>BMAU01016258.1:0-106373 GCA_019973935.1 Trichonephila clavipes
TATACATTAATTATGTATCATGTAAAGATATTAGTTAGCATCCGAATATATTTATTTCGTATATTCACCATCCGTGAAATTTTTGCCTTTGTCAGCTTCCAGATTATACGGTCTCTTTAGGTTTGTTTCCAACTGTTTGACAAAAGATGTTTTTATATATCCAGGTAACGTCGCTTTTTATAACTTTACATTTCTTATCGGCATTCTGAAATGTGGACTTATGTTTAGTTTGAAACACTAGACGTGCAACATACGACGCTTTCGCGACATAACATACTCGCAGCACAATCTGTTTGCTGCACGAATCTATATTCATTTGTCTAAGAGTCTTGAAACCAGCAAGCATTGAGTTTTCTTTTTTAGTGATCCTTTCAATTAAATATGTAGGTACGAATCATCACAAGAATTAAACAAATAAAATAATTTTTACAGTAAAACTAGTGGGTCCCGAGTAATGTTGGGAATCACGGCAATGAGAGAGCCGACAAAAAAAGCCAAGCAGGGGAGCCGAGTTGTATCAACTGGAAGTCCCCTTGACCCTTAGAAGAGCATTATTTTTACAATCATTGACAAATATACTATCGTGACCGAAAACACTAAGAGCCTTGGAAAGTCATGGGAAACTCTGGCCACTGTGAGGTCAATCCCGAGGCACCCGGAGAGAGCCAAGGCTGCTGTCTACTTTCATCTAACCACCGGTCATGACTTTTTGAGAGTATACCTCCACTGGCTTGGCCTGGCTTCTGACGAGGCCTGACCGCTCTGCGGCTATGCCAGAATGGATAGAGAATGCACTGGAATCGATGAAAACCCGACTGACGACGTCGCCATTCGGTACTGAGAGACTCGGCGTTAAATGGTAAAGAAGCCAAGCACGGACGTTGGATAAATGAAATACAATAAAACTGAGAACGTCTCGAAAAATTAAAAGTGGCATGTAACACGCCATGCGTCAAACTAAATTCTACTTTTGAATGAAATCATTTTCGATACTCTTGTATTGGTGCCACGAAATGAACAAATGGAGATAAAATACCTGAGGCGCAGAATGGAAAAACAAGGGGATTTGTGTGATAACTGTAGAGTGTGCCACTGAGAATTATTCTGCGTGCCACATCTGGCATGCAGGGCATCTACACTAAGAGACATTGATGAGTCAAGAATCATTTTGCTGCAGAAGTGGCAGAATTCTTCCTCGCAATTGATCCAAACTGCTATTTGTGTTGCCTTACTGATCAACATAAGCAGTTTTCTTTGCCTTTCAGCTATATAGATGAACTTTTTTCTTTTTTTCTCTACTTTGTATCATAAATCAGACAATATACTTATTTTCATGAGCTCTTCAAATATTCCCTCTATTTGTATAATAGCTGTTTAAGCATGCCAAAAGCATTCACTTTAGCCTTTTATTTCGCATCCTTCTCATAGAAACAGCTATGTTTCTCAACCTTTAGACATCAATACATTTATACACCATTTAGTACAGTTTATTCTATTTATCTTTTTATTTGTACTTTATTATTTTATTTTCTAATAGCACTATTTTACAAATCAGTATTTTTGCCACTTATTTCAATGGATGCACTTAACTAGTGACCGGCTTATGAAGTGATTCATCTGTAAATATTCATGCTACGAGCGTTTCATAAAATGTGTGTGGATATCTCTTTTCCAATTATGATCTTACACTTGTGAACACTCAGTTAAGTATCACTAAATGATTGCTTTGGTTTCTCGTGTATATTACGTAAACATACACTGGCTTCCAAAAGTTAAGACATAACCTCTGAATTTTTTTCTGCTTAATTTGTAAAGGGAATGGACACAAACAAGATATTTGGATGAAATATGAACTAATCAGTTTATTATTGAATTTTCAGTTTTTGCATAAGTTTAACACAACTATGATTATCAATTTAAAAAAACAAGGACTCTTGGCAGATTTCTTGTATGGTGAAAGCAGTACATCAATTTTTGGTGTGTTCCATCCTTAACTGCAATACATTGGTGACTTGGGCTTCCCATACTTCTCATTAAGTTGTCAGGCACCGAAACAGGAAACTAAGACCAGACACCTAGACCTAGCTTATGTAACGACCTTGGAGGAGGATTTCAAGCAGCACCAAACATTTCACAATATATTCTATTGTATTTAAGTCTGTAGATCGAGCTGGCTATCAATTCGTTCCAAATTGTGATTTTTAAAATAATACTCAACCAACAGAGCTCAGTGAAGTCACACAGTATCATCCATCAGAATAAATTCTTTACTAATAGCAGTGCCATATGGGAGGACGTATCGAACAAGGATCTTACCCCAATACTTTACACCAGTCAGTGTCTACACGGAACACAAACAGTTCCGCGTGACTGCAGAGTAAGATAACTGCGCCCAAGTCCTGTCTTTCACCAACGTTGGATTGGCTGTATTCGGTGCAATGTTTCCTCCGTACCAGCAAACGCGCTGAATCACTCTCCAATGTTAAGTCTATGATGAGTACTGAAGCCCATTTCTGTTCAGTTCAGGAAAGTATTCTATTGCACAACATAAAGAGGCCCCTATCTGTGTGGTCGCTTTAAAAAGATATACACAACTTATCGTATTATATAGATATCTGCATTATGAAGGCGTCTTCACACTTTTGTTCCTGATGCTACAAAATGATCTGTAACAAGCTGCAAAACGGTAGAGCTTCTCCTTAAAGTAGTAGGGCAAGAAAATGGTCCCCTGCATTCGTGGTTGACCTGAATATATCTTCTAGATTGTCTTCAGATTTAAATTGATTTTACTGTTTCTGGAACTTACTGCGGATTTCATTGACATCAAGTAACATTGGCGAGTGAAACGCCATTCCCATCCATCTGATCACCCATCACCAACTAATATAGTAATCAACAACAATTTCTCCTAGATATTGCTAAACTCTAAAGGGTACTCAACGGATTAAAGATCTATTAAACAACTATTAAAGATAAAGAGTAAGGCACAAAATGTACACACGAAGTTGCAAAAGTTTGACTTTTGCGCATTTTTCCCACTCCTATGCATAAATATCCCTTTCTTTAAAATAAAAGTGAAGTCTATGGTTTTTATAATTTTTTTTATTATTAATTATGACTACTGTTACTATAAACTATGTAATTCATTGTTGCTGCCATTTTTTTTAATGGCAAACATTGAAAAACATGTTACATCGTTTTGGGAAACCAATATACTTTCTTTTTAGGTAGACGGAACAAAATGATTTCAATAATGTTTCATTAATGCTTCATTTTTCATTCGTATAAGAAAAACGAGCCGCTTTCACCAAAAGAAAATCCCCACAAATAATCGGAAAAAATACAAATTATTCTTCGTGAATAATAGAATTCCTTTTTCTACATCTTTGCAATGGTATTTATTTTTTAAAGGAAATCGATATGTTTTCTCGCTTTTTTTTATTTATGTCGAAAAAGTTCAATATTAATACTAAAATGTGTTGGTCAAATAAGAAACTGAATTTCTTTCCATTAAAAAGTCAGAGGATATTTATTCGAAGAAACCCACAAAATGAAACGGTTTTTCGCGTTTTAGAGAGCAACGATGCGATACTTTCCTCCTGATTTGACCACTTTATACATAATTGTTTGTTTCTATTGAATCGAGCCTATTAGAGCTGTTTCATTTTTGTTAAAACGTGGGCTTGTTTCCACAAATCCCAGCATATACAAAAAAAGAAACAAAAATCAACTTTCGAGAAAACGCCTGCATTTTTATAAAAATTATTGGGATTTATTTGGGTGTAAAGCGGCGGTGGGCAGACTTCTCCAGAGTAATAAGATGTTGCGCTCCACCCAGTGGCGTAGGTGTGGATATCCTGTATTAAAATTGAGCGTTTTCTTTTCTTAACACTTGTTTTTGACATTGGACCCCTCTTTTAAAATATGACAGATTACGACTAGATCATGGAGCGTAGACGTATTCAACACTGAGAGTAGAGAACATACGTGGATCGATGAATCTGAAACCGACGCATGCACTTCATTAGTTCGCTGTCCAGTTCCGTGCTATCGCGGGACATGACAACATCCCGTGGAAGCGCGGGGTGTCGGATAATTTCTCAATAGCCAATCCCATGCTGTCACGGGTAGAGCTAATCGTTAACATTTATTCACCCCTTCAGTCGACGTGTGGAAAAAATTCATAAATACGAGGGGCATCGCAGTGATCTCTTTTTTCCCCTACAGTGCCAGTTCACGTTATCGTGCGTTTCCAATGATGGTACACTTGTCGACTACATATTTATCGAATCATTTGCTTAAGTAAATAAATGCAGTTGTATCGAGATCTCTAATATCTTTGGCGTCGATGTTTCACAAATGTTTCTTTCAGTACGCGCACCTTAGGTCTTAGTAAAGGGGGTCACCCCCAAATGTGTTGGTGGTTCACCGATCGATCGCGGTCGACTTAATACCCATCCCTGGTGTACAGACACATTGAGGAAGAAACACCACGACAGCTCTATGTGGGCGTAAGACCTCTACATTTAACTTACTAAGATCATATTATGAGGATCTAACTTGTTAGAAAAAAATTTAGTGTTCCTGTAAACAAGTGTATCACATTCCTGTATCGCTAGGAGCTTTTGAAGTTTCAGGTAGCCTGATGATCATGGTCACAAGCTCCAAATCGTCCAGTTGGCCATGGTAGCCTAATGGTCAAGGTAATGTGACCAGCGTGTCGGGAGTTTTGAGCCTAGTACCACTGAAAACCCGTTGTGTAGGGAAGCAATGCACGTTAAATCTGTCGAGAGCTCAAACATCCTCTCGTTGATGTGATGTGGAAGTTAGAAGGGGGGTACAAGCTCAGGTGTCATCCTCGTTACTTGACTGAAGCTAAAATTGACGAGGTCTGTCACCAAAATATCCCTTGTGTTGCTTCATAGGACGATGTTAATATAACTCATTTTCTGTCTCTCTCAAGCAAGATAAATTATTTTTCGCGATAAATGCTTAATTTTGTTTACTACCAACTTGACGATAGTAGTTTAATACAGGAAAACTAGCTGTAGGTGAAATTTGACTCCATTTCTCTATTGCCAAATACATGAACCAAATTAGGACTTTACCAAAATACAGTCGAACCTCTATGTTACGAACCTTTATATTGCGAATTTTTCTGCATAGCGAACTTTTTCCTCGAACCTTGAACATTTCACGATTTCCTTTGTAAAATAACCTCCCAATAGCGAAGTGCATTTTCCATATAACGAATGTTTTTTTTCTTATGATTCAATTTTTGTACTCCATTTTTTTTTAAAGTATTTCTAAGACAATTTCATGTTATTCTCTCTTTAACACATTTTATGGTGGTCATAAATCTTGAACTGGTTTTATTGGAACCTTACTCACAGAGAGCAATAGAGTTCAGGACGTTTCATCCACACAAGAAGTGTAACCTTTAACCCCCATTGCCCAGTTCACTAGAAATATCTTCGATATCCTCTTTCACTCTCAGTGGAGTTGTCCCGTGTTCTAATTATAAAATAATGTTTGTTTAATATTACTTGTATGCTTTAAATTAGAAAATGTCCTTAAAATTTATTAATTTTAGTATAAACTTATTTTTTTAATGTTGAAAATAAGGTGAAATCTTTGACATTCTTTTTCTTGTTTTTCTTGCAGTTTTTCTTTCTTGATGGGTAAGAAAAATATATAAAATAAATATATCTTAATTTTAAAAAAGGTGTAAATAATTTCTTTTTTTAATATATAGTGTTTATATTTAAAATTTGTTTTATGTGGTTTATAAAGTATATTAAAAGATGAACCTCTATATAACGAATTTTCTATATAGCGAACTTTCTTCTGGGAATTAGCGACTGCGTTATATAGAGGTCCGACTGTATTTGTTATGGATTGTCATTACGGATCAAAAATTACACAAATCGTATTTATTGATGCATTATGTCTTCGATTCATACATTTTAGTTATAGTATTTTAACTGATTTAGAAGACTCATTGATTAAGCACTGTGGTATCAGGACTCATAGATTGGAGAGAGAGATTGAATCACCCTAATTCGCGATCGTGGGGACACGACGTTTGAAATAGTAATCTCACAAGAATTTATTTATTAAAAAGCTTTTCTTTTGAGGCCAGAAATATTTCTCTGTAAAATAAAATTCGTTTATGGGACTTTTCTTTTACTTTTTGATGAGGTATTTTCGCAAAGGAACCTATATTTTTATCTTAAAATATATTTACTTTTTAAACCTATTTATAAACGTGAAAGTGTTGTGTAAAGCGCCACACCTTATTTTTTTCTATAAAAAATCTAGGGAATTTTTCCTCAACGATAAAAAAAAGATTAAATAGTAATAATAAAATGAATTTATACAAAAATATGAACACATTCAACTTTTTATAACAGGTATCCGATCTTCAATTAACCTAAAAACCGATTTTTCCTCGTGGGATTTATATCCCGAAGCGTAAAATATTGATGCATGAGCAGTTAAAAGTTTGATGTATTAATACTCCAAATGAAAAGTGGAAATAAAAAAAAATACCAGCCTTTCTCTCATGATCTATTTTTATTCATATTTAATGCTTTTAGCATAAAATATCTGATTATTGGCAAAAAAAAGTCAAATATGGATTTTCCCTTGAACTAATTAAAAATATGCTATTCACGGTAGGGTCCCTAAAACTCGACACTCGATATACGGGAAATCCGGAAAACTCGGCCACACTTTTTCAGGTCGAAAACCAAGTAAAACATTGTGTTGCTGTCACAGATATTGAAAAAATACCGGAAAAGGACGAAGACGTTAACGTTGGGGACCCCCGTACAAACACCTAAATGATCACATAGTGAGAGACTAAAGGCTCTTGAAGCTACCTTCAGTATTTTGAATAATAAGATGCGTCGGTAATAGACTTACTGTACCTTCGCCGTCCTCGTGATGAAGCAGCAAAATGCAGAGTGCAATACGGAAGATAACAGATCACACAATTCATATTTCTTTTTTTTAAAAAAAAGTAACCATTTTTTCTAAAGTTAGCTACTTAATTTTCATATTAGACAGCTTTTCCTCTTCATAAAGTTCTTTTCTGAAATGTACCTGATCAGGTAAATTACTGTATACAACGTATTCGTCAATTTTCATTTCCATGTAGTAAATGCTCGATGCCTTCATAAATTATGTACTTTTCCTTTGTTGAATGTGTTTGGGGAGTTTATTTTCTGTTCTATTCTCAAGCAAACAACACATACAAAGGGAGTACAGTGTTTTTCCAGAGAACGCTAATACTTATTCTTTTTTAATAACATTCTCCATAACCCGATATTTTTACAAACTCGGCCACCCTTGGTCCACATTTCTTCTTCCAACAAAATTATAGCTGCGGTAGCCGAGTGGTCAGCATTGCTAGTCGTGGGTTAGAAACCTATTGCCACTGAAGACCAGTAGTTTAGAGGGCTGGTGCACATTTAAGGCTGTTTTCGGTTAATGTTAAAGAATAAGACCCGAATTTGGAACATTTTTTCAGATATAAAAGAAATGAAAAATTAATATGATATTCTGGCTTCACTATCCTTTAGAGAGCAGCATTTTTTATCATACTTCCCATTTTTAACCGAGTTGATTCATTTTTTCGGGTATAAAATGTGTTTCGCATTTTTTCTCCTTTACCGTAATGTTAAATGGACTATGCCTTCACGTATTAAAATGAAAAAGAAAGAATTCATGGAATATTTTGAAATTTTTAAAAACACTATTGTTAACAGATGTACGAGTTATAACATTGCAAATTTCCATGGAAATTGAGGCATTTTTCTGTCTGAAAATGTGCTTCGCGTTTAGTAGAAGCTCTCGTACTTTTACCGAAGACAGCCTTAATTTGTGGCTCAAAGCCCTGCCGTTGGTGAGGTTTGGAGGTTAGGAGATGGGGTGCCAGTTCAGATGTCGTCCCTCTCGCTTGTCGGAGGTTTAAAGTTACGTAGTCCCCATCGCCAATAACTCTTGTGTTGCTTTATACTTCGACGAGGCGTTCAAAAAGTAGTAAAAATACACAGATAGGTTTTTGAAGGTAGACAGGTAGGTCTGGTAGACTATTCATTTAGATTGAAAAATAAACCACAAACGTATCTAATTCTTAGCAACCATATTCCATTTATTAGTTAAAGCATATAATTTTTAAAAAATTTATTCAGTGCATTTTTTCATAACTGATTAGGTTAAACGCCATTTAAATTAAAAACTCTATTTTGTGCTTGTATGTTTCAGAAGTTTAAAAATGAGGCCTGTGATGTCAAACGAGTGTCTCAAATATTGGAGATTCTATTTTTTTAAAAATATTTTCCCCATCAAACGATAGATATATTTTTTATGCAAAATCTAAAAATATATTGATATTCTTTCTTAGATTTTGTAATGAGATCTATGTATTAATAAATACAGTAGTGTAAAAATGTTAATTGTACCATCAGATTTTTTTTATATACAGGGGTGGCAAAAAGTACTGAACGCCCTCATTTTTTTGTTTTATTTTTGTGTTTGACTTAATTTTTTGTTATGAAATTATCGTACTATCTTAACTACCGCTATTAATTCTTATGTATTGTTAATACTGATTTCAAATCTTGTATTAATTCTTTAATGCAGCAAATATTTTTTTGTAGTACAGTGAACTAAACACAAGAATATATAGTACATACACAGAATAACACAATAGAAAAAAAAATAACATAATATACGTAGTAGAATAACACAAATTTACAAATCAGGTTCATTTAATACGAATTTTGAAAATTACAGGTTTGAACATCAATATTTTATTAGCTAGCCGCTTGCTTTAATTACGACTCTACTTTTTTTGTATTTACTACACCAATTTCCTAATCAGTTCTTTCGTGACAACATGGTTCACAGAAAATATTAAAAAGCTTCATTTAATTTACATATGATTAAAGTTTTTTTCCTTGGAGTATACTATGTATTTGCATGCCCTAAATTCTCTATCGCGTTAAAATCTGGAGATTGTCCTGACGATTTCATATTATTCAAAATATTGTCTTCGAATCATTTCTGTACTATTTTCATAAGGTGACAGGGTACATTATCATGTATAATACGCGTAAATGATTGTCCAAAAATCCCACTGTTGGTAGCAATTATTTTGTAGTTATTGAAAATTTGTAAGTTTTTGTATTTGTAAGTAATTTGTATTTGAAAGTTTGAGAAACGTTGTACTAAAGAGAGGAAATTTGCAAACTTTATAAAGAAACTGTTTTTTTTACCTTAAAATGTTTAAGTAATTGTCTTTAACAAGTATGTAAATAATGATGATAGTTGTGATAAATTAACCCTTTCACATCTAAAGCGAAACACTTTCCCCATTTTAAAATTGATTATTGTATTCAATTATAAACTTATCAGAATTTTTTGTACATGATGACAAAATAAAGAATGTATGCCGAACGCAGCTACGTAAGCCAGGACGTTTTTAAAAAAAAAAATTGCCAAATTAATTAACACCAAATGACAACACTCACGTGCTGTGTGTGTGCATTCTGCCATTGCTTCAGTTTACTACAATTTATATATTACCGAATTTACCCGTATGTTTTATATTATTTTGTAAGTATAATTTTGCTGAATAACAAAGTATATTTGGAACAAATGAAAACAAATGTCTGATGCTAACAAACACTTTGACAGTAAAAATAATTCCCTCTGGTTTATAAGTAAAAATTTTTATAAGCTATCGTTATGCATTTTTTTTTATTTATTTTACTTTTAAGGTATTCGACTACATTCTCGGAACGATGATTTTGCTAAAGCGTACAAACGAGTAATTACCCGTATTTTAATATTTATTGTCACTTAGGTTAGAATACACGCATAAAGTTGTCTTAAGAATATTATTATAATAAAAAAATTATTTAAATGCAATATTTTGGCAAAAAATGGAAATCGAGTTACCTATTTTCAAAACATTCTCCTTTCATAAAAAATGCTTCTATAAGAATTATATTTTCCCCTTATATAGCGAAGATTTCTCTAAAGAACCTGAATTATAGTATTTTTGAAAAAATCACATTGTTTTTTTTTAGAGTTACTACCAATTGAAATAATTATCGGTGTTTCTTTGTTAAAACTTCTCCACCTTGATGTATTAAAAGAAAAAAAGGATAAATCTTCAATTCTAAGTTATATATTCAAGAATTCCTCCTAGTTCAAGCTCTGTAAAGTCAGACATATGTAGGCAAAATGTTAAAAAAATGGAAGCATTTTCTAGAAAAGGAAAATGTTTTGAAAGTAAGTAATTCTGTATTTATTTTTTTTTTGCCAAAATATTATATTTACAATTTTTTTTTAATTTTAAGAATATTCTTACAAATTTTTTTGTGTATTCTAATCTAAGTGACATTAAATGTTAAAAAAATATTCGCTTGTACCCTTTTACGAAATAACTGTTCTAACCATAGTCGGATACCTTAAGCAAACTAAAATAAACTGTCACATATACTGATACATTAGCAACCTTATGATCCTGTGAAGGTTAAATGATTAATATAGTTTATTACTATCTTTCTCAGCAACTGTGCAAATTTTTTATTACTTACAGGTTCAAAAATTGGGCATACTTCAGTAATGGGAGTTGGTGGTTCAACAAGCCGCCCCAGTTCAGCCACGGTCATCATGAGCACCAAACGACCCCAGTCCTCCTCGCCCGACCTCTCTACCAAGCGGGGGTCTGCTGAACCCCGCTCCTCTCCTTCGGACAACAGACCGACCAACTCGTGCTGCTCCCATTACAGGGACAATCACGCGGGGGTCACCAGGACAGTCACTCCAGCCAACCCTCCAAAAGACGACAGCATCGACGACGAGATTGAAGAGATAGTAGCCAACACATTAGACCTGGTATCGAACCAAAGGACTCCTAGGCAACAGACCCCACACCTCAGGGACACTGACCGAGGTGGAGGGACAATAGTCACTCGAGATGTGACGTCCAGTACCAGTAACAGTGGGGTTGGGCAACGGACAGTACCACTGCGTACGGATAGCATTCGGAGATTGCAAAAGAGGCCGAGTGATGAAGATAGTGATGTTCAATTTGATGCCAAAGTAAGACATAAATGAAGTAGAAATGTAAATTAGATTTTAACAGTGAAAGATATATTACATATATACTTTTTTTATTACATAAGTATATTATTTATACAGAGTGTTGCCGAATTCAACCGACATTTTCTCAAGGGGATGACAAATCCCCATAAAATATGGGGGCACAAATCATATTTAGTCGGAGTAGTTCTCAAAAACGGTCGCGAATTGTTAGATGCCGAGTGGAGTGAAAATAAGCAATAAGAGTTAAGAAATACACTTATTAGACCTAAAACCGAATTACAATACGAACAATACATCCCAGCTCCACGTCATAAGAATGATCGTGGTAGTCTAGTGGTCAAATAATGGACTTGTGGCCGGCGTGTCATGTGTTCGAGCCTAGTACCTCTGGAGATCCACCGTGTAGGGGGGTGATGCCCGTTAAATCTGTTGAGGCTCAAGCGTCCTCTCATTGGTGTGGTGGTTAGAAGGTGGGGCTAGCTCAGGTGCCGTCCTCGTGACTTGACCGAGATTCAAAATTACGAGGTCTGTCACCACTAGACCCCTGTTGCTTTACAGTGCGGTGTTAATAAAACAAATTCTCTCTCAAGCAAAATGAATTATTTTTCGTGACAAGTGTATAATTTTGTTTACTTCTAACTGGATGATAGATGTTTAATGCAGGAAAGCTGACTGTAGGTGAAATCTGACTCCATTTTCTCTCTATCGTCTAAGATATGAACCAAATTAGGACTTTACCAAGATACCGCAGAAGACCCGCCGTGCAGGGGGGCAATGCACGTTAAATCTGTCGAAGCTCAAATATCCTCCCATTGGTGGGGTGGAGAAGTGAGTGCCAGCTTAGGTGTCGTCACTTGAACATGGTTCAAAATAACGAGGTCTGTCACCAAAATCGAACAAGTAGCTGAGTAGCGTGGCGTTAATATTCACGCACTCGACGTCATAAATTCAATGACCAGTGATTGTCACAGGAATTGTCCTAAGTTGCAGCCGCGTAGGCTACAGCACAGCTGACAACGAAGGACGAAAGTTGACGGACGCGTTCAAACAAATCTGGTGTGCTGCCGATGTCAGCTGTAGCGAAGATGATCCGTGTTGTCGGATCCTCCGCTGTATCCACAGGCGTCTCATACACAAGTGATGCACTGGAATCTATGTGTACACGAGCGATTGAGGTCCGGGGAACGTAAAGGCCAAGAAACAGGTAAGCTGTGTCAAATCCATCTCACAGGATGTGTAGCATGGAGGTGATTACGAACCGTAATCGAAAAATGTGCTAGTGCACCATCGTGCATGAACCGTACGTTCTGATATGCACTGGCTGGTACTCCTTGCAGCAACTCCGAAGACGTGCTGTAGGAAAACAAGATATTTTGCGCCATTGAGGTGTTCAGGCAGTAAGCACGACCACAACATATCTCCAAGAAAGAATCCTGTTCGTCCTCCCGATGGCTATGATCAGGATTTTCATCAACTTCACCTGGTTTGCAACCCCATGTTTTAAGGTGATTTGTCGTCCCCATGCTGCCTACTATCATCCCTCTGATTTTGACGGTCCAATTCGACAACACCCTGTATAAGCATATTAATTGTACAATATTTTTTAAAAAAAATACTGCACTGTTTTATATTTGTCATATTTTAGCAGCTGTGTTAGGTTGATACGCGATTGTATCTTGTGATTTTAAATTGGCCATGGTAGCCCAGTGGTTATGGTCACGGATTCGTGACTAGCGTGTCATGAGTTTGAACCTAGTGCCACTGAAGACCTCTCGTGTAGAGGGACTGATGCATGTTAAATCTGTCAAGGTTCAAAATCTTACCTGTGGTGTGTAGTACGGTGAGGGGATGCCAACTCAGATGAGTCCTCTTCACTGACTGAGGCTCAAAATTACGAGGTCCGCGACGCCAATAACACTCGCGTTGCTTCATTGGGTGATTTTAATATAATTCTCCCTCTGCATCTTTTCTTCTTGAATGGCACGATAGCCCTGGGTGGGTTCTGGTCTTCTCCAGGCATCCCTACATTTGACAACTGTTTCCAATTTTTGACCTTTAAAATTTTTAGTCTTTTTCATCACAGTCAATCCCTCTTAACTGGGGTCTGACCCGAGGTCTATTTTCCAAGGGCTATTCCAGATAGATTTTCTTGCATCAACAATCTTAATTCATTCCAGCCAGATGACCAGCCCATTTAAGTTTCTGTAATTTGACACATTTTACACTATCAGGTTGTTTGTAAATTTTATGAAATTCTAAGTTAGAGTTGTTCTTCTCCATGATCCATTTACTTGGATCCACCAAGAATGCAGCGTAAGATCTTTCTCTCGAAAATTCCCAAAGCGTCCTCATCACGTAAATTCGATGCCCAAGTCTCTGTTTCATAAGTCAGGACAGCTCACTCTCTCTCAAGCAAGATAAATTATTTTTCGTAATAAGTGCATAATTTTGTTTACTTTACTACCGACTTGACGATATATGTTTAATTCAGGAAAACTAGCTGTAGCATAAGTTTGACTAAATTCTCTCTCTCCTCTCGTGCTACTTTATGGGGCGGGGTTAATACAATGTGGCTCAGAGTTTAGTGTTTTAGATTTTAAAGAAGCACTGCAAGGGAAAGGAGATGGTTCGTTAACCTGCTTATAATATATTTTGAAAATGACCACTATTCTTCTTTTGGCACTATTCTCTCACCACTATTCTCTTGTGGAAGGCAGTACGAAGCTGTGCTGCAATCTCATCAGAAATGCTCTGCTGTAGTTCTTAAAGACTTGGGATTCTTTCAATGTACATTAGATTTGAAGATTCCCAACAAAAAGTAATCCTCCACTGACAGCTCAGATGACCTGGAAGGCCAGCTAAGGATGATACCATACTGACCTCTGCAAATAACTCTGTCTGGAGTGAAGATTATGTAATTGGTTTTGCGAAATGGTCATGGTTTGATCCATGGTTTAGAGGGATGTATATGTGAAGTTTAATCATCATGTTAGAAGCAACTGTACATCTTTCTCTTCTCAGTTAATACTGCTACAAATTATTCAAAATCTGAAATGTAACGCTCCGAATTTACCTTCTGATTAAAGACGATGGTAACCAAAAATACGGTGTGCAGACATTGCACACCAAACACCAACCTTCTGATCATGCAATGGTGTAAGGTAGAAGTTACGCGAATTCGCCGCTGCCCAGAATCTGTCATTTTGTGAGTTTACATAACCCCACAGTCTTCATCAGAAATAATGAAAATATCCATGCCCAAGCCATTCGTTCTAAGCTCAGTGAACAGCTGGTGAGTGCATCCCATTCACGTCCATTCATATCCAGACTACTTTTATTTGTCACATCCTGTAAAACTTGCTCGTTCAATTGATCTGGGGGATAATCTCTTTCCACTTCCCTAGTTATGAATCTGGTTGTTTATCTTAATATTGCATCGCGTTAAAGATGAACGTAACTGAAATTATACTTACCTATATTCGTCCACAAAACATGAAAAACTTGAATTGCAATTAGTTCTGAATTCGTTGATCCTTTTGTATCTGAGACAGCTTTAACATTTCGTGTCTGAAACTATATTTACATAATCTGCACGATTTCATGATAATATATAGTTTTATACAAAACAGTGGAAGCTCTTCAAAGTTGTGAAATTTCACATGGTAATATATGCAGTAAATATAGTATGAAGAGTATGGCGCGTGTAACAGAAGAAACCGAGTATGATAAATAGTTTGTCATGAATTATTCATCGCAATATTAACTTTTTCGCCGCCCAAAATGAATGGTTGAAAACTAAAAACTGAGGGGAAATAATAGACTATGTGAATGGGGCATTATAAACATCATCTTCATTTATGGAGTTACGGTATCATTTAAAAAAATTCTGTATTTAGTTTCGGAAATGCTGCTATTTTTGGCCTTGAGCTATTACAAAAACAAATAAATTTTCGATAACATACGTGTGTTTTCACCGATATCATAAAGTATTGATCTAGTTTCAATTCCACAAAGCTACTATTAGACTGCCGAGGTGTTATAAAATATCAGAGTTCGTGGACAGAGAAGCAGCTGCACCATCTTATAGCCTGATTAATAGAAGTAATTCATAAACTGTGCTGCAAACATATTAAATGTTTTCATTTATTAAAGCGTATCATTCCTTAAGTTTCGTGTTTAATAGGATGTAGTCAAGAGGGTTCCAGACTAAGTCGAATTTTTTCTAGAAGGAAGGTGAGTTTTTTCCCGTAATTTTTTAACACGCTTTTAAAAGCTTCACTTGTATGTAACAGAATCTTTAAACTCGGTTTTTACCCACTTTAAAAAAAAAGATTAATTCGACATTTTGCACACTTGTCAAGGACTGATGGTAATACAATAATTTGTTCCATTGTCCTGATCAGCATCATCACGAACAATGGTTTTCAGATTTGGCGACTAAAAGTCTAAGGTACAACCTTGAATCTAAAATATTCTGGGTTAATATAGATACAGCATACAAATAAACAAAAAGTATTCTTTATGCTAAAAAGGGGATACTGCGTCACACAGCAATTTCTTACCATAATATAAAAAATTGCCCTGTTTTTCCGAGAATGTAAATAAAAATAAAGACTCGAGAGTATGTGAAAAAAAATTATGCTCTAAATGTTAAACTCGGATGCATAGTCAGTTCTTCTAAATTATCCTGTCGGATCTGTAGAGTAAAACATCATTCATTGCTTCATTTTACCAAAACAACTGAGAGTTGATTTAGAGGGCACCGGATTAAATAATTTCTCACAAACTCTTTGATTCAAAACGTGTGCTTTTACATCTAATGTTGAAGCAAGTTTCGGAAAGGATATTGAGCTCATCTTTTAGTAAAAAATATATTTGACTTTACACCTTCTACCGCATTAAATACACTCAGGAACATTGAAAATGGCGACCCGAGAAGAAAGCATCGGATTGAAATTTAATACACATAATGACACAGATGAGAGATTCACTTGATCTCAAAAACAAGACAATTAAACGAATACAGGGTGTGCAACGACACAAATACTGGGCAACTTTAATAGCCCGTTGGACCACCTCCAGCTGCAATACATGCCGCCACACGTTCCGGCATTGAGTTGTTTAGACGCCTTATGTTGTCCTGAGGCAGATGGGCCCACAAATCTTGAACAGCCAACTCTAAATCATGTACAGAGTGACACGATGGCATCTGCCATTTTAGTTGATCTCACACGTGCTCTACAGGGGACAAATCGGGGAGCGGGTTGGCCATGCAAGAGTCTGAAAATGACGTAGGAAGTCTTGAGCAACTCTTGCTGTATGCGGACGAGCATTATCTTGCTGGAAAATTGTCCCTGGGAGACCATTTAGGAAAGGTCCTACATGGGGACGAAGAATATCATCAACGTAACGTTGGCCCGTTAAGGTTCCCCACATCAAAATTAAAGTGGACCGGCTATCATAGGCTATGGCCCCCAGACCATTACACCAGCTGTGCGGGCAGTGTGACGTAGAACAGTGTGGAGGGAATTGTACCGCTCACCAGGGTGCCTCCACACCCGTACACGGTTATCATCTGTCCCCAAAACAAACCGGGATTCATCATTAAACACAACCTTTTGCCAATCTGTGACATTCCACATTGATCTGGCTTGGCACCACTGTAGACGCAGTTGCCGATGTTCCGGTGTTAAAGGGAGTGCACGGAAAGAGCACTTGGATTTAAGATTTGCTTCTGCAAGGTGTCTGTAAATTGTTTATGGAGCAATTGCTACGCCTACGTCTGCTCGTATCGTTGAACCAGTCACTGGGGGGTCCACAAGTTCTTGCTGCACGATCCTTCGATCCTCTCTCCTCATGGTCTTCCTGGTCGCTCCAGACCCAGTTTTCCGCGCGTGGGTACCTTCTCGTGTCCACTGCTCCCAACAATTTCTAACGGCACACTCCGAACGATCCACTTGGCCAGCAACACGGCGTGTCGGCCAGCCTGCAGTTTTCATCCCGATCAAACTCGCTTAACTGTGAGAAATGTCTTCTAGCACGTTTAACTGGCATGCTTTTCTTACCAAAGTCTTCCTACAATCGGCGGGTAATCGTCACGTTTATGAATCTTCGAATTTGCACTGGCTTATATAGCACCCTCTTCCTGATTTTAGCACCACCTCTGCGTGTATGAGCATGCGTATTGGCACAAAACTTGGATCATTTGCATATCACATTACGCTGTACTTATTTGCAAAGTTTCGTGATTATACTTAGCTTCCTCCTTGGGTCGCTATTTTCAATGTTCCTGAGTGTATTTCAAACTCTCTTGGCTCTTCTATATTTCCTTTAGTTGGCTGATCCTACATTTTATAAATCTGGCTGGTACGAAGCATTGATAGGATGCCAATGGGTTTGACGTATTTAAGATAAATTTATCGATGAACAAATGATAGTTTAAAACTAAAAAAAGTACGCTTTTATTGTAGATCGAACAAAAAAAATTGAAAAATATATCATAGTTTTAAAAAAACTAAAGAACACGCTTTTATGGTTAATCGAACTAAAATGTAAAATATAATTCTTAATATAAGAATAAAAGGATTGACGCAAGAAAATTAATGTCATTGTGGTAAAAGCGAGCGTGGGGGGGGGGGCTTTGTGCTACATTTTTGCACTAACTCAGCATTTCGGAATAGAATTAGTAAGAAATTATAACAATTGATATCAAGCACCCCACGCTTTTACTACAATGACATTAATTTTCTCGTTAATAGTTTTATTCTTGTTACATGTTAGTTCGATTAACCATGAAAGCGCGCGTGTTTTTTTTATTTTTTTAAACAATAATTTATTATATTTTATCACTTGTTCAGCCGCTTCGCTGTTAACGGCTCTTATTTTTTGATAACGTATGACTATACAATGAGTGACTAAACTATTATGACCATTTGACACTTTTACTGAGATCAGTTATAATTTCAAGTGATTGCCACTGGATGTTGAGTTAGCTATTAACCCTTCGCTAGGCGCGCTTCAAAAAGTTCCATCCATAGGCGCGTGACATCTCTCAGATGCATCAGCTTTTACTTACGGCTGAAGAAGATTGAATCATTGTATTAATGAGATTTGGCATAAAAATTATGACATAAAATAATAGTTAAAATAGAATCCTAAATTGGGATATTTATACGAAAAATCATCAAAAAATGGTTAGTTATCATGTGTCACCACTGCTTACATTTTAAAAGGCCTTGTTGCAGTCTTCACAAATGAGCTTACTATGTTCAAGGTGCATGGATTTTTCGAATAATGCCTTACAAAATGTTATTTTTTTCTTGATGCCCTGACATGAGGAAACAGTAGCTTCTTTTCCAAGTTCTTGTTCGATGTTTCTCTTGGTTTCTCGTTTCGAATGGGGCGTTGTGTATATATACATCAGACATCTCTTCAATCCTGAGTCAAAAAGGAACGAGACATGTGAATGGGACATTCAGACCGTCTTTTTCAAAAGTTCCTGACCTAGTGTTCTTAGATATGTGCGAGAGGATCTGAGTGATTTTGATTCCCATTTAGATATTTGGGGAGTTTATTCCAGCTACATTGAGAATTGAGTAAAATACAGTCCCTGGCTAGGCACGCGGCATACCTTAGATTTATATTAATTATCAACGAAAAAAACTATCCAACATAAGTTACAAAGTACACCTTTCGAATTATTTTCGTATAAAACTGAAAACTACACTATTTTACAAGAATTAAAAATCAAAATAAACGAAGTACACTGCTAGCCGCCGTAAATACAACACCAAGAAAGACAAGAGATAGCACAACAAAATTTATTTTGTAGATAGCATGTGACCAAGTATCAAATGATTAAATTTGTGATGATTAATTCTGTGAAGTGTGGTTCCTGCCAGAATCAGTAGCCAGAGTAGCCGCCTTTGTTGGAGATCACTGCTGCCACACGCATTGGCACTGATTCAAAAAGACTTTGGATGTGTTCTTGGAGTAAAGCAGACAAAGCAGCTTCCACACGTTGCTAAAGTTGATCTGGTGTGGCAGCTGGGGGTGTAATCTGGGTCAATCGTAGAGCAACCACGGACCACATGTTTTCTATCGGCGAAAGATCCGGAGAGTGAGCCGGCCAGGGAACAATTCAATCTGGTGATTGACGAAGAACCTTTGGACAATGCGTGGCACGTGTGGTCGCGCATTATCCTGTTGAAATATGGCTGCGGCCAAGCCCTGAAGATAAGGAAGGACAACTGTCTGCAACACCTCGGAGATGTAGCGCTGGCTGTTTAAACTACTGGCAATGCGTACGAGAGGAGTGCGAGAGGGATATCCAATACCGCCCCATACCATAATACCCGGTGCAGGACCAGTGTGGCTTTGCATAACGCAAATGTTCAGCATCATCTCTCCATGGTGTCTCCAGACTTCAATCCGAACATCGTGGTGTTGCAGACAGATGCGTTACTCGTCAGTAAAAAAAGCTTCATTCCATTCTGCCGCCCACATTCTTCTTTCATCGCACCATTGGTGGTGGAGTCGTCTGTGGCTCTGCGTCAAGGGTAGACCAAGCAATGGACGTCTTGCGGACGGACCACTCTGCTGTAAACGGCGTCGAATGGTACGCGCAGACACTGAATGATGCGTTACAGACTCAATGTGCTGTGCTATTATTCGTGATGTGACTGAGCAATCTCGTTACTGCCATACGCACAATTTGCCTGTCCTCACGTGAAGTGGTGCAATGAGGTGGATGCGATGGACCACGTCGGTCAGTCGTACCCTCCTGCATCCAACGGTCACATATCCGCATTACAGTTGTTTGGCTTCGTCCAACACGACTACCGATTTCTCTAAAAAATAATCCACAATCTTGGTAGGCCACTATCCTTCCTCTGTCGAACTCGGATACTTGATCAAAAGCTGATTGCTGTTTTCTACGAGACATAACTGATCGTTTTTTTGAAAAAACCACGAGAAAAACACAATTGCCGAGCTTGAAATCCTCGAAATCTCCAAGCCTTAAATAGCGCTTTGAGGTGGCGCAACAGACGCGCGTGATGTGTGTCTGCGCTGAAATTCTAATCATTTGCATATCTCACCTCCGGTAATACATGTTGTAAATTTCTTCTTATTTGCATGCTTCCTTCAGGGTGTTGCATTTACAGTGACCAGCAGTGTAGTACAAAGTCATAAAAACTGACGTTGTTGGACGCGCTGTATTTATCAAACTCAATGGCCTCTTCCGCCCGAAATATGTAAAAACTGCCTTCGTTCTTGCCACTGAATCCTGCTTAACGGAGGATTAATAGGAAATGCTGGAATAGTGAAGCATCGATTGCTGTAAGATGTTTGTGAAAAAATTAGGGGAAAAACATGATTTAGTAGGTGTGCTAAACGTCGGAACGAGTATCAGCAAAGCAGATGCACTTGTGTTGTTACTTATGCCACCTAATCGACATTAACATCAGATCAAGTCCCATGAAATTCATCGCGGCTAAGGGTTAGATTTTTATGCCTGTCGTTAGCTCTAGCTTGAGCGCCATGCAGGTGACAGAATGATTTTACTCGGGTCCACCCCCAATTTCGAGGGGGAACACCCTGGGGATGGTCAGCCTCTTCCAGCAACCTCACTTATGGCTTGACGGCTTTTTAGAGTACTCCCATGCTGTGAGGGCACTATACATTTACCAACATCCATGTCTTCTGCGGGATTGGAACCCAGGCCCTACGGCACCGCAGTCAACGTCGCTAACCACTATACCGGATGGAAGACATAGATGCACTCGTGAAGTGTCCGAGAGAAAACAAATATAAATGTTTACTCAAAGTAAGTTCGAGTGGTAAATATAAAATTATATTTAAAGTCTCATTAAAGTTTTAAGAGTGAGATTAAAAACAGATAACCAGGGTAATTTCTGCGTGATCAGGCTTGTTAATTTAAAGATTATTATAATTAAAACCTCATAATATCGTCTTGTCGTTGTTAATAAGTCTTTGATTCTATTTGGGAAAGATATCTAAATAAAGAAAGTTATTTATAAAAATGGCTACTGGTTCATTTTCGCTCTAATTATCCTAAAAAGAATAGCGAATGTTCTCCAATCCAACATAAGAGCAACTGTCTTTTTGCCTCACATTACACCTTATAGGCTATGATAGCCGATGACGTGTTCGCTCGAAAAAAAGAACGTTCTCCAACATAAGAGCAACTGTCTTTTGCATCCAACAAGAACAGACGTCTCCAGTTAGCAAAGGAATACAAGGATTGGACTACAGATGATAGAAAAAGGCTCATGTGGTCCGATGAATTAAGTTATGAATTGCACCGTGTAGAGATAGCACGGTGCAAATATGGAGAAAACAAATTAAAGTATGAACCCCATCTGCACTGTCACAACTCTTTAAGCTGGTGGAGCAATGCTATGGTTTGGAGGATGTTTCCTTGGCTTTGCACGGGTCCTTTCATTCGTGTGAAAAAGCGTCTGGATGGCCAATGTTATTGCAGATCTACATCCTTTTATATTAATAAAATACCATGTCAGATGTGTATGCTTATAGCAGGACGATGTTCCTTGTTATACAGCTGGCATTTTTTCCTCTGATGGTTCAACCAGCACAAGAGAAAATTACCTTGCTTAGTTAGCCTACTCCATCACCAAATCTCAATGCAATTGAAAATATGTGGCAGGAGATCAAAACGGTGGAATCCGCCAGTTGGATTCTGCACCATCTAATCTCATAACATTGGGAAGTGCAATTCATCGAATATTAACTGAAATTTTCCTCATACCACCCATCAACAAAGGCTCATGTTAAGAAGAATTCATGCAACACTAAGGGTAAAAGAGGGTCCCGTATTGTACTGAAGGGGTGGTCAAACTGATTTGGGTACTCAGAGTATATGCTTTAAAATTATTGATCTCTAAGCATTATAAGCTTTTAATTGTATTCCAAAAACATTTTTATCACCTTTGGCCCTTGATTCAAAAAGAACTGTGGACTTGAATTTCTAAAAGTAATCTTTTACGCACCCGTAAAGAGTCTATTTCTGTAAATTTCTACTTAAAAAAAGAAAAATACCTGTTAAATTTTTAGTCTGTATATGTGTTCGAAAACGAGGATTTTTGCCTGTAACGCCTATAATATTTCGTTATGCTGTGAGAACTCCATCAAAAACGATTATTAAACACGTTCATTTAATTAAAACTAGCTAAATTGGTTGTTAAAATCCAATTAATATATGCAATTAAAGCATTACAATTTCTTCCTTCCTCAATGGCTTGACATCCCTGGGTGGGCTTTAGCCTGCTCAAGAAGCATTTTCAAGACAAGCCTTCTTCCTGCCGGTGTGTTCTCCAATTCTTAGTTCTTACAGCTAGGAGATCTTTTTCTTTCAATCCATCTAAGATTTGGCCTGCCCTTTCTTTGTGTGCCAATTGGTTGGGCATTGAACACTTTTTTTCAATGATGCGGTCTTCGTTCATTCTGACAACGTGACCTGTCCGTTTAATTCGTTATATTTTGATGAAGATAACAATGTCAGATTCTTTATATGATTGATAGAGCTCGAGGTTTGATCTTCTTTCGCCACGTTCCATTTTCTTGAATTCCTCCAAAAATAAATCTTAAAATCTTCCTTTCGTAGATGCTTATCATGTTCTCATCTGTTCGAGACATGGACCAAGTTTAACATGCATAAGTTAATAGTTAAGAAATCTCAAGATGAAAGCATTTCAATTAATCAACACAATTGCTCAGTTATATATTTATTAAATTATACATAACTAAAGTATGTTATAGTTGCGTTAATAGAAACAATTTGATTTTTAGAATCTAATGTATTATTTTGAATTAATACGTAACTAATTTGTATATTTTTATTATCTAACGTTATGCTATGAGAATAATTTTTCCTTGATGGAATAGAAATTTTGGCATTCTTTACGAATTATTTTCATAACATTTGTATTTAGTTGAAAATTCTAAATTAACGTGATTAATTATTTTCAAAAAATGAATGTTCGTTAATATCTAACTGTATGTGTGTCACTATACTAGAGCTATAGGTGACAGAGACCTCGAGCGTGATTTTTCACCTCGGTTAACTTAAGAGGACGAACCTTAACTGGGACCTCATCGATAGGGCTTTGAGCCTCAACGGATATTTAACCTTCATCTGCCCTTCTACGTGATCAGTCGTTTTGATACAGAACAAGGATCCTTGACCAAAATTGTTGAGATAGTAAAGATCTTGGTTTGATTTGCTTCGGTCTTCACCAAAGGACCTATTTCCCGTTGTGAACGATTGACGTCTCAACGGTCAAGCAGTTTCGCCAGAATGGACACCCCGGTGCTGATGTCTTGGGCTCCCTTCACACCAAACGACTCAGATTCATTCACCATCAAACTAGTCTGATTGACGAGCATTCGGCTTCATAATTTCCCGCTCAAATAAGCCAAGATTTGCTTCCGCATTCATACCAACCGAAACCGGTTCAATCTGCCGTCATTCTGACTTACGCATGATTCGTCAGGTCAGATTTTCTTCCCTCATTCACCAGCAGCCCAGAGCTATTTCTCAAAGAAAAAGCGAATTCAAACAAATAAAATGTTTATTTAAATTGTTTTTTATGTTATTAGTGATTTTTCACAAAGTTTCTATTAAAGAAAGTGATTTCAGATGTTTCAAGATAATCAATTTCTCTGTTAGGGTTAGCATGAGTTTGTTTTTACGCCAATAGATGGCGCTTATATTTTTGGTATTCATAGTATTCTTTTTCATAATGTAAACTAATTCTAGTTCTAGTCGCCGAGTGTGTAGGCTGTATTTTATATATATCCCTGCTAATCTTGCGCAAATAATAAAATTAATTTTGCATGTATTATTCTATTCAATTTTAGAAATTTGAAAACTTTATTCTTTACTTTTTAATACTTTAAAGTAAAATGTGTTTTTTCGGGGGAAGGGGAGGGAATATTCTGAAGGATGTTTGAAATAGCTTCAGTGATCAATTTGATAAGAATTTATTTAATTTTGGGAGAGAAAAAAATTTAAATATTTATAAGAATGCTAAAATAAAATAAAACACCGATATTGTCGATAATTTTAATTTTTTAAAAAGATTCCATTTTATTGCTACATAGATCTCAAATTTTGTTATATGAAACAAACAAAATGTGAAATTTTCAATTCATTAATTTATTAGCAAACCATTTTTAGATACATAATCAAAAAAATAGTTGTCATATGCTACAAAAGCTGTAGTATGTAACAACATTTGAAATGCCTTTTAAAAACATTAGATATATTATTTGTAAAAGTAATTGCATTATAATATAGTTACAATGCATATTCATTATTTGTTACTACTTTTCAAACTATTATAACACTTGATGCTAACGGGCAAAATATAAAAAGAATAAATAAATAAAGCCGTTCTTATATTTTTTTGTTTTATGTATTTCAATTTGAAAATAAATGAATAAGGATACAGTTGTGAAATTAATAGCTTGAAACGTTAATCGTCTTAAAACATTAAAAACAGCATCCACGTTCGACAACTGATGGAAGAATGATTGACCCGTAGTGGTGTGAAGGCAAATCTCTGTTCATTCAGAATCACTGTGAATTGGAAAGATTGCTACAGACTCGGAATCGTTTGGTGTGAAGGGAGCCTTAAGAGAAGTCAACCTATGACCTCACTTGATTTTGCCGACAGTAAGGTTCCACACCAGCCACCGGCTTCAAAGAATATCGCGTGAAGGGGGACTTGGACCAATAGTACAATGGTTTTACCGAATACGTCCAAACAGAAGTTACCCTACATCAATTGTCACTTTCGTGGGTGAGACGAATTCCACCTTTAAAGAGCATGTCGAATCGCTAGAAGACAAGCAAAACCACCAACACTGACACAGAGGCGTTACTTCTGTACATGAACAGCCTTACCAGCACCTGCGCCCCAGCATTTCCCACCTCGTTTTAACGCCGGCTTCATCAGGAGCCCTTGCAGCGGACTCAGCGCCGCTGCCCTTAACAGAACCCGGCGACGCAGATTATTTAACTCTCGTTTGATAATGCTTTAAATGTACGTTGATTAAATGATTTATACGTTTCTGTCTTTTCCCTTAAAAATACGACGCTTTATCGATAGAACCATTCGAAGCCTTTACGATCAATACATTAGATTTGCAAGCGTCACACAGAAGGAGTTTGACACAGTGGCGTAACATACAAACCCGCAAACCCCGCATCGGGGGCAATGCTAGACTGATGCCAACTACGTACCCTTTGTACGAACCGGCTTTGGGGTCAAAAGCTGATTTTGCAAGAGGGGGGCTAATACTGTTACATCACTGGTTTGAGATTAATTTTACATACCTTATATTGACGGCTAAAAAATTAACAATATACAAATGCAAATATATGGAACTAGTTATAGTAACATGTCGGCTGGGTGGTGTAGTTGATTTGGCGCTGGCCTTCTGTACCTTAGGTTGTGGGTTCGACCCCGGCTCGAGTCGGTGGATTTTCGTGATGCAGAAAATCGACAGCGGCCATATCGTATGATTATACAGCATGTAAAAAATCCCTAGAGGGGGTGCTTTAAGCAAAATTAAATCCTATTACAGGTTTGCATCGTCAAAATTACCTGTGGTGATTGGTATCGGCCTATATGGCACCGCTCTAAAAAGGGGTACCTACTTTCGATGAATGTACTAGATTGATGAACTCTGTTAATAACTGTTCATAATCTACCATTACAAATAAAAAAAAGTTATACTAACATCAAACATGCCATTTATTATTGTTTTTTTTCACACCTAAAAAAGAAATCCAATATCTTTGAGAAAAACGTAACATAAATTCTATCCAAAATTGGTTAGTTATTATTTTCTGATAGCTTGATCTATCTGAAGAGAAAATGACAATCTTCCCTTTTTTACAAATTCTCAATAGAAAGGTAGCTGTGAAAACTCAAAATTTTTACTTTATTTCTTATTATACCTGGGAGTTTAGTAACAAAACTAGGTTTTTTTGGCAGATGTTTGTTTCCTTTTGATCAATATGAATTTTAAAATTGACAGAAATAATTTTAAGAGTTTCTAAACTGAAAAAAAATAGCCTACGTATTTTCAGTAAGAGTGGAAAGTTTGCTTACAATTTGGAAAAATCTTTCAATTTTAAAAAAACATAAACTCATCTCGAAAAAATTATTAAAAGTTTAACAACAAGAAATTTTATAATAAAATATATATAACTTTGAAATATTTTAAATTTTTACTATAAAAATTTATATTACAATCTCGAATAACAATATCCGAAATCTTAAATGTTTGGGATTCAGAATGTACTCGCCTTGTCAAGATGTAGACTAAAATCGTGGTAAAATAATATTGTGAGGTACACTCTCTCTAACATAAAGATATAGTCAATTTTTGTTATATATTGATTAGAAGCAAGTTGGAACTAATGGAAAATAAGTAAACAAACGGAACCTTTTCATTTCGCAAATTCTACTGAACATCAAATTTAATTAGGCTCAATTCAAATTCAGGAACATAATTCCTTGCCAGAAGCTCGATTTAAAAACTTTCCGAAAGCTTCGATAAGCCCCCTTGTCACAAAATTCTAAGTTAAATGAATTCCCTTGCTTTAGAGAATAAGTAAATTTACAAGCGACAATTAATAGAGTATCGAGTTCAGAGGAAAACGACAATTTTGACTGCAGGGTACGCAAACTCACTTCGCTTCTAACCTTCAAAGAACAAAATTCGTGCTTCGAGGAATCGTCGATAAAAGAAAAGTACTCTTTCGCACGGACGGATTTATTTTAATTTATGTTGCACTAGAGTTTCATGATAGGTTATATTGAGACGTATTTCTCAATTTTGAGCCCCTCTTAAATGTCAAGGGCATACCCAAGCAAGTATATCACTCCTCATGTGCCGAAATGCTTATTTTAACCGCTTTTCTCCTTCAGTCATTCTTGAGAGAACGATATCTATTAACCAAATAATCCCTGGCTTTAATCCGAACGCTGCAAAAATATTCATAAGAATTCAAGTAATTCATATAATAGGTGCATGATAATTATATAACAAAGCACTTTTTTTTCGGCATCAATAATTATCAAGGGCTTTAGAAATGTTGAATAGTAGATTAAGTATTAAAGGAGTCTTAGGCATCAATAAAATGGCAACGAGGAGTAAACCTCGATAAAAATAAAACCAAGAAACGTTTCATGGAAGCATGAATCCGCTTTTATACCCCCTTATGCATACATTTTCGTTTACATTTTTACCCTTTCATGGCTACAGGGAGCCCCTCATTCTTAAGGCTGTCTTCGGTAAAAGTACGAGAGCTCTAACTAAACGCGAAGCACATTTTCAGACAGAAAAATGACCCAATTTCCATGGAAATTTGCAGTATTATAACTCGTACCTCAGTTAACAATATAGTGTTTTAAAAATTTCAAAATATTCCGTCAATACTTTCTTTTTTTGTTTTAATACGTGAAGGAAAAGCCCATTTAACATTACGGTATAGGAGAAAAAATGCGAAACATATTTTATACCAAAAAAATGAATCAACTCGGTTAAAAATGGGAAGTATGATAAAAATGCTACTTTTTAAAGGATAGAGAAGCCAGAATATCCTATTAATTTTTCATTTCTTTTATATCTGAAAAATGTTCCAAATTCGGGTCCTATTCTTTAACATTAACCGAAAACAGCCTTAAGTGGACTTGGTACCTTTGAGCTACTTTCTTTCTTTACGTATTTAAAAATTATATTTTAACATTTTATAGTGTTTCTAAATGATAATGTTTCAAAATGATAAGAGATAAAAATTTTCACATATTATTCACAGTTTTAAAAATTTAAATTTTTTGAAGAAAATTTGGAAACTTTTAAAATTTTACTCCTTCTGTAATTGATTTTTTGACCTGAAATTTTTGTGTAATATTCTTATGGATGTTATAAACAACTTTAGGGATCGATTTTACAATAACTTATTTCGCTTTTGAGAAAAAAATAAAATGATGATATGCATGCTAAAAATCGACGAAAAAGCCAATATCTCTTACGTTTTAATTTTTTTAAAAAAAGTATTCAGTTTACAGCAAAATGGATCCCTAATTATTTTTTATGCTTTATATGCAATACACAGCAAAAAAAGGGAACTGATTGGTAAATAGTTGTGGAAAGAGTAGCATTTTGAATGCACTCATGTTTCGAAAAACACAAACTGAGAAAGGACTTTAAAGTTTATAATTCTGAAAAAAATTCTAATAAGCTGAAATAAACTTAAAATACCACTTTAAGATATTAGTTATGTATTTTTCTTGAAAATAATTGCATTTTTCGTATTTTTTCACCCCGCACATTTTTGTAAATGATCAATTTTAAAAAGGTATTAATTGCACACACGAAAATTCAAGAAAAATATTAAATTTTTTTTCTGTCACGACAGAAAGTTTAGTTTTTTTTTCTTCCCATAATATTGAAGTATTACATTTGTATGAAAAAAAATATCAGGAATAAGAACTGAAATTATAAATATAAAATGCCTTAATTCAAAAATTTTACATGCACACATTTCACAAAGAAAAATTAAATTATTGTATTGCCTCGAAAATATTCTTTTTTTTCGCATTCTCTTTTTATAGTTATTATTTCTCTTTATAAAATAGATTTTTTTGTCATAACGCTTTTTTTAGCTTTTTTTTTTTTAAAAAAAAAGGGAGCGTGGCTGAATTGTGTGTGCCTAATTTGTTTTCAAATGAAGTTTTATTCAGCTTCCAGCTTTCCGACTTGCACAAATGATATATCAATCGAAAGATAAAAATGCAAAGAATAAGATTAAATAAAAATAAAAAAAAAACGATAGCTAGGTCATTTTTGTGGTACCAAGTCTTCTTAAAGTTGGTGATTGTCGTATTTGATTATAACCTTATTTGCATTTTTTATACCGAACACAAAAACAGAATGTATACGAAAAGAAGTTACAAAAGCGGGAATGCTTGAAAAAGAAAAGGGGGGAAAAAACGTCAAACCAATTGGTAACATTGATAAAACATTCATAGGCTGTATTCTTATTCCAATTTATTGTGTTGTGTAATAATATATAACTGTACTTTCTCGCATGTTTTTTATTAATCGGTAAGCATATTTTTGTTCTTTAATAAAGTATATTAGAAGTTATGAAGCCACCCATCCGGTATAGTGGTTAGTGACGCTGACTGCTGTGTCGTAGGTCCTAGGTTCGAATCCCGGACAAGGCATGGATGTTTGAAATGTATAATACCTTTGCAGCATGGGAATACTTTAAATAGCACTCGAGTCGTAAGTCCTTTCGCGATATTGGTGGAAGAGGAAGAGAGGTGGGAGGTCCCTGACCACTCCCAGGGTGTTCTCCCTCAAAATTGGGGGAGGGGGCGAGCCACAAGTCATCTCGCGAGGATCCTGACCCATCCAGGATGTTCTCCCTCAAAATTGATGGGGAAGGGCATGAGCCAAATCGTACAATCACTTGTATGGTGCTCAAAGCTTTTTTTAACGACAGGTGTACAATTAGCCCCTTGCCACAATGAATTCGTGGGCCTTGATCTGATGTTACTGTTGATCAGGTGGCAATAAGTAACAACAGAAATAAAACAAATGGAAAATAAATGCCTGATAATGATATAATTATATGGTAAAAAAATATTTCCCTGTCCAGAAGTGAATGTTTTGTGAAATATTGTTATACATTTTTCTTATGTTTATTTATTTTACGTCTAAAAATACTAAATTAAACAGTTACATACTAACACTCGTATTTACTCTTATCAACTTTATTGTTCTGTAAGGTTCCAACCTGCTACCAAATTAAATTTTTTGTTAACTAGAGACGCGTCTACAAAAATGAAGTTATTCAACTGTAACTGTGTGCTATTTAAATTAGGCCAATTTCTTATATTTTAATTAGGTGGTGGAATAAGTGAATGGTCCCAGTATTCAATTTGATGATTCCAGATATCTAAATCTAATAGACCAATATTTTTCATACCCTAATATGATGGTCAAGAACGCGCGCGCGGTTTATTTTCTGGTTATCAGTAATCCTCGGTTCATCCACTTGTTATCCTGTGTAGAACTGACTCGTAATTCCGTAGCTGTGAGATTTTTATCAAACATTAAAGATTCACATTAAACATTAAAAAAAGACATTAAAATAATTTGGATGTGTCTATTTCTTGCTATAATTGGTAACATCAAAATTGAATTGCCTACCAAATTTTCACTAAAGGAAGAGTTATCTTAATAACTATCAGATGACATTTTAATGTTAAATTTTACTTGTAGATCGCTAAGATTTCTCCAGCAAGCTTGAACTAGAATTTTTAAAAAAACCCACTTTATTTTCAGAGTCGCTACCAACTGAAATAATGATAGATGATTTTTTGTTAAAATGTTTCCACTCTGAGATATATATATATATATTAAAATATGGATATAAATCCACTTTAAAATTATATATTTCAAAAATCCTAGTTAATGCTCTGTACAGAGGTGTAAGCTATATTTAGGCAACATAATATTACTGTATAAGCATTTTTCACAAGAAAAGAATGTTTTGATAATTGGTAATTCTATGTTCATTTTTTGCCAAAAAAATGGCATTTAAATAAATTTTTTATTATAATAATATTTTTAAAACGACCTCATACGTGTATTCTAATATAAGTGACACTAAATATTAAAAATATTCGTTTGTACGCTTTAACAAAACCACGGTTCCGAACGTAGTCAATCTCTTTAAATGGGTTACAAAACTCATCATAATCTATATAATAAACTGTTAAATTTTATTCTTTTATAATAAACTGTTAAATTTTATTCTTTCTTCAGTTTGGCAATGGTTATTTCATGTGATTGTATGAAACCGCCTCTCCTGTAAGCGATAATTCACTGTTTGGCGAATTTTGACTGAGATATGGTATACCTTTCAAGCAACTCCCTTGTTAGAAGCTAATAATCTTGGTAATCTGTGCTCACGCCGCTTACAAACTAAATCCGGATAATGGATTTAAACCGGATGTCAGACAGAACGACATTAATCCTTGTCTAGTCTTACTACAGTCTGTTGGAAATGTATGTGCAAACATGTATATTTTCAGCTGAAAATTCTCCTGTAGTGGATAGTACATAAGCCAGTAACAAACTCCAGACAGAGGTAATCTCTTTTGTCTAGTGGTATGTTACGTGCTTACGTAAGCGAAGGTCACGGGTTCTATTGTCCACACTCCGATTGAACATTCTTAGAAATAGTTTCTAGTTCGGGAGAGTGGAAGGGTCCCGGGCAAAATAACTAAATCCATATTGTTATAGAAGTTACATAATCATAACGTTATTTTGATGTATTTTAATCTACCAGTGTCATCACAGAGTTTTTAAAGAGTTTTTGCACTTAGTGTTGAGAAATTTGTTTTGATGAAACAATTACGATAACAGGAAAGTTTTGGATTTTTTAATGTTGAGCCTAGTTTAGACAAAAATCAAGGACACATCCCCTATCTGGTGTACCTACTTGAAGGGTTTCGTTCACATACTAGGAGTCCTAACGGAACCAGGTCTCTTAATTCTAACCCTCCTGTTCCTACTACAGTGTCTCTGCGGTTGAACAACTGTTGAATCGGGATATGTAACATTGAAATAATATTTTACAGTAGATAGATATCAGACTTTTCAAAATTTAAATTATTTTTACGTACTTAAAAGATAAAACTCAAAAGGTATTCTTTCAAATTGATATCGAACTGTTTTAATAATTTTACAGGAAAAAGGGTAGTGGTTTTCGAATCTTCTAACTAGTTTCACACCCAAACTGAATTATTTTCTTCTTATATAACATTGAAAATATCTGTGTCGCTTATGTTCTCATTTTCAATTAAATATTAAGAAATTCTTCCAGAAATATATACTTCGGATTTAAATAGTAAAAACAGTGTACATCATTTCAATTCAATTATAGCAAATTCCGGTTACCCGTATCAGAAAGAATACATAATTTTCTTACTTAGTAACCCAGATCGATTTGTCAAGGAAAGTATTTTTTTAGGAAAGAAACGCAGATGTATCTATGGCGATGTATAATAGTAGATATTCTCGAACACAATAGAAAGAAGTTACTTCTTTGATTTTATTGTAGTCACGTCTTTTCAAGAATTATGTTCAAAAGACGTTTTACGTAATGGGAGAAGTAAAATAAGAAATAGTTTCATCTATATGTGACGTCTTGAATGCAATTTTCCTTGTAACAGCCGAAGAAACTTTGCAGTTTCCAGACGCTGCAGCTGTACATCTACATCACCGCAGCGATTGTACTACAAATCAACGTACGAAAATGAAAATTTTGTATATAAAAAAACTAGATTATTTTATACTAGCTGGTATACCCGTTCTTCGCACGGGTAAATTGAAAAATTAAACAATACAGATTGAAGGATAACGAAGTTATTAATGAGTTAATTTTATGTGAAATGCAAATTAAACAAAAAAAAGCTTTTGCATATCTCAGCTGAACATAAAAAACATATTTGTTAAATTTTAAGTCTGTATATCTAATAGCTGATAAAAGGGATTTTTATTTATAACTCCCCGTAACTCTCTTGTCAGTCGATTTTTGAAAACACCTTTTTAAGCTAATATCTGCTTAGAAAAAGTAACAGTTACAAATTTTATGTAATGAACGCTTCAAATAATGTAAATATTTATGTCTCTCTGGAAGTGTAATACGTTAATATTACTTTATGTTGTATTTATTTAATGTTAAAATCTTGCCACCACCTCTCCCTTAGAAATATAGTTTTATTTTAAAATAAAACTTCGTGATTATATATACACTGATCAAAGGAATAAATTAAAAGCGAGCGCGCACTGAGGCATGGCATGCAAAACAAAGAGGAAAGTTTTGCTTCACACAAAAAAGATAGATATATGCTGTCGCGGGCTTTTTGGTAGATGGCAGATTTTTTTCCTGCTTTCTTGACAATTATCGTTATATTTTGGGACATTCACGCAATATCTTTATGAATGATAGTGTATTCTGATGTATAAGCTATATAGTAAAATTTCATTAAAATCCATTCAGTTGTTTTTCCATGAAAGAGTAACAAACCTCTCCATACAAACTTTCACGATTATAATATTAGTAAGGATGTTATATAACATGAAAATTAAGCGTACGTCCTTTTCTTCACTTTCACTTTTCTTCACTTCCCATTTTGGTTGCTTGCTTGCTTATAAACATAACATTCCGAAGCTACATGAGGGACCGTGGCAACCTAGTGGTTATGATCTCAAAGTCGTGCCCGGCGATGTCCAGGTGCGGTTCCGATCCCTGATTCCTTGTGTGTAGAGGATCTGATGCCCGTATGTCATTGCTCAAAGTTCTTAAGTTGACAGTCTAGGAAGTTCGGATAACAGGGTGCCAGCTCAGATGCCGTCCTCGTCCTATGATGGGCTTCAAAATGGCGCTCGCTTTTCCTTAGAGTGCGACGTTAATAAATACTTGCTCACCCAAGCTACACGGTGACTGCTTCCTTCTTGGTTAGAGTTAAAGGTTCTATAAATCGGTGGTCTAACTGTTTTAGGAGAAAAATAACATTGTATCCTGTGATATATACACTGGTGTGCAAAAATTAAGGACGAGACGGTTTCTTCAATATAACTTTGTACAAAAGCTTTCCAAATCAACACATTTAATACCGTAAGATCCCCAACACTTAAGGACATGTGGCAACATACTAAAAGAGAAATCAGAGGGATAAAAAGAAGCTGGATTGAAAAAGTAGCATGGAGCGCAATGCGACTGAAGGCCGAAACATCCCTGTGATGGGTGTCCAGCAAGAAACATACGATCTTTAGTAGGGGATATGATCTCCCCTGACTGCTAGGCAGGTTTCACAGTATCTGCCATGCTGAGAATGAGGGTGTCAATGAGTTGTTGAGGCTTTGCTGCCCATTCGTCTTGCTGCGTCAATCGAAGCTCCCGAATCGTTACTGGTGGTAAGGTACGAGCTGCCAAACGTCTGCCTAGAAGATCCCATACATGCTCGATGGGATTGAGATCCGGAGATCGTGCCGGCCAATCCATACGTTCAATATCCTCACTCTCTAAGAGCTGTTTGGCAGCTACTGTGCGAGGACATGATGCATTGTCGTCCATGAAAAGGAACTGCAGACCCATAGCGCCTCTAAAAAGACGCACATATGGAAGAAGAATCTCGTTACAATAACGGGTCCCGTTGACTGAACCTGCGTCGAAGATGTGAAGGTCTGTACGACTACCAAGCATGATGCCTCCCCAAACGAGAACACCGCGACCTCCATACCTGTCCCTTTCAATGATGTTCGAAGGATGATTGCGGCTTCCCCGCTCCCTCCAGATGAGTATGCGATGAGAATCGCTACTCAAACTGAATCTGCTCTCATCTGTAAAGAGTACTCGTCCCCATTCATTGTCTCTCCAATTCCGGTGTTCCCGGCACCACAGAGAACGCCTTCTCCGATGGGGAGGCGTTAAAGGTACACACCGTACAGGGCGTCGTGCAAACAGACCACCACCGTGCAGTCTTCTGGCCACGGTAAAACGCGATATCGGTCGTCCAGTCGCCTGTGTCGTGTGTCTAGTAATTTCTCCCGCTGTCTGCCGCCTGTTTCTTCTGGCCTGTAAGACAATGTACCGGTCATCTGCGGGTGTGGTTCCTCGTGGACGACCACTACTGATCCCCCGGATAGCTGTTCCTGTAGTTTGAAATTGTCTCCAAAGTCGTGAAACGATGCTGTGAGCAATTCCGAACTCTTCAGCCACACTTGTCACACTGCGGCCTTCCTCCAACTTCCCAATGATTCGACCTCGGGTAAAAGCATCCAGATGTCGTCTAACAGATTGATTACTCGCCATTTCTCTCTGAGGCAGCAACTCGGTGTGATTTTAACTGCTATACGGAGTGTAATCTCTTTGCCAGAAATACTGATCTTACACCGACAACATGCTTTATACTACTCAGACACTCCCCCATTACGTCTACCTGCATATCTGCGCATGTACTACCGTACATCACCTTACTTAATCTCCTGATTGGTCTTTCTGTCCGCTCTGCCTCTTCGTTCAGCTGATATGCTAATTTTTCGACTTCGTCCTTAATTTTTGCACACCAGTGTATGTGTGTGTGTGTATAAGCATGTGTGATTTATTTTAAACAATATACATACATTTAAATCAAATATATTTGCATTTTGCTATTAAAGTTTAAAGTGAGAAATGTGTAGCAATTTTTTCTTGAGTATTCAAAGATTTCTCCTCATAGGCATAGCTTTCCACTTGGAGCGCATAAACTTTAAACTCAGAGCATGCATGATGTTGAGTTTGATTTCACAAACGACTTGGAAGCTAACATTGTGGCGAATTAGAGGACCTACACGATTAAACACTCGCACCTGCATTTTGGGTGAACTCATAAGTATTATTTTGCGTACCTCACTTTGGAGAGGCCATTGTACCAGAATGGACGAATTTATGCTTTCAACTTTTTTTTTTTTTTGAAATTATCAGGCTGGTTATTTTGTTTATTTAGCATTTTGAAAGAGGGGGTACTCATATTTAAAGGGTGCATTTAAGTTATACTGGCGTAAATCTCGCCAAGTGGGCACATTTGGTGACGATATCTAAAAAAATTAGCAAAAAGAAGCTGCTTTCTATTTCAAGTGTCTGCTTCATTACTGTCAAAAATAACGCGGAGGAAGACTTGAGAATTGGTTACAGTTGACATTATGGAGGTTAATATATGACAATTGAGATTGCTTACGTGTGTTTAAATGAAGAGCACACGAAAGCTCTACTGTAATAATTTTTCAAATAAAATGGTTTTGTTTAAAAACTAATAAATTAAGCCTCAAGAGAGACCCAGAATTTATCTTTAATAAAGATTAGAATTTTTTTAAAAGGCAAAAAGAAAACATAATAATTCTTTAATGTAAAGTTTCAGAACCTTTTAAGTTAAGACGGAGTATAAGAGTAGAACCTTATATTTTTCAAATAAATTACTAATGATTTCAATTTTTGTAGCAAGTGAAAGCGTTATTTCATAAGAAATTTGAAAAATGTAACACAATGTTTCTTACAAGTAAAAAATGCAAAACAAAACTTTTTTCCTACAAAACTCGCAATTATTTTTTTAAAAACTATAATAACATTTCTAAAGAATATTTACGTTTAATTTATGTATTTTTCTTTTCTGTTATTTGTGTTTATGAACTGTTAAAGTAATATATTTTTCATTTCAGGAAGCCATCCCAGAAGTTGATTTTGCCAAGTTTAAGAAAGTCAACCATCAGGTATAAGTGCTACTTTTACAAAAACTTTTCAATATTCTTGACTTAAATACTATATCTTTCTATTGTTAAAAAGAAATAGAAAATAAAGTTTTCAAATAAATTAAGGCAATTTCTACGCATATACGCTTTTTGATGAAATCCTAATTTTGATCTGTTATTATTTATATTGTAAAATAAATATCTCAAATGAACAATTTATCTCCTTTTAATACGGTGACGCTGAACTTTTTTAAACTATAAACTTGACAAAAATATATTCATACAATAATAAATAGTATTTCACAATTAATAGTTTATATATGTGTTACGCACTTAGATGTTATATGTTTAAATGACAAAAATATTGTAAATAAATTAATAAATCATCGTATTATTTCACAAATAAATGAGTGATAAAAAGTTGTATGTATATATAAAAATATTAAGTAATAATAAAAGTAAATTCGCACAATGTTTAAATATGTAAGTTCATACTCTCTTAGATGAGATACTTTAAAATAAAGATAACACATTTTAATGGGTGAAAAAATGCCTTTTTAAGGGACTTGAAGTTTTAATTATTAAATATTTTACTAAAAACAAAATTTAAATAAGGTTTAATATTTGGGAGATCATTTATTTTAATGAACGGGATATTCTTAATGGATATTGGAAAATTCAAATGACTGGATAATTTGTTGCTTATTTAAAAAGATTTGGTATCAAAAGGACCGAAAATTTTAATGATCAGATATTTAAATGATTGGACTACTTATTAAACTAATGTTTCAATAGTTCGAATATTTTAAATAAACTGACTAATATAATGGCTTGAAGATCATAATGATTTAAAGTTTTATAAATTGAATCATTTTAAATGACTGCATATTTTGCTGAAAGGAATTCTTTGATAATATATTTTAATGAAGTCTGATTTTTATTGGTATTTTTATATATTTGGTAATTTGGTATCTTAATGGACTAGAAATTTCAGTAGAACTAATATTTTTTAACTGGTTGGTATTTTTAGTATAATTAAATATATATCTCATACACAATGTATATTCTTTGATATAAAAAGGGCATCAATATTGAGTACAATAGGATTGATTTTTAATATGTATTGATACAATAATGATTAGTTTGTATGAGAGGGACGTTAATGCAATGGGTAGAACGTGGTTATATGGATAAAAAAATCATAAAACTGATCAGTACCTACTTATGCGAAAATGAGGCTCTACGGTATCTAAATTAGTAATAAAAGAATTAAAAATTTTAAAATTTAATTTGCTTGCCATAATGGGGTTCAATTTTCGAAAAAACAAATTGTAAAAAGACGTAAAATTTTGCTTAGATGATTTTAGATTCAAAATAAAATTACTTCAGTACAATATAAATATAACCAAAACTGATTATTATTGATAAAAAGTACTGAGCATTGAGTAGTTTAATGTACATAGCAATATTTCAAATATCTCTTCCCGCACCATCCAATTAGTCCGATCCAAGCTTTTCCATCTTCAGCTTTATCGTGAACTGTAATTTCGACAGCAGATTTGTTTAAATTTTAATACTAAAGATCTCAAACTCAGTGGCGAAACAGACCATGAGGGTCAGGGCCTACTGTGCCCATCCCAGTATACGTGACCATTAGGAGCTGAGGTGCATGGGCAGATGTCCCAATCCGATGGTCAGTCTGAAGAGACCCCATTGTTTTTAAATCCCCAAGCAAACTCAGTACTCATTTATCGACCTACTGCAGTTGGGATGAAAGGCTGAGTCGACCTTGCCCAATCCGGCAATAGAACTAGGAACTATTGTGTGGAAGCGTGATACGCTACCACTCGACCACTGTCCCTTAGTACTAAAGAAGCTGCTAAAAATGTACCTCATGTGTATGTGTTTTTTTTAACTTGTAAGTAGGTGTCTTCTTATCGCACTAAATGTACTATTATTAGACTTAAGTACCTGTTATACTTAAGTAAAAACTACATTGACTGTAATAAAATTACCGTAAAAAAAGCTCAGATACCACCCAAACTTTATTCACCTTGTGGCAGTACTAAACATAAAAACTATTTTTTTATTTTATTTCGCCTATGTATATCAGAGAAACATTTTTCTTCATAAGTAGCTTTTAAAAGTCTGAAAAAAAATTTGGATCCATCCTAACATACATGCACATTTTTATGTAAAGATACGTTTTCGTACAACGAAAACTTTCTGACCCATCAACGTTATTCAAGTCTGGTATCTAACAGTTGCGGCACTCTTCAATGCAAAAGCCCACATACAACTATTAAGCCACTCCAACCCTCACGGAACATAATCCTTCCCTAATAGCTTTGGCATATTCGAGGCACTTCACCACACCACTGAAAAGGGATTTTGTCTACTTTCCAGCCTGCTTCCGGTATTTTTGTCTTGTGGTTAACTGAACTCAAGGCTGATAATCACCGATTCAGCCTATCGATCTCGAACGGTGGAATATTTTAGGTCTGTAATCACTCACTGCTAACGCACCCTGACACTCATGAGAACACTTGAAGAAGAGTTGGACAGCAGCCAGCTACAACGAGTTGTCCTGTAATATTTACCTTTTCTCGCTGCTTCAGTTTTGTTCTTGATTATTTAATAAGCTCCACTGCCTTTTTTCCCTGAACTTTCGTGACTTTTTGCCGAGCCGAAACACTCATTTGAAATTCAAAACAGTCGCCATTCGGTTGAAGTAACAAAACGTTCCTAAGAATATGTAAATAGTCGGACGGGGATGTATGCTGATAACAAGTGATTGTTCGTTAAATAAAAAAAGGAGATGGACTCTAATAGATGATGCATTTTAAGAAAAATTATTGTTTTGCTTGTGTAAACAATAGTATATTTTCAGAGTCATATTGAAACAATTTTAGGGAAACGGCTATTTCCGAAGAAATAGCCTTGATTTTTTTTAAGTAAAAATAATTGTACATTTAATATGTCTGCAGACAATGCTGCTTTGCTCCAAAATTTATACACTGTTGACCATTCGAGACGCAGCATCATGAAAAAAACATTCAATGGGAATTTAATTTAAGCCATGCAAAGACCTCAATAAGACATGTAAGCGATCAAGGATACCAAATGTTGCGGGCTAGCAGTGCCGTCTTCTAGCTTGTTGTAAAGAGAGGGCTCATTTTCAAGTACTCGTATTGTGTTTTCTTGCTCTTTTTTATTTTATCTGAGAAGCTTCGAAGAAGAATATGGTTGTTAGTCCAACCCTTTTCTAAATTTGACGTAGGAAACATTTTGTTTTGTAGACATTTTAATTAATTGAAAAACAATTATAAAATCTCCGTGCACCACAAAAGTGTCGCACCAGGATCACTAAGTATTAATCACACGTTACAAAGGAAAGAAGGAAAAAATTGAGTTTATGAATCAGTACAAATATTTGCAACAAATTCATAGAACTTTTTAAAAGCACTTTTCTGGTAGAAAGAAGTTGGTGAAAATTCGGAGGTCAATTTATATTAAGTCCCTTGAAAGACAGTCTTAGGATCTTTCTCTCTCTGACATACTTGGAACACAGAAGTAATATTCTACATTTTCCTCACCCCCAATATTACAATCACAAGAATATGACGGAACTAAATTAAATTTATTCAATGATCTTTTAAAGTTACCATGGCCAATTAGAAATCGGGTTATTTTGTAATTAGTATAAAAATGATGGCATGGCCGTCTCTTATTAATGGTTGGAAAAAATTTCTTTGTTAAGCTTCCTTTATTTGAAATGAGATTCTTGGTTCCATGGCTCATTCTTTCTTTCATAATCTTCTTGTAAAATAATTTTCGAATATTAACGGCAATGTCAATTTCCAAGAACGCTGATTTCCAAGAACACCTGTGGTCCGCAAACAAATGTAAAATCTATTGAGTTGTTTTTATCTTTTAAGATTTTAAGTTGCTTTTGGATCTCGATAATTATGTTAGATGAAGAAATACACAAGAGAATCCAAGAAGGAAAGAGATGACATTATTTTGTTCAGTGATCCATTTAATGTCAAAATCTAAACATAAAAGTTCAGAGAAAGAGCTACAAACACTGTGTATTCATCACGAATTCTAAATTGAAAGTGCACGGATTCAACGCCACTCCTGAAGACAACAAAAGTGAAACCAACTCTGCCATCAATTTTACTGCCATCAGTATAGCAAATAATAGGGAAATCATCCGTGCTTTTGTCACCAAGTTGAATAATATTGAGGGCATTCCTCTCTGAAGGATGAAGGAGATAAAATGGAGACAGAATCTAACCATAATAAGCAGAGAGATTTTCTTTAAATGCAATATCATGAAGAGAACAGCAATGTCGATTGGATGGAAGCCAGAAATAGCGTAAGCTGACGTGTAGCTTGTAGATATTGAGGATTATCTTACAAAGAACTCGATGATTCCTTTCAGACAACCTTTTTATACAGTTATTTGAATAAAGATTTTTGGAGGGTCAAGGAGAAACAGATTGCACCCATCTTCTCGTACCAAGTGTGAGAGCTGGCGTATTGTGTGCAAAGCAAAAGCGCATTGCACCAAAACATTGCGAATCCTAGCGCAATATTTTTCGTCTTTCATTCAATCTGTATCAGCCCTTACCATTGTGGGCACAATAACCGAGGGGTCATGGTATTAAATGACAGGCGTTGTATCTGTCAAGAGGTGGGTAACAGTCCTAGTATTACAAATGCACGTCATGTAAAGAGGCTGCAGGGGCGGCTCTAGGGCCGGACAAACCGGACCCTCACCGATGGCGGCAAATTTTAAGGGCGGCATTTAAATCGAATTTAATATGTTGCTACAGAAAATTTGATATATTTCCCGAAATATTATTAGGTGTGAATTTGGTATTTTATTTAATGAATTTTATTTTCTTATTTTGTGCTCTGTGTGTTTAATGTTAGTTTTCTTTTATGTTGAAACTTGAAATGTTGGATGTAGAAATATACTCTATATAAAAAAAACAGCACACCAAGAAGGAGTTGTCCGATTGTAATGAAATTTCGCATACAAAGACATTTCAACCGAACATGCAAATGATTAAAATTTGGTGTCTAATGAATGAATAGCGGGAACTACAGGGCAACGGAACTGCGCACTCAGCAGGTGTCTGTAAGAAGCGATTCTCATTTTGATGGTGAAAATTTCTGTTGCACTGAGATTTAAGATACCTTTAAGCAACTGAAAAGTGCCTCTCCGCAGGATTCGACCTCATTACGAGCAACTGTCAGAGTTTGAAAGAGGTCGTATTATTGAACTGAAAGAGGGAGGTTGAGCAAATCGGAGAATCGCTCGTCTTATGGGTCGAAGCGATGCGGCTATTAGAAGATGCTCAAAGAATGGGTGAACAGTGTCAGATTTCAGCGTCATGATGGTAGCGGTCGACCTAGGAACACAGCAGATCAGAAGGACTGTCAGATCAGCTGTCACAGCGCTTGATTAATCGTTATCAACCATCAGACGTACGACCCACACACAAGTGTCCACCATGACCATTCACAGACGGATGATAGAGCGATATTCACACTCGTACCGACTGCTACGTTAAGGGCCAATCGCGTCTACACACTGTCGAGCCAGATTACACTGGTGCTTGGCTCGATCAGGTTGGAATCATGCTTCCAACTGTGTCCTGACGATCATCGAAGACGTGTCTGGAGATATCCAGGGCAGAGAGCCGATCCAGCTTTCACTATTGAACGCAACGGAACTGCGCACTCAACAAGGTGTCTGTCCAGTGTGTCATTTCATTTTGAAGGTGAAAATTTCTGTTGCACTGAGATTTAGGATCGGTATTCGAAGCAACTGAAACTGTTTTGCTACCATTCCTTTTGCAGTATTCGACCTGTTTTTCGAGCAACTGTGCCAGAGTACCACCACATATTGCTCGAACTGTATTACACCTGAAAGAGGGAGGTTGAGCATATCGGAGAATCCTCGTCTCAATCGAAGCGATGCGGCTATTAGAAGATGCTCAAGGAATGGGTGAACTGTGTCAGATTTGTGTCAAATTTGGTAGCGGTACCGCAGGAGACCATCAGAAGGTGCTTTATCAGCTGTCACAGTCTTGATTAATCGTTATCAACCATCTAGAGGTGGGTTATCACATTATTGAGCCATGACCATTTACAGACGGATGATAGAAGCGATATTCAACTTTTACCGACTGCTACGTTAAGGGCCAATCATTTCTTATTCTATACACTTTCTAGCCAGATTACACTGGTGCTTGGCTCGTTCAGGTTGGAATCATTTTTGTTAACTGTGTATCTTAAATAATAAAATTTGTCTGGAGATACAGGGCAGAGAGCCGATCCAGCTTTCACTCATCCTGAAGTGGGGCCCTCAACAAAGAGTTATTGTCCATGTTTTGTGTCATTTCTTTTCCAAAAGCCGGAGTGGTAATAAATTTTTGGTCGTCAAAAACCGCAGAAGATGTTTTGTTTCGACGGCATTACTATAAATTAAAATAATTTTGAATACCAAATTCTTAACTCTTTTTGAAGAAATTGGCCCTGAATGGGCCATTTTTTCTTACAAGATAATGTTTGAAATAATAACCACATGTTGTCTTTAATTTGATTATTTTGTTTTAATATAGCAAACGCTATAAATATAGTTATATAAGATAACCTCTATAATCGAGCATGTCTATATGATGGGAAGGCGACTGCATCTATAGTTATTTTTTGACTCGATTATTCAAGTTTCATAGGTGTGTATCTATGTGAATTTTTTTCCTTTTAAATTATATCTTTTTTCTTTGGAGAATCCAGGCGGGTTTATCTCATTTTTGTCCGGAGCTCATTACTTTATGGGGACTATTGTATAACTCTGAAAAGTCATTCAAGGTAATTTTTGGAAATGTTAATCATTTCTATAATGAGGTCCGTTGCCAATAGCACTTTCATTTCTTCTAAATACGATGCTAATAAACAATCAATGTTCTTGGTGACCATTCGACGTTTTTGTTATAGAGTGTATAGATGTCCTTCGGTTCGATTATAGACTCCACACCACAGGCATATGTGGCTGCAGTAGTACTTTTATACAAAGCATGGACAAACGAGCGACATAGCATTGCCTTCTAGAGGAATCGCGGGCCTTCTTACAACATCAAGATGATCTTATCTATGTCAGGACGTACCATGGTGACAGACTACATAACTATCTGCATATCTTAATATTTTGCTGTTGAAATTCACTCTGTGAACTATTATAACTGGAAAATAAACGAAGTAATGTTAATTTTAAACTTTCCTTCCTCAAGGGCTCAGCAGCCAAGTGTAGGTCTTGGCCTTCTCAAGAAGCCTTTTCCTGGCTGCCCTTCTTCCTGCTAGTGTTCTAATTTTAAACTTTTTACCCACTTTTTATGCAATATATATAATTATGTATGACCTTTTTATTTTTAAATAAGGCTTCCCAGCGAACTAGTGATTAATGGAGTGAAGATTCTTCCTGGAGACCAGGGGTGCGTAGCTCTAAGCCTTTCCTGGGTGATCTCGGTTTCTCTTGCTGTGGGGGGGGGACTATACGGGAGTCTAACCTTATTCATTCTTCTTTTAGTGTTATGATTTGGGTACCAATGTATGTTACTCTCTATGCCCATCATACACCTTGCTAGTACACATGACATGATTATTTCAGTTATTACACCGTTGTATTTCTCATTATTTGTGCAATGCATTTACCCTTATTATATCTCTCTTTCTTCATTCTGTGGCATTTTGGATGGTTAGCAGAATAGTTTGATAAAACGCTCGGCGTGAAATTGTCCCAAACTCCTCTTCTCTTAACAGAGTAGTTAAATAGAATACAGTAATAATTGAATAAAAATAAACTCATAATCATTGTAAGAAATTATGTTCGTGATAGAAACTTAAGATTCGAAAAATGTTTATTTAAATATTGAGGGAAACAGAATTTATTTTATTCTCCTAGTATCATGCTATCTATGTCGTCACGAAACAAAAGGCGTTTTAAAATATCTAATTAGAATATATTAGGAATTCAATTTTTTATGCGTACGTTTCATAAATATATAAAAAAAATCAAGTTTTAAAATCAATTCCAAAAATAAGATAGTTTTCATTAAATCTAGGAACAACTCAATAAATAATATTTATGAGCAACCAACATTCATTTAAAAAGTGACATGTTTCAAAATATATTTATATATATTTGTAACTGATTAAATTCTAAACATTTATTTTAAGCCTAACATATTCAAATCAATATTTAGGTGAGCTTTAGTAGTAAAAAAGGGTTTATGAAAACAAATATCAAAGCGTGGCATCTCATCTTCAATCTATTTTAAATACCCAAATAAATCATATTTTAAATTACAAAATTATATTCATTTCAAAACATTCTCGTTACATAGTTCTAATTTATACTACTAGCGTGTAAAAAGGGGTGTCCTATCCGACAACTTTTTCTTGAATAATATAAATCATTTGATGTTTTGTTGTCAATATTCTTTCGGTCACTTCAATTTAGATATTACTAAAGACCCGCCGTGTAGGGCAGCGATGTACGTTAAATCTGTCGAGAGCTGAAACGTCCTCCCGTTGGTGTGGTGTGGTAGTTAGGAGAGGGGGTGCCAGCTCAGGTGTCGTCCACGTCACTTGACCATGGTTCAAAATTACGTGGTCCGTCGCCAAAAGCCCTCGTGTAGCTGAACAGTGCGACGTTAATATTCAATCAATCAATCAATTTAGATATTATTTATTTAAAAAAATTGGTATTTCTTTTATTTTGAAAATAATTAAACATTTTTTAAAGAAAAAATATTGTTTACTTTTACATGCGATTATCCAATAACATACATATTTCTTAAAAATGCATGTTCACTCCCTAAAATCATCAATTTTTAGAATATGTTCTGTCTGTGAGATGTAACTCTTCTCAAACATTACATAATGGTTTGTTATAAGCATGTATTCTAAATGATTTTTTAAAAATTTTTGGAGTTTCCTTTTGAAATTGTTTTCGCATGATTCGAAATTGAAAAATAAAGATTAAATTCGAACACATACATTTTGAAATGAATGGATTTCAAATAAAAAAAACATATTTATATAATTTTAGTACTCCCAAAAAGAAAATTATTTCGGAACAACTATTCGTTGGTCATGTGATAGACCAGGTAAAATAATTCACTTGTAAAAATCGTTTGCCATTAAATTACAGTGAAAGTTGCAGTAAAAATTCAATGAAAAATAAAATTAACTCTTTAAACTTAGAATGAAATTTTTAGGACAACGCGTTACAGATTGCTCTCACGTCTTTATGTTTTGTGAAAAAAATATTTTTCTTCATTTAAATAAAAATCTTTTTCCAAAAAAAAAAAGATGCAACGCTTTGATACAAAACAGTTATCTAAAAATATGAGTATTTGCTTAATTCTCATAACTCTCATTCGGTCTGTTTTAAAAATTGAGCAAATTTCATGCACGTTAAAAAACTAACATAATCACGTAAAACTAACATAAAAAAATTCTTCTAGAATGCTTTTTAAAAAATAACAAAATACAAGCAAAAATTTTACAGGATCCTTTCGATACATTTTATATCTTTTTATAGTGGTATAACGTTTGAGAAAAATGATAGCATTATATTCATTAATTTAAATATTTGGTTTATTTACGTCACAGCTTTTTATTACAGTATTTTATTACAGTACTTTTTATTACACTGAAGTTATTAAAAAGTTTGGTTAGTTCATTAGAGTGCACAGAATTTGATGTTTGTGAGGGAGGAGATTACATCCGTTCTGTTCGACGTTTTCTTGCGGACTCTATGGTAGCGTTCGGCATCTTTATCCTTGAGTTACATCTAGCTTGTAAATGGAGTGGAGGAGGGGGTCTCACGGTGTCAAAGGATGCCCGGGTGATGACCAAAGACAAGATCTCGCAATATTTTAAGGGTGTACGTGTGCATAGAAATGCGGTTATCCAATCCACAAAAATAAGCAGACCTTTCAACTGTTTGGCGGGAAAACGTCACGGTAGGCATGGTAATCGAGAGTAGTCATGATCGCGAATTCATAGACGGCGTTGTATCTCTGGTCTGTTTTCGAAATCTGGTGTTACTAAAGACTTATATTTAGTGGCGTATGCATGGGTCTACCCCCATGCGTAGACTCACGTACAAAAATGTAGACAGACTGATGAACGTTAAATCAAGATTGTAGCTCATAATCCTCACGTTGGCGTGGGGAGCAAGTTTGGAGAGTGAAATGGAATCCAGAACAGAAAATAGGATGCAAGGTCAGTTGCCATTTTCGCCAAATAACCATGGTGAGAAATTACGAGCTATGTCTCCGATAATTTTCTTGTTAGTAAACAATTAATAAACTTTAATAATAAAAGACTTGATGTTGTGCAAAATATTAATGTTAAATAATCAAATATTTATATTAAAAACAAACGATATTACTTTTAAAAATTGAGAGAAAAAAGGTATCATTTTACAAACAGATGTATCTGAAGGAATAAGATTCAATTAGTTTTTTTGCTGTGCACTTGAGAATATACATTATGCTTGCCCCCTTCAAAAGATTTTGAGAATAATTCTTGAAAAGTAACTGGGGAGTGTTTACGAAATTTTCTCTGCCAATCGATATTTGATGGTCTTGGCTGTTTGTGCTACGAAAACTTGTTTATGTTTGTTCAAGTGAACTCTTTAGATTCCTTCCTATACGTTTGAAACTTTTCTACTTATTAAAATTTTAGAGAGTATTAAATTTGCTACCCGATCGAATTTCAAGCCTTATCCTGAGAAGGGAAAAGCTAAAAGAAATGGAAATTGTACTTTCTCTTACCATAAAAATGTTTTTGGATTAATACATTATACCCACGTGCCAAAGCTGTTTATTCATGGTACAGAAAAATAAGGAATCTCTATTAGATTTGAAATTAAAACTATTTTCTTTTGTAACAAAATAAATCTAAAATAATTTATCTACAACCTTATACGGTGGGATTTCAAGAAACCGAAGTAGTTTATTTTCTAAAACAAAAAATATAAAACCTACACTTTGGAAGCCTTTTTTTTTTTTTTTTTTGCAGAAGGAAAAAGTTTTATCCAAAATTTTGCAAAGAACTGTTTTAACCACCTGGGAAAAAAATTTTTTTATGGTATTTGAGAAACAATTTTTTATGATATAAATTTGAAAAGTGAATATAAATTTTAATTAAACGTGAAACTTAATTCGAATGTTAAACGATCGAATTTTTTGCTCCGATGATGCATGGCTACGATTGTAAGGTTATCATACTGGCGATCTCGGCTAATAACTTTCTGTTTTATGGAAATTGAGAAATCATTTGTCCCAAGACAAAAACCCAAATCAGAAGACATTGTTCTCGACATTTCACTAACATTCAAAATTACAAGTAGGGTGCTCGAATTTTCGGGGGCATGATCTGGAGGCTGGCATTGTTTCTGACAAATTGCGAATTAGTGTACCACTAAAATCTCACCGTGGTAAGAAAATCCTGCCCCAGAGATGCTCAAATTCCTCACACTGGCGTCGTGTGGAAATTTAAAGAATGAGATGTCAGCTCAGTTGTCGTCCTCGTTACTTGACCGATGCTGAAAATTATGCGATCTGTCGCTAATACCCTTCGTATTGTTTCATGGGACGACGTTGGTAAACAAGGTTAGTTGGCTGTTTTATTGTTTTGTTGATATTTATTTTCTAAAGAATTGAAATTTTCAATTATATACGGCAGATGGCAAAAAAAAAAAAAATTAACTAGCTAGTGAAAATCCATAACATTGATTGTTATCTCAAAAGTATATTCGGATCTATTTAGAAATTTACACACACACACAATGAATGAAAAAAACATTTGAATTAGTTAAGTAAGATCGTTATTTATAATTCAAAATCTCTATACTGATCAAACAATCCTCGGAAACGACGTTATAGAAATTCGAAACGCAAACATCGCTAAAGAGGCCTAACTGCTACGTTCTGTTCGGTTTTGATTAAGGCCGCCGTAGCCGAGTGGCACAGGTATCGTATCGTGGCTGGCATGTCACGAGTTCGAGCCCAGTGCCACTAAATATCCGCCGTGTAGGCCAGCGATGCACGTTAAATCTGTCGAGAGCTGAAACGTCCTCCCGTTGGTGTGGTGTGGTAGTTAGGAGAGGTGGTGCCAGTTCAGGTGTCGTCCACGTCACTTGACCATGGTTCAAAATTACGTGGTCCGTCGCCAAAAGCCCTCGTGTAGCTGAACAGTGCGACGTTAATATTCAATCAATCAAGCAAGCAAGCAGCCTTTCAGGGAAAATTATTTTGAGATTCGAGTGCGCGAACAGTGTGTGTCGACATTTCAATTTAAATAATCATTGTTTTTTAATTTAGAAATATTTTATGTACTACGTAGGCGATAAAAAGTCATCAAAAATGATACAACCGACGCTAAACGGAATTTCCCACTGTTAACCTTTTACTACCACATTTTCAAAACAAGTCGCAATTTTGTTTTCTTATTACAGTAACTTTTTGATAATACATCAAAAATGGACGAAACACCATTGAGAGCTAACATTGACTAACATTTTTTTTCATGCATGTACTGCAGTGCTTCTCAAACTTTCAATACTGGCGCCCCCCTTTTCAATCACAATTTTTATCGCGCCCCCCTTATACATTAATAATGCACTGAATGCAATAATAATGCACTTTGACGCTAAAACATCAATCTTTATCATAAACCGTACAAATTAATAACATAAGTATTAAATTTTGCATATGTTACTTTTCAACAAAAAAAATTAAGTAATAGGATAATTATTATGTTAATTTTCCTTTCTCTCATTTTTAAATGGGAACTTATTGCAAAATGCGGTGGCTGCTTAGAAGACAAAATATAGATATCGGCTAAATATAGAAAAAGAACTCTGGGGATCATTTTCTACTCATAAACATTCCTTTGAAAAACTTTGCTTTGTAAGACAAACCCATGGAAGTCATTAATACTTATTAAACTTTTTCTTAATTTAGTACTAATTAATTAGTTATAAAATACTCTGTGCAGCACTGATACATTAAAAGTATACCGGCTGAAGTACCCACTCTTTGCATGAGTTCATTTATAATAAAATAAAACATTATTGATATAATCGCTGAATTGTAAGGAGAGAGAGTGTGTGTGTGTGTGTGTGTGTGTGTGTGTGTGTGTGTGTGTGTGTGTGTGTGTGTGTAAAGCCAAGTGCGACACAATGTTTATAAAAATGTAAAATGATTATTTTTTTAAATCATTGCTCAAATTATTATTAGTTTTAAGTAATTTTAAGCCTCACAGAATTAACATTTAGAATTGATGTTGAATATTGAACAAAAATATAAAATTCCGATGAAGAATAATTGTATTATTTTTAATATTTGAAGCGAAAAGACTTCAACATGTTTTAACCTTAGAGCAGGCACGCACTCGATACTAAAGGTCGAGCGGGGTTATTGAGTCACCCCAAAACATTTCTTATAATTATTTTTGTAGTACACAATGAAAATCGTAATTCCCGTGAATAATTTAATTAAGAGAAAATATATTCACCTACTTTCAAAGACACAGAAAATATTTCGGAAAAAAAGTTATCACACCGGGAACTCAGTCAAAACAAGTACCTTAAGATTGTAAAAAAACGTTTGTCACTCCCAAAAAAAGAGGGAGATATGTGACAAATATATTTTAGTTCACGTTAAGACTGTCAAACAGGAGGATACTGTCAGGGCCATTGGTAACAATTAAACAGTTTTGCCAAAATTACCGATTTCGTGCACTTTGTGATCGGCGTGACTGCTCCCGGATTAAAAGTGTATTTATTACAGTATGGATGTTCTAAGAAATTATGCAAAATGTTTTTCATTATTTTTTATATGTTTGGGAATACTCATAAAAATAAATCTTGGCCTAGTAATCCTTCAAAGTGCTTTCTGTGCTTTTCCAAAAATCATAAAAATATTTTACAAGGAAAAAAGCGCAGCAGAAATAGTTTATTTACAACTTCCCTAAACGAAAAAACAAATGCATAAGAGCAGGGACGTAACTAACCGTACAAGTAAGTTCGAAGGTCAAACCGCAGCAAATACATTCTGCTGCCTACAGCTGATGGCAATAATAAAACAGTGATGAATTTTTTATCTTTCTGAATTTTTTTTTGATTATGGGTCTGGGTTTTGTTTTATCTCTAAAAGAATAGCATTTTAGTTGGAAAAGAAAACGCAATAAAAAAATCTCTCATCATGGGATTACAGCAAATCTAATCAAATGTTTTTTATTTGGTTTAAGTATCATAGATAGCTAAATTGAGGTTATGAAGTAGAAGCTTTTATTTTTGAAGTCGTAATATCACAGATGATATATATATAAATTATATCAGTGTAAAAGTGTATTTTTTATTATGTCAGAAAGTATTTTGTTTTACTTCATTCCAGTAAATAAATTTTTGTAAATCTTTTAGTTTCGATATGCTCACGCCCCCCTTGTACGTTTATCGCGCCCCCAGGGGGGCGCGCCTCACAGTTTGAGAAACACTGATGTACTGTGTTTTGTCGCCTTCTTGGCAAGATTTGCACCGGCGAATTGGAAAAGTACCATATCTTAATATGGAAATTTAAGATGAAATATGTAATGGACCGTCCGATCTTTTTGGAACTCATTGAAGCTTACATGGTGGATAAATTGAATTAATCTCCAACGTCAATATACTTGAAATCATCTTCGTTAAGTATATGTTTCTGCATGCACATTTCTGCACAAAACAGGGAAGAAAGATGTCAACAGTTTACTTTTGCGAAACGTGTGAAAGACATCATATCCTACACATTGGAAGTTGTTTTAAGAATTATTACACTTAAAAGGATTATAAAAGTCATATTATTACTATACTATAAAGAGTGCAAATAACTTTCCACAGTTTGACAAAAGATCGCGTCACAAGTAGGTTACGATAGAAGTGCACAGGTGTAAAATGTCATATTGTAAGGTTGGGCATTTGGCAACACCATAATCTTGGAGTATTAGCGATTTTGTTACGCCATCGGATAATTTTTTAGAGTGAAAATATCGAGTTTTCAGCCGAATAAATGCCATTTGATAGAACTTTTGATTCATTCTTTAATGGGAAGAAATTAGCAGTTAGAGAGTATCGATTTCTTGTTGAAGTATCTTGTGAAGTTGCTTTAAGTGAGAGAAATTGATGTGAGTTGTTTCAAAACTCTTTAAAAATGGGGAGTTTGACGTCGAAGACAAAGAATGTTGCTGAAGATTATTGGATAAAGATTCGTTGCAAACGCAAGAAGCACTTGTATTAAGAGTGACTCCCCAAACAATTTCACATCGTTTAAAATTGGAGGGAATGATTCATATAATCATGGAAATTTGCTACTATAATAAACTGGAGCCGTGAAATGTTGAATGATAATTTTTCACATATATGAAAGACTGTTTACCAAACATAGAGGAAAAATTTCTTTCATTGTATATCCACTGGTGAAGAAAAATGAATCCACTACGATGGTCCAAAGAAGAAAAAACCATGGGGGATCACACGTGGCCAGGCTTCAACGGCTAAATATTCATGGGAGTAAAACTCATGCTATTTGGAGAGATCGGCTGCCTGTCGTGTATTATTATGAAGTACTCAAACTGTACGAAATCATTACTGGGGCTAGCTACTGAACTCAATTGATGAGATTCAAGAAAAAACGCTCCTCCTCTTACTACTATAAACTCCACAAAATTATCCTCCTGGATGATAATGCTCGTCTTGGGGCGCCGGTTAATCCCTACTTGGAAACACTCAATTAGGAAGTGTACCTCACTCGCCGGAATCACCAGCCATTTCGCCTTCCAATTATCCCTTGTTCCGATCTAAATGTCTCAGCAGCACTTTGCATCATATGAAGATACCAAAATTCCTCAACGCGTTGTTCCTATACGGTATCGTGCTATAAGAGAGAAAGGGAAAAGTAGCGGGGTAAACGATAGAAAACATTTCGAATAAAACATAATGTTCCATGCTTTCGTAATTAGTGTCCAATTTTCGATTAAAAAAACCGGTGGAAGCTTATTTGGGCTCGTTATATATAAGGTAAATCGGGGGAAGATGCCACATTTAATTAATTTTCGATTAGTACATTGAAAATGTAAATAAGACCATTAAAAATACACCTTATTTTTCAATATTTAATTGTTTATGTATACAGATTAATTCTCTTCTAAGTCTGAAAATAAATAAGAAATTTAATGATAAAGAAATTCATTTAATTGTGGCATGTTCCCCTATATTTTGGAGGTGAGATACCACCAGTCATGGAGTAAGATGCAACAACACCACAGTAAAATAAAAAAATAGAGAAACATTACCAAATTAAATGTGAAGCAACAACTATAGAAAAACAAAATAACAGTACAATTTCGAATGATAGCCACAACGTTTCACTCAGTGCAAATGATTATCATTGCAATTTTCTTGCAACCATTTGTTGCATTCGATGCACTGAATCCAGTAACACTTGGGGCATTTTTTTTAGCATAAACGTACCATTAACACACAGTACAAAAGTCGTCATTATTATCCTCATCAAAACTGGCACCACTGGTATCTAAGGAAATTCTCTCTCTCTCCACTTACCTTTAAAAATACAATACGGAGGAAGAAAATAACCTCCGACACTGCATCATGCCACTACAGTTATGGTCTCTCCCATCTCCCCTGACGTGACGTGGTGGATATTACGCGAACTTTTCTTCGCAATAACTTTCCCAGATTCATTATTCATTTGAAGACCACACTCTTCTAAGTTATAGATCTCCCTTGGATTTTCTAAAAACGAATTTTCCACAAAACGGTCTACAACAGGTTGAAGTCGCAGTCGACTTCAGCCCTGCGCCATCCTCACGGCATAATTATTAATAGTAGTTATATTTTATACAATAATATACAGTGTTACAAAATGAAAAAATTAAGTTCATTTAATTTATTTCTAAACCATGTAGCGTCTTCCTCCAAGTATAAGGAGCAGATGTCACACACATGCTTATCTCCTTATTGCTACAGTGATGTGGCCGTTTTTATATGTATCGTATGTGTAACATTATGCGTAACTCACTTACGTTGCTAATATCTTATGAACTTTAAATATGAGACAAAATATTATAAAAGTTGTATTCATCACTTTAAATGCTCACAAGATCGAAAAATAAGGCCGATTGAAGACTATTAACTCAGATAAATTCACAAGCCACACTCAATGTCGGACCAGACTCTCCACACAAGTGGCTCAAAATTGTCCTCTCTCGACGCATCAAAGCGTTATTAACAAACTGGCGTAAATCTAAAGCGTTGAATTGTACCGCTGCAAATTACTTGTTCTTATATTTAGGGAAATTAATTAAAGTGTACATCCGACATATCATACTGAGAATAGAGTGAAAATGTTTATTATTATCAAACTAATTTTGAATTCTTAATTTTGGAGCCCAAACTTCTTTTTGAAGATAGAAATGTAATGTAATATTTACTAGAATGCTTATTCAAGATTCATTTACAGTATACTTGAAATACCAAAGGCAATCTCAGTATTACTAATGGAATAACTAATTCTTTACCATTAATGAATTAGACCGTATCGTTTCATCGTTTGCTAAATTAGTGAGATATTACGTTAATTATATGATGAATAATCTTGTTGCATACAACTCAAAGTTCGAAAATAGATGATATGGTAATAAATATAGCTTTCAATGTATTATTACGAACTATATCTCAAAAGCGCAATGTAATTTAACTATTTTAATGAAGCAAAGGATTAAATGTGCAACATATTTGCTTTAATGATCACTCTGATTAATGCTTACAAAGGCAGTTTCATAAGTAGACGACTGTCAGATCCTTTGCAAGCAGAGAAATCTTTTTGTGGTTGCATCGTTCAAAGCATTCTATAAATTAAGGATCTTCCACCCGTGGTCCGCTGAAGGTATTTTAGAGTCCCCATATTTCAATTTGAGACAATATAAAAAAAATTGTATTGTCAGCATTCTGTCGTAAAAATATTTTTTCCATTCTTGTTATTTAAAACGTTCCATTTATATGTTTTAAATCCACTTAAGAAAATATATTCTGAAAATGACGAATGTTTCGATAATTTTACTGTTCTGTAAATTTGTGTGCTTCAATTTAACTTTTTTTGTGAAACCATTATATATATATGTATAAATCTCTAACAGCGTTTCTTCACTTAGAATCAATTATAGTCTTGTAAAATAAACCCTCTTTTTCACATATAAATTTTCTGATTACATCATTTTTTGGTAGCTATATGGCCAACGGATCTTTGTGAATTTTTTGATTTGGCCCTGGAGCATAAAAAAGTTGAAGACCCCTACTATAAATTAGAATTTTTCATGAAATAGCTTAGTTTTAAAACGTCTTAGTTCGAAATGAGAAATAAGAAATGGAATTCTAAAACAAGTTTTGAAGTTTTTGGTGCTTAGAGATAAATTATATTTTATCATGAAGAAATTCCTAAAATTCAAAAGCAATGCTTCACACTAGTTCAAAGTAAATCTTACAGCGTATTAAGTACATTTGAACAAATTTGAGAGATAAATGGGAAAAGAAATGGTTATTTTACTTCTCAATATATTTTTTTCTCATGGGTATTTCACTATATGGATGGTGGATGAAATGTTACGAAAATGATTCGATTTTTACTTTGTATTTATGTGTGTGGCTGAAAATTATATCCTTTTTCCTCGAATTTTGAATATTATGTTATCATACAAACTATTTCTAATGGGCTGGGGATTGGTGATTAACCATTGGAGACCTAGTACATTCCCCGGGAGCTAGTACCTCTTTTTAATGCGGCACCCTATTGGCAGATACCAATCGCCGCAGGTAATTTTAACACCCAGTTATCTCCCAAGATGGAGGAACCTAAGCTCTGACGATGCGAACCTGTACTAGGATTTAATTTTGCTGAGAGCATCCAAGCCAAACAGACATTCTAGGGAGCTTCCATATGCCGTATAATAATACGAAATGGGCACTATAGATTTTCCGCATCATGAAAATCTACCGACTTGAGCCGGGGGCGAACCCACACCCTTGAGTGCAAAAGGCCAGCGAGAAACCAACCACGCCCCCTAGCCGGCTCATACAAATTATAAAAAAAAAAATAACGAATATAAAATAATTTCATACAAATTATAAGAAATCCATTTTATATTCGTTTTTATTTACTAGGAAAGCACAGGTGATGTTGTCTGCCACGCGATTTTGACAAATATGGTACCGTTAGAAAGGTATTGTCTTGCAAAGCAAACATTACGACGGAACTTACCCGTCGGAAATCAGCCATTTTCAAAATATTGGCCAATTTATGAGACCAAATTTTTGTATCAATTTTTTACGTGGTATCGCAGAATTTATGTCAAAACAATGAAAAACTTTTAAATTAAAGAACCATTTGTTGTCACATAGAATAATTGGTATAAACAATCTGTAATGCTAGAAACTAACTCCTCGTCCAACGAGATGAAAAGAGGACATGGCCTAGTACGAAAATTCCCTACTCGTAGGCACTCAGCCATCTGGAGTTATTGTAGTAGCTATGTTTTATCTTGGCGTGTGTGTGTGTGCTAGTTCTAGAAAAATGGGACGCATCCCTGCGTCATGCGATGTCAAACCCACTTATGTTCTTGTTGAAGAGCTCGCTGTCTGTAACGTCATTCTTGACAAAACAATCAAAGTCAAACTTTTGCCTGTTTACTTGCTGTCCCAGCTTAAAAAGACACCAGTAGCCTAATGATTATGGTCAAGATTTCGTGACCCTGAAGACACGACGGGCCAATGAGCTTTAATTCTGTCGAGGCGCATACGTCCTTCTGTTGACGTGGTGTGGAAGCAAAGACGTCTTAAGGCATAGGTCTCAACCTTGCTCGTCTCGTTTTCGACTCTGCTTCAATAAGGTCATGATCCAAATAATTTTAGTTGTTGAATGTTGTTCCCAGACATTTTCTCCGAAAGACAGGGAATATCAAACTATATGGCACTGCTGTCAGTTGGCATTGTTTTGTGGTAACTGTCTTTCCTACGTCTAGGCCTAGGCTTACCATCATTACTTATTTAATCGAAAGGTGATAGTTGGTCGAGTCTGTTTGTTCTTACATTCGTGATATAGGGAGATTACGGTTTGCACGAGTGTCTGACGTATACTATATACACAAAAGGGTCGCTGAATTAGGAATAGCAAGGGCTATGCAAATGGCTAACGCCGTGCATCATTTTTACGAAAGTGAGGTTGCTGTGGTAACTGCAGATATAGCGCGTACTGTGGTTGTTCTGAATTAGTTGTTGGAATTGCCAATATGGGTAAACTGCCTGATTTAGACGCCTTCGGTCGCGCCTTAGGTGCTCGATTCAATTTCTAAAATCGTCTGACAGCTATTTTCAAGGTCGAAAGTGCCAAGAATATACAAAGAATACATGGATGGTAGGGAAAAAACTAGTGATAGGATAAATTACAAAGGACAATTAGACTTGACAGTGTGTGATGAGACACGGCTCAGGCGTATTGAACGTAGCCAGCGAAGCCAAACATTAGCTCATATTATCACCCAGTTGAATGACAGCGCCAGTCGTACAGTCAGTAAGCGGACTGTGCAACACTCTCTTCCCCGTATGGGTTTCGGGAGCCATCAACCTACGAGAGTGCCACTACTCAATGCTCGCCATTGGGTTGCAAGTCTTGCCTGGACAAGTGAGCACAGAGAATGGAGTGTAGAGGACCGAAAACGAGTAGCGTAGAGTGATGAGTCTCGATTCCAACTACTTACCGCCGATGGAAGATGATTGATTGAATATTAACGTCGCACTGTTCAGCTACACGAGGGCATTTGGCAACGGACCACGTAATTTTGAACCATGGTCAAGTGACGTCGACGACACCTGAGCTGGCACCCCCTCTCCTAACTACCACACCGCACCAAGGGAGGACGTTTCAGCTCTCGACAGATTTAACGTGCATCGCTGCCCTACACGGCGGGTCTTTAGTGGTACTGGGCTCAAACTCGTGACAAGGCAAGCCACGATCCGATACCTATACCACTCGGCTACCGCGGCTACTCCGCCGACGGGAGACCATCCGTTTATGCTGTTATGTTATCCTCACGGTAATGGAGTTTTCCAGCAAAACAACTGTGTCTCTCACAAGTCCCAGTTGGCTACTGGTTGGTTGGATGAGCATTCCTCTGACTTTTCTATCATAAATTGGCCAAGCTCAGATTTAAATCCTATTGAGCATCTTTGGGATATTTTGGAACAAGGAGTGAAAGGCCATCACACAGCACCAGCAAACCTCACTGAATTATGGACAGCTTTAGCCAAAATTTAGCAAGTCACCCTCATGGAATGTTTCCAGAAATTTGTTGAATCTATGCCACGTCGTGTGGCAGCCGTTATCAAGGCCAGAGCAGTCCCAACTTTTTACTAGGTAGGTATCCCTAATTCAGTGGTACTTCAGCGCACACTACAGTCAGTCCCGCTAATCCGAACACGGCTAAGAACATCCGGTTAAGCGGAAAATTTTTTTATAATTTTAAGGACGAAAAAATCGGTGAATATTTCAATATAAAACAGGTCCTTAATTCAAAATAGTTCTTTATTTAATATTCACGCACTGTACATCAAGTTATGGTCAAATTTTAAAATTTACAGAACAGAACACTAATGTTTAGTATGAAAAATTGTCCCAATACTGCCATAACAATCTGTTTACGTACACTGTATCACAGATAAATGTCCAAAACACAGAACAAACGTTTTCACTGTAGAAATCACACTGTTATTAACACAGAGAAAAAAGCAGACGAGTATAGAACGAGCGCGGAACGACTGACGGCCAACAGTACGGGCACACGCACACGCAGGACTGACTAAGTCAAGTGGTGGAGGGAAGACACACGTCGAGGATTGGGACGCCAGTTCACGCGGCAAAAAGCGGGCGCGTACGCTCACATTACGACAAAAATACATAGACACAATAGACCCGTACTCCCGGTTCAAATAGTGATTTCGCTGTTACTCCGGCTAATCCGAACAATCACGTAACGAACAGGGGTCGGTCCAATTAGCCCTCAGGAGGGAGTTGTTTTTCCCAATGTGGAAATCACGAGACGCCTTCTCGTCAGTTGATCGTGGCTGAAAGTTACATGGCGGAACGTTAATAAGTACTGATTCACTTAGTTTGAAGAGAAATAATCCATTTCGAAACAGAAATTGGCATCTGCGATTATTTCTTTATATTTCAGATACGCTTTAGAATTTTCTGTTTTTTTTTAATTATAAATAAGTATAAAACATCAATATCTTGAAAACTGCTCATTTCCTACTAGTAGCTCCATTTGATTTTTTGATCCACACGCTAGTACCTTTCCAGTGATATTACATTTATGTAACAATCGGAAGGGATCATAAAAATTTATTTATGCCACATATTTGTTCGATTCTTCCAACATAATGCATGTACAATTTTATACCTGAAGAAAAGAAATTGACACAAAAAAAAACATAACAGAATTTTTAAAAAGCGAAAATAGAGTACACAACTAATTTATTTTATCTTCGTAAATATTGTTTGTTTTTAAACAATTCATTTCATTCTGGGACAAACACACAAAAGGGAAGAAAAAACATATTTCTGTTTTTATCAGTTTTGCATTTTTATTTTAATGCAATTTCTCAACGATTGGTTGTTCTATCAACTGTTTTATTTCCCTTCAATCGATGATATTCTATATCGATAGACATCATCCGACCACTATTTTGAAAAATAAATAGGATGGCCAGTGATGGATTGGAAAGTTCCCCTTTTCTTCCTGAGAAAAGGGACAATAAAAATAACTCATTACGTAAAAGAAAATTGCTTTTTTTTTTGAATAATTGAGTGATATTTTCTCTTGTAACTTTTTATGCCCCCTGCTGGTATTACGGCGTATCTAATGTGTCATTTCAATATTCTTTCTGTGTAAGAAACATCCACACGTGTAAACATCTTTTTATTCTCGAAGGCTCCATCTATCTTTGTCATTCCTGCTTTTCTCTACCAGGACAGTGTTTCTCTCCATTATAAAACTTCTATAATATACTTTTTTCTTTTACTTCCAGAAAAGGCTTTATTCAATAAAGTATTTTTATCCAATGGTATTAATTTTTATAATCGGAGGCTGCACATAAAATTTCATATACATTGTTACCAATCAATATTAAATTTGACAGAGTGGATGTTCTGGAGAATAAATTATTTTCCATCAATATATATATAAAATCTATACTTTTTAGAAATACATGAATTATCTGAAATGTGTTTTAGGTTACGAGTTTTTGTGTCAGATATTAAGAAATTACTTAATGTAAATGTATTTCAATTAATTCGATGTTAAATTGGTGAAAAGTTTTATAATATTTGCAACAGATTAAAAATAGTTGTTTTTGTCAAATATTTTAATCAATTCTCTCAGGTCAACCTTTGTAATATGATTTAAAAATCCATATAAAAATGAAAAATGATAATAGATATTTATGTTCATTGCATGAGTTTTCTAAGTAATTTGTTAAATTTCTTGAGACTTTTTATAGTTTAAAGCTAATTTGTCAAACAAAATTTTTCCTTTTAAATTATTTTAACTTACTCTAGTAAAATTCATTGAATGAAATTTATGTTCTAAATACACAGTTCGTTTATTTGAAGATTTTTCAAATTCATTTTATTTTAGTTATTGTTTTTAAGACTGAACTAAACTGAAAAATCTCAACGAATCTTTTTTTAGAAAAATAAGAGAGGCACATTCAATCCTTCAGTGATAAAGCTGAACTTCATAAATGTGCCAAGATTGTTTGTGAAAGATAATGCATATGTATATATTGCAATAATTTAATCCATTTGGCTTTGTAACTTTTGCTTTGTAATTTGTTTTTGTTTTATATCTCTTGTTTGTTTTATTTGCTTTCTTACTCTTATTTCAATTCCTACGACCGTAAAATCCGGCGTAAACGCTCACCTGTACTTTTGAGCTGTATTCTTTGATTTTTAGGTACATTCACCGGTTAACGTGCACCCCCTTTTTTACGAAGAAATCTGAAATGTACGTAAAGGATATTCTTATCTTTTGAAATCATTTATTCGATGTATTACCTCACGTTTTTTTTAAAAAAATAGTATACTTCCAGAACTACGACTCATTAAGTTTATAAAGCAAATAATTTCTTTTAAATAAACAGTATTTCGATATATTTAGAAGCCAAATTTTTTTTATACTCATATTTTTTGAATTTTTAAAGCTGTCATTTTTATATCCGGTGTATAACGCGGACCCGCAAATTTCGATTTCACTTTGAGTTAAAAGTGCGCGTCATACGCCGGATTTTACGGTATTTGCTCACTCTCTCCCTAATGTTATATAAAAACTTGTTCAAATTTTCTATGGTTACTAAGTACTTTTTATTCATCCATTCAAGGTAGGAATTGGCTTAAAAAAATTTTATATTGCTTGTTTTCTTTATTTCCTTTTTTGCCGTGAGATATTAGGCAATTATTTGATCCCTTTTCAATAAAAAACTGTACTCAAGAGTAACTTGAATTGAGAGAGAGAACAGAATAGTGTTTGATTTTATGCCAAATTAGGTTAAACTGCGCCAATAGCTGGATTGAAATACATCCAGTAATTATTTTCAAGTTTAATCATTCTATTATGACAACATTGATTTTTGTTCGGAAGGGGGAAAAGTGAGTTCGAGTCCTGCAACTACTAAAGACCCCAACATGGGGAGGGGTTGAAGCAAGTTAAACTTGTAGAAGCTCTAAGTCTTCGTGATGAAATCGTTCTCTCATTTAACCGTCGTTCAAAATATTTTGAGGTCCTTCCCCAATAGGTCTCATGTAGCTTCATCGTGCAACATTAATAAACAATCAAGCAATTGGCATCAGAAATATATACTAGGTAAAATTAACCCTGTTTCTAGAATATTATATATCAAAGTGAAAGCATTACATTCTCGAATACCCCGAACTTACGCTATATGTGTTGTTGTTGTTACTAATGCCACCTAAGCCGTGGGTAGCCTAGTGGTTAGAGCTTCGGATTCTAGATCGGAAGGCCTGGGTTCGATGTCCGATGCCACCAAATACCCTCCGAGTACGTGCTCGTTAAATCAGTGGGTCGGGAAGTCTTGTGGGCTGAATCATGAGTGCAGGGAACTGGAAAATATTTCCCATCCCTTCAGCTCCATGCCTAAATTGGGAAGGGGGAGATCGATGGTGTCACCATATATAGTTCCTTCGGGAATTTCTCCGAGCTAATTCGTCCTGTCACCTGTATGGTGTTCAAGGCTAAGGCCAACGACAGGCGTACATTTAGCCCCTTACCATGATGAATTTCGCGGGCCTCTATCTGACTACGTCAGACAGGTGGTACTAGAAAAAACAACTAATGCCACCTGATCGGCAAAGGCCAGATCTTAGGCCTACGAAATTCATCATGACACAGGGCTAAGTGACGCCTGTCGTTAGCCGTAGCTTTGAGCAACAAACAACTGACTGAACGATTTAGCTCGGTTTCACCCCAATTCTGAGGGAGAACACCCTGGGGGGGTCAGGGGCCTCCCACCAATCTCACGAGGTAGGCGGAACTGAGTGATAACTGCGTAAGTCGGGGTATAATTTAACATATAAATACTATAAATTATTTTTAGTTGGCACCGGAGACAAAAGAAAACAATAATTTAGGGGGAAAAAAAGAGTGTTTAATAAAATCTCAGATAATATACAAAACTACGAACCGAAGCTATTTTGATGTAGAATGTTTATAAAATTCAACAATGTAGTCTGCCGGCTCAAAGATCTTTTTCTCCCACTCGTAGTATGCTAATATATTTTTTTATTCCTTGTTTTTTTGAAAAAATACGCTATTCGTTGGAGTCTTTATTTTCTAAGAGTTATAATCTTTTTTCAATTAAACTGGGGTTTTCTGTCAAATTTCCAACCGTCTTTCGATCTTCTGATTGAACTGGGTCTAAATATTCAAGTTCTTCAAAGTCTTGCTCATGCATTTTTACGAGCTCATTAATTGTCAGCTCATGATTGTGGGAATCCAACCGTTCTCGAACGTCATCACTATCCATTTCTAAATTTATTTTCCTGACAAGATCGGCATCTTCAATTACATTATCAATTTCATCAGGCTCGGGCTCTGATTCCATTCTAGTTTCAGTGATGCAAAAAAAAAAAAGCGTCGATGATATTTGAAAATTGCTTGAGTCAGAGTAGCGTAAGTCGAGGCTCAAAAATTAACTACCTATTTTTTACAAATTTCATTTTCACGTGACTTTAAATTACTGGAACAGGAATGAACTTTTATCAGATGAAAATAGCACGATGTTTAACCCTTTATCTACCGCATTATGATTTACTGCAGTTTTTTTCATGCAATATTTTTTTTGAAGCTCTACATTGAAATTTAAGGGATATACAGAAGCAAAATACTCAACTTTGTGAGATTTAATCTGTTAGAGCTACTTAATTAATATAAGATATTCAACTGTAAAATTAATTATATACACTGCTCACTTAAAATAGACAGTCAAATCATTTTCTCCATTAACATACAAAAAAAAAAAAAACACTTTCCTTTTGACATTAACTATTTCTTCGGAACAAAAATGACAATCTTCGCAATGTGCTGAATACGCTGTCAACTGAAAACGCAACTTCTGCTATAAAACTATTCGCCTTCCCCGATAAAATACTCACTATAGAACCCGTGCTGCCATATATCTTGTAAGAGGGGATTTAAAAGAATATTCCTGCTAAGTATTGTCAGAGTATTCGCGTAAAATTGGTTATTCTATGTAATTTTAAAGTGAGTGTTACTTATAAGTACCGTCGGTATATAAAGGGTTAAAGTCAATACTTTTATATCAAACCCTTTTTGGGCGCAGTCTAATATTTTGCGCTTCATAAAGGAATAATTACTAAAATGAAAAAGAAATAGTATGCTAAACATACCATAATATTATTTTTTGTTAGAAGGCAAAGAGAAACTTTTATCATTCTGTGGAACAACAAAATTATCTTCAATTTCTATTTCTATCGAATTTTGGTGTGGCTGTTCTCTCTTTTCTAATGTGATTATCATATCCATATAACTTTTTTTTTTAAAAAAAACATATTTTCAAACGTATCCCCTCTATTGACGCTTTAAAGAACTCCCCATTCCCTAGCGACTTGCACAGCTCGGTTATTGTTCTTAATGAACCCACCCCACCATAAAGAGAACCCCAATAATTGCGTGATTGTACTCAGAAGACCACTCGCGTTCAAATGACAAACACCTCTCCAAGACCGACGTAACGTCCCCCCTCCTCTAACGTGTTATTTTCCCTTTTTTTTCCTGGTGCCATGTCACGCTATGTTGGCGAGGAAAGGAGCCAAGACTTGATTTGGACAAGGAACAAGATAAACATAAAAGGGGCTACTAAAGCAGGGCCGGCACGTGCGATTCAGGGCGGTGTCCTGTAGTCGTTGCAAAAATTAAAGGTCAAGTTCTGGTCGAGATTGCTCTTTGTTTCTATTTTTTTCCCCTAAAGAGCTCCGCCCTGTTGGGGGAATCGATGGGAATGACATTTGTGTTGGGCATTCTTGAATTTTATTGATTTTATTTTATTTTCAGAATTCGAAATTTGATTTGTTCAAACGTCAAGGGAAAATGAAGTCGGATGTGTAATTTTATTCGACCTTGACCATTCGCTTACTTTACTCTTTTTCTTCGTTAAGTGACTTTCTGCTGAAATGGGGAGTATGTCACAGAAATTAACATTTATTGTCATTCTCTCTGTGAATAGAAACTATTGAACAAGTATATCTTTCCGTCATGCAAGTCCGAGTGCCACTCGAGAACCTCCTTGGAGTGAGGCTGATGAACTTTAAATATCCGTTGGGTCCCAAAGTCCTCACGTTGGCGTGACGGGAAAGTTTGGGGAACATCTCAAGTGTCTGCCTTGTCATTTAACTGAAGTTCGTAATTTTAGATCGACCACCAAAAGTCCTCATGGCGTTCATAAAAAAATTGAACCAAATCAAATCCGTTAGGGACAATAACTAGTTACCATTGGAAGTTATTAAGAGCATCTTCTATGAAGCAATTAAGATTAATACTCAAACTCAGTGGTGCAACGGCCTATGAGGGCCAGTGCCTAATGTGCTCATCCCAGTATACGTTACCATTGGGCGCTGAGGTGCTAGAGCAGATGTTCCTTTCAGATGGTCAATCTGAAGCGAGACCCCAGTGTTTTAAGTCCCCAAGCAAGCTTGGTACTCATTTATCAATCCAATCTAGTAGGGATGAAAGACTAAGTCGACCTTGCCCAGCCCGGAAATAGAATCCAGACCTGTTGTGTGGAAGCGTGATATGTTACCACTCGACCACTGGGCTTTCAAGATTAAGGGGACATGATACGATTTACACAATTTTTTAATTTAATGATTTTCATACATTTCTTGGTTTCCTCCTGTGTTATGTATGATATTAAACTGATTTTGTACTCAAAATTTCATAAAAAGCTAACCATTTAATTTCTTAAGGGAAAAATCTGAAATTTACGAAGTGAGATTCTTAAATGCTACTCTCTCTCTCCTCCTGAAAAAATTGTTTTATATATACGAAATTTGATTTACAGGTACGTCAAACTATGTATAACAAAAGTTGGTATGGTTTTTGCGATAACATGATTGGTATTCGTACAATACTTCTTTTTATGAATGCTTATTGAAAATTCCTTAAAAAAATGTATAAATTCTATTGATTTGATTGAAAAATGCATATCAACTTTTGTTCCATGTACTATCAGCAACCAGTGAAAGGAATTTCCAAGTATTAAGCACAATAGAAAAAAATCCATACCATTTTAAATGAAGACAAACTAGTTATTTTATCTTTCCAAGATAAGTCAGTTTAAAATTTTTATTTGTGTTATTTGAATGTGAATAAAAACAAACGTAAAAGTTATCATAACTCTGCGTTTTTTAAACTTCTAGCCTTCAAATTTTGTGCGTTTGTATAAAAGTATATAAAAAATAATTTAGACTAAGAAAATTTGATTTTTTTTTACCGATTTTTGTCAATGGAAGCTTATTGTGTCCTTTTAATACTGAAGGCAGTAAAATATCTGGCCAAGAAAATAGCGATATCTACAGGGCGGGGGAAGTAAAAGTGGCCTAGACGAGTTTATAATACAATTGGATATGAATGTGACGAGCACACCAAGTGATTTATTACTGAGATAACAATGAATGACTTGGAAATTGATTTTTTTTATTTCTGATTAAGTCTGATTTTTTACTTGAAAGGTTATTTCAACTCATAGAATGACAGGTTCTGGGCAGTAGAGAATCCACATAACTTCCTCTTATACTTTTTCATGATCAGAAGGTTGGTGCTTGATTCTGCAGTGGTCCCATCTTTTATCAGGCGGCGTTACATTTCCAAGATTTTCAATCCATTTGTGGCAGCTTTAACTGAGGAGGAAAAGACATACAGTTGCATCCAACAGGATGGTGCTTGCCCATACTTTCCGTCAAACTATGGATCCCATTTACCCTAACTTCACTCTGGATAGAGTTGTTACCATAGGTCAGTTTGCTTTCAGCCCCAGTTGGCCACTCAGGTCATCTGATCTGTTCGTGCACAGTTACTTTTTGTGGAGAACCCTCATATCTAAGGCTTATCGCAATAAACCTCATAATCTTCAGGGATTGTGGTGAAACATTACCGATGAGATGGCAGCAATTCCGGAAGTCTAGCTTCGATATGCCTTCCGCAACCTCCTGACCATGTCACAAAGGTACCTAGAAATGAATGGTGGTCACTTTCATCATTCGCTATAGCAGGTTAGCAAACTATCACATTTCGTTTGCTGTTTCTTTGTAATCTGGAACAGTTCTCTGATCCACCTTTATTTGCTCCATCCTGTATATTGATTCCCCCATGAAAAGCTGACTGAAATAACACACAATCAGGACTTTGGCTGAATTTTCAGAATAGTCATTGATGAGGGACTTGAAGCTATCTAAAAATTATGGTCATCTTTGGATTATTTCTAATAGCCGTAGCTCGTTTCAACACTTTAACGATTGATTTCATGTGTATCTTTATGTGACTTCATCATACTCGAGGCTTTGCAACAATAGTCATCAAATATATGAACGACGCCAAACGTTGCTATTCATCATCTTCTGTTTCAAAATTTCTATTTCACTTACAGTTAACTTCTTTATAAAGCAACAGAATTACAGTTTTGTATTATACTATTGCGAATATATTGCAAGCATTTGTTCAATGTGTAAAATTCTATGTCCAGTTTTTCTCTACCTAAGTTATTTTAACAGCAACAAAAATAAACTACCATTTTGTGATTTCTGACATCGAGTTAAAAAATAAAAATTACATAAAACCGCTTTCAAAAAAACCTAATATAATTCTTGAAACTCTTTTAAATTACTTTCTATACACATCTATTTCACATAAAGAAATGTGTGTTGAATACATTACTGAGATTTCATTTCGTGCCAATTTCTATATTTGGTGACAATTCCTTATTAACTATCAGAAAAGTACCAAGTAGTATACAAATGTAGCGAGGTCTCTGATTAAATTAAACAAATCAAACAAAATCCATGCTTTTGCGTCATTAAGTTATTTTATTACAGCTCAAACTCAATGTCAATTTATAGTTATTTGCATAGATTATCATTTAGATCATGTCTTGCCTGTTATTGATTCAACCTCAATAAAAATCCAATTGTTCAGAAATTACAATTTGTGGCGTAACCATGGTAAAAATGGAAAATAATTTTTTTGTCCACCCATATCAAATTTACTGCATTGATCGCCAGCTTTTGTGATACCAGAGGTAAATAATTACCTTCAATATCGATAAATGGCCTTGAATTCCAAATTACTTTCAAACTTTTTACCATTATCCTTTTTTTCGTGCTTTACGTGAATTAGAAATATATGTTTCCAATTTTTGATCATCCATTGCTATTAGTTGTGAGAAGACTACTCAAAATATGTTTATCATTAATGGATTAAATATCTGTGATCTAATAAAACCCTCCCATGTGCCCAATAGATGAGTTAATTTTCTCGTTTTCTAAATAATTATATAATAACTTAAAATCGAAAATCAATATCTGTGGATCAATCAGTTATCTGCTCATCTGAAAATCTTTTTCTATCCAGACTTTAACATGGCAAATATTTTTTCAGGGGAATGAAAAAAAAAAGCCACGGAAAGTTTTCAGAACTTTTCAGATTGCGTGTCTACTGCGGTGAACACAGGATATGTTGCCAAATATCGAGAATTGATTTTCTGGCTATAATGAATTGAGGCTGTAATTTCTTTCGTTCGGTTTGTGTGGACACTGTGATTGGCCATTCTGCAATTTTCTAAAGAAGTGGTCATTAGATCGACGTTGATGACCGTTATGACGTGTTAAAGAATTCACGAACTGGAGCATAGTTAATTTGTTGTACTCAATAATTTATGAGCTTGGGAAATACTTGGTAAAACCGGTGTTTTTGTCTGGTTAGCTGATTTCTCAACTCCACACAACCATTATGAGTAGAAATAATCTTCGAGAATAATATATTTGCAGCGTGGAGTTTATTCTTGGAGATTTCTTTTTGCCACACGATTGATCGTTGAAAAGAAGTTTGTTTTACGTTTTAGTGCGATTTTTATTTGATGAATTGCTAATGTATTCGCTACGACTCTACTAAGGTGCTGAGCTGTTGAGGTCGCTGTTAAGTCCGGATCACTCCTGGGAAAGCCTGCGTTATGACGTCATCAGGATGCTTGTAGGTGGGACCCTTGATAGGTCACAGTAAGTGTGAGAGAATCCAAGTGGTGAATCTGGAAGACGATCGGAGAGAAAGTTCGTTGGAGCGTGCTAAGGCGTTGTAGAGTGTTGAAGCCTGTAGAAGTGTCTGTCCAGCGTTTATGAAGCTTCGTAGCTTATCGAGAGTCCCTGGGTTTCTCCTTTTGGTGTCTATTTAAAAGTGGAATACGTCACGCCCACAAAACCAACACGTGGGTGTAATGTTTGAGATAAAGAAAGGTAGCTTGATATTCAATTATTTAAATATTTAGTTTACTTACGTCACAGCTGTTATTTACAGACTATACATTGAAATTATACTTATTCATTAGATTATTAGAGTTCAAGCTCTGTTTGGGAGGGAGGAGTTTTCGGGGTCCGCTCTCAACGAAGTTTTCGTACCATCTCCCTTCTCTCACTGCCCTCGCTAGGGTCTGGAATGTCAGAGGCCGGCATCTTTAGCTTCGAGTTACATCCGGTTGGTGGGTGGAGAGGGGTACCTCCTGATGTCAAAGATTGCCGGGGCGTTGTTCAACTCGCAACATTTTCAGGGTACATGTGTCATTGCACGTGTGGTGACCATACCCACAAAGGAGCCGATTCACAGCTGTGTGGCGGAAATGTTACAGTGGGGCAGAATCATTTCTGTTTAGATGTAGCTAGGATTACTATTCGGATATTGGTTCTAGTCCCCCCCTAAGCTGGAGGTTGGCGTGGGAACTGCACTGGTGACTTCTCTGTCAGCTGGATAAGAGGAGGTCAAAGGTTGTGTGTGTGTGACTTGCCTTATAACATAACCGTCGGTGTGTTCAATCTCAGATACTTTCCCATGCGAAACTCCATGAACGTTGAGACGTTAATAATTCCCTAACAGGAAATGGGCCCTATGGTCAAGATCGCGGCACATTTCTGCTTTTGCGCACAGCATTTTTCAAAAGATAAATTTAGTTTATTTCTCTGATACTACTGCAACTCTGCGGCAACTACGTGGCCGTAATTTTGAACTCGACGACCGTGGGGTTTCTGTAAAGTAGGGCCCTCGAGTCCTGGTACCACTAGCGACCCTCCAATCGCTAGCGCGTTAAGGGGACTGATACACATTAAATCTGTCGAGCTCAAAGTCCTCCTATTGGTAGTGATAGTTTGAAGATTAGGGTGCCAGTGGAGGTGTCGTCCTAGTCACTTGATCGAGGATTAAATTACGAGGTACGTCACCTAAAGCATTTGTGTTACTTTATTGTGTGATTTCAATATTGCTCGAAGTCCTCGTGTTGATATGCTTAGCAGTTTGGGGAGTGGATTTCTAACTCAAATGTCGTTCTGGTTACTTGATCAAAGTTCAAAGTCCGCGTAGCTTCTGAGTGCGATTTTAGCATACAATCCGTCAATATCGATCAATTCCGAAGCTGTTGCTTAGTAAAATGTTTATCATCTGGTCTTATATATACAATTTCCTTCAAAATTTATTTGTATACATTGTATATATTTCAATTAAGGGAATCTCTTCAGCGTGGCTCCCCTATACCAGCCCTTTTAAATTCATAAGCGAAATATTAATCTTATGGAATTTTTACCCTTCAAATGTAGAATATCGTATTCATTTGAATTCAATAAAATTCACGTGTGTTCAAAAGAATACTGCAATAAGAAAACCTTCTGTGGAATTGAAGTTTTTGTTCAAGTTTCGAAAATATTCTTTTTTTATATCTTTCGCATTTTGAAAAATAAAATATTTGTAAATATTTTCACAGATTGAGGGATAAATGCGATTCTTCAAAATCACATTCATTACTTAAAAAAAAAATTAATAGACTATATTGTTTTCAAATAAATACAATAATCTAGATTTGAGGACAAATATACAGTATGCACAAAATTCATGATATGTTGACTAATTCAAAGTGGAAAAAAATCATCAATCAAATGTTTAATCAGAGTTTGCTAAATGAGTTTTAATTAAAATAAACAATGAAGTGTTAAATTAAAATTATACATTTCAAAGTCTTATAAATCTTAATTATTTGAGAAAATTTGTCATAATTAATGATGATAACTTGTTTAAAATATATTGTGAAAATTTTCTTAAAACAATTATATGGAAAGCATTAATCGTATATCATTTGGAATTTATCTGTGAAATGTATTTATTACGTTTGTTAACCTATTTACAGTTAAATCCATTGCAATTATAATATGTTTAAACATCTTGAACGAAGTTATGAAATCATTTGACTTTGAAATTAATAGCATTTTCTTTTCTTTCTAGGGGGCTACCATGCAAAATAATGGTGAGTACCTATTCTTGACTTCAATTTTAAAAATATTCATTTCCAAACAAATCATATACTAGTACGTGAAAAGCAGTTTCTATTATACGATCTTTGACTTACTTCAAATTAATTACAAATATCCCTATTGTTGACTTTGGAAATGTTAAGCAATGTATTTTCGCTTAATAATCAGTAATCCATCATTCTATGAATGAAATTTCTAAAGTTCAAGAGATGCCAAATTCCATGCGACTGTTTCTAAATTAAAGCGTCATATTATTCTGAGAGTCAAATATTTGAAATTTTCTGGAGTGATTAAATTTAACGAGTCCGTGTCAGCTTTCTAGAAATTGCTCGCACCATCAATTTCTTGTCGCATTTTTAATATGCTACTTGAAAAATATCGAAACTCTTATAATTTCTATACTTCATATTAGTTTCAGTGAAGTGTTTGTGAGAAATTCGAATAAATAGAATTTTCAAATTAGATAAATATGTAATAATAATGCTAAATTTAAGAAAACAATTAAAAGTTTTAAAGCTGCTATACGAAGAACAGTTTTAGAGATTTTATATTCATAGCTTTTAAAAGACAAATATGTTTGATAAATACTTCAAAAGTTATTTAAATGTTAAAAAAACGTTAACAATATATTTTCGTATGTGAAACTGTCTAATTTACTTATATTTTGCTCGGATTATACTACATGGCCTTCCATGATTATACTTCCGTTGCAAATGGAAGTTGGTATACTGACGACCTCTGTGAATAATTTTCGCCAAGTCTAATGCAAAAAGTTTAAAAACAAAACCCGTTTGACCCCAAAATATACCAAAAATGCCAAATGTAGAAGAAACTGTTCTCGAAATAAATATGACAACCTTACAACTGTCGTAAAATTCTTAATGTTTTATTCTATTTCATTTATTTCATAAATTTCTGATAACATATAAACTACTATAGTACATGAATTGTTTCATAGAATATTGCTTGACTTCTGTTTAAATCTTATTTTAATCCATTACGACTTTTAAGAAAATTTACCTCTGGTGTAACATTTTTTGGAAATTAAGCTCATTACTGGTGAAAACAGGCATTTGCAAGTGGTAAGGTATAATTTAGGAACAGCGATTTTTAGTGATTAAGAGGAAAAGACTATGTATGGAAGAATAAATGAGACAATGACATTCAGATAATTTAGAAGAAAAATTATTTTAACTTGAGCAGGAGGTGATAGTAACATTCTTATATGCTTGCAAAATCGACTATAATATTTGCGAAATTTTCGGAATTAAAAAATGAATATATTTTATCAATGTGTTATCATTTCTCTTATACTTATTTGCAATATCTTAGAAGAGAAAATTTTAAAAAAGTTATTTGTATTTATGCTTAATATGCATATGGCAAATGTGTCTTTTAAAATAAGAGGATTGAAATGGGTAAATTTTGACTCCTTACAAAGTATTAAATTATCACGTAGCACTAATGGATTGTTGTAATTTTCTTTATAATAATACGTGTTATTCTATGGTAAACAAATGGATTACCTAACGAATTATTATGGACTTAGGAGACGCAGAAACTTCCATACTGATATTTGTATATAGCTATATTTTAAAATTTTTAACTGCTCTCATATCATAAGTAAATATATTTTAAATAACTTCATAGGAGATTCAATAAGTATTTCATTATATTGTGATGGCAAAATATTTCCCCATTATCCCTCTCTATATAAAAAATAGTCACCTTCGCATCTTATACCAAACATGCTCGATTGGAGAGTGATCAAGTGATCTGGCTTGCCAAAGAAGTGTTTGTGAAAAGCTGTAAGACAGTTTATAGCAACACGTGCCGTATTTGATCTGGCATTATCTTGCTGAAAAATAACGCCACAGTACTGCAAAAGAAACGATAGCAAAACAGCTCTCAGAATGTCGTCGACGTACCTCTGTACTGTAAATGTGCCTCTAATGACGACCAAAGGGGTCCGGCTTTCAATGGCACCCTAGACCATAACTCCTGGTTGAGGGTCTGTGGGGAGCAAAAGTGGGAAAGCTGGATCGACACGCTGCCATGAGCGTCTCTTGACACGTTTTCGATGATTGTCAGGATACAGTTGGAAGCTGGATTCATCGCTAAACACTATACGTCTACAGTCAACATGCTTCCAACCAGATCGAGCCAAGCTCCACTGTAATCTGGCTCGACAGTGTGCAGGCGTGAGTGGCAGGTGGTGTAGCAGTTGGTACGAGGGTAAATTTCGCTCTTTCTGCCGTCTGTAAATGGTCAAGATGGTCATTCGTGTGCGGGTGACAAGTCTGATGGTTGATAACGATGAATCAAGCGCTGTGACAGCTGATCTGACAATCCATCTGCCCTCCCTAACTGCTGTTACCCGAGGTCAACCGCTACCATCATGACGCTGAAATCTGCCACTGTCCACCCATTCTTGACAGCATCTTCTAACGGTCGCATCGCCTTGACCCCCTATGACGAGCGATTTATCCAACCTGCCTCTTTCAATCCAATGATACGACCTATTTCAAACTCTGACAGTTGTTTGTAATGAGCTCGAATCCTGCGGTGAATTTTTTCAGTTGTAGAAAGGTATCTTAAATCGAAATACAACAGAAATGTTGACAGATTGAGATTTGCTTCTTGTAGACACCTGCTGAGTGCGCAGTTGCCATGCGCTGTAGCTCCCACTATTATTCATTGGACACCGAATTTTAATCATTTGCATATTCGGTACAAATGTCTTTGCAGATAAAATTTCATTACAATCGGTTAATTCCTTCTTGGAGCGGAGTTTTATTTTGGTTATAAAGTATATATACAGTGACTCCCAAAATTGAGAGTACACTTAATTCCGAATTCACCATCGGATCACCAGGTGTAGAAATTAATACGCTATGTTAACGCACTTTTGTACATTCAAAAAATGCATACATTACTCTTCCAAATAACATTAAATGTAAGATATGGAAATTGGTTGAGAGAGAAACAAAAATATGAAGGTTTGAAAGAAAAACTACACCATTTTAATGTCACAAAATTGAGGGTACACTTCTTTAATCACTATGCAAAATTACCAGTAATTTTTTTAAATAGAAATTTGATAATAGATCTATGATAAAGGAAGGCTTTAAAGGCTATCTGATAACAAATTTATGTTTGTGATTTGATGTCTTGATTAAAATGGAGAATCGGAAGGAAACGACGATCGAAGAGAGAAAACTTGTTATTAAACTGTCAAATGAAGGAAAATCCCAGCGGAATATGGCTAAAGTAGTTAGACGAAGTATTAACTGCATTCAAAAAATCCTGCAAAAATTTAAAAAGACTGGTATGCTGACAAATAACGAAGGAAGAGGGAGAAAGAAAATTATGAACTCTATAACCGAGTGAAGAGTTATACATCAAGGGAAGATTGATCCTAAAATTAGTGCTCCTAAAATTGCAGCCAGTACCTCTAATACCTTAGGTCGATCGGTTTCTGCAGAAACGGTACGAAGAGTCCTAAGAAAGGCTGGCTATAATGGTAGAGTAGCTCGAAAAAAGCCCTTAATTGGTTAGAGGAATAGAGTCAAGCGATTGAGATTAGCTAAAGAACACATTTTAAAGCCTCAACAGTTTTGGAACAAAGTCATTTTCAGCGATAAGAGTAAGTTCAGCATCTTCGGCAGTGACGGTCGTCGTATGGTGTGGCGTAAACCAAATACCTCACACCACCCAAAACACACAATTCCTACTGTGAAGCACGGAGGTGGGTCGGTGATGGTTTGGGGGTGTATGGCTGCGTCGGGGGTAGGAAAGCTAGTATTCCTTGATGGAATCATGCACAAGATGGCTTATCTTAATATACTGCAAAATAATTTGAAAGAAAGTGCTGATAAATTGGGACACACTGGGGTCGAATTTCATATTCCAGCAAGACAATGACCCCAAGCACACTGCGTTTGTTGTAAGAGAATGGCTGCTTTACCATTGTCGGAATCAACTTAATACACCTCCACAGTCTTCCGACTTAAATGTTATCGAGAATCTGTGGTCCACCTTGAGAGAGCTGAGCAAAAACATCAAATTACAAGCAAGGAACAATTGAAATCGGTATTGCAAGAAGAATGACTGAATATTGCTCCCGAGACCACTAGACATCCTGTGGAATCGATGCCTCGGCGATTGGAAGCTGTCATATCAGCAAAAGGATATGCTACTAAATATTAACTCTTTATTATTCATGATTTATGCAGGAAAATAGATGCATGTACTCTCAATTTTGTGGCTATTAATTTCTCTTAATTTTCTTTATAAGTTATTATATGTATGTTTAAACTATCAAATATTTTGTTTTATTATTAAAATAATAAATTATGACCTAATTAACGCATCTATGCTTAAAGGTTTTAATTATTTCCCTCATTTAATATAATTTTTTCATTCTAAACATTGATTCCCGTTTTAAAAGTAGGTGTACCCTCAATTTTGGGAGTAACTATATATATATATATATATATATATAATATGTGTGTGTGTAATAATTCCCTCTAGTATCCTTTTTGTTAACTCTTTGTATTAATATTTAAACAAACTTTAATTCTTTATTTTAAAATAACACTGTAATCTTAATCGTAATCAGCTAGTCCGAAATCCCTGTCCCGCCCATTCTATCCAATCAGAACTACTATTACGTAATAACCACTGCCGGTATAAAAGCAAAAAATCTTGTGTAATCTTTCTCCTTTGTCTGCTTGCCTCCATCATGTACGATTGTTAATAACTGCAGCTCTTTGTCTTTGCGTCCTCCAACATGCCGCTGCTTATTCAGTGCGAAAATGTACCGCAATTGTGTTTTTAATCCACTGTGTGTGATGTGAGCTTCATAATAAAGTAGGTAAAGTTATTCGGAAGATGTATTCAATAAAACAGATATGACAACAAACACCGGCCAACGCTACTACAATACGTATATATATATTTAAATATATAAAAACAATCACAATTATCAATTGAAAAATTTAAATATATGAATCCTATAATACCAAAACACTTCAGAATATCAATGGCGAATATAAAAGATAATATTCCATCGTTTTCAAACAAAATTAAAAAATTATAAAATAAAATAAAAATTTATAAAATATCCAAGTGCAATCTCGGACTTAGGACCGATAAGTGGGGTTAAACTAGTTTGATGGCGCCAACCTTCCCCCTATTGCAACTTGGTAAGTTAATTGAAAATATCCAAATTTCAAAAAAAAAAAATTAAAAATTAAAAAGTTAAAATTAAACCATTATACTTTAAATTAAAAAGTTAAAATTAAACCATTATACTTTAAATTAAAAAGTTAAAATTAAATCATTATACTTGAAAAATAAAACTATTCGCCATCGCATTCTGAAAGATATTACAATATTAAAATTTAAAAATAATTTTAAAATTTAAAAACAATTTAGTGCATAATATAAGTGAACCATCAAACGCCCAAGATGATGCACCCATCTTTAAAATAGTTGTATAGGTAGAAAAAATAAATATTTGAGATCCGAAAGTTCAAATCAAAACATATTTGAGATCCGAAAGTTCAAATTAAAAAATATCTAAAATCAAACAGTTCAAACAAAAAATCCGAAAGTTCAATCTAAAAAATCTGAAAGTTCAAGCTAAAAAATCCGAAAGTTCAAACTAAAAAATCCGAAAGTTCAAACTAAAAATTTCTAAAAACTGAATGTTCACATTAAAAACACAATATATTCACACAAATGAATAGAATAAATCATTAAAAACTCACCAAAGAGTATCCCATCAAGAATACTATCCATTTCTTATAGCATTTCATATTTTGCTATAACATCTAACCAATGCCATGTCAATCCAAACGATTCTTGATCCAACACAAGAGATTGACCACTTGGCATTAGATGCAAACCAGACCACATGTAAAAAACTTGCTTGATTGATTGGTCATAAATGTGTGATTGGACATAAATGTTTAATTGGCAATAAATAATTTTAAAGTGTATATATAGTCGTGTAAATATTGTTCTAAGTGTGTGTGTATTAAAATGTATCCTGTGTGTAGAATGCACAAATTCTTCACAGCTGGACCACTAACAAGCTGACTTTGTGGACCTAATGTTGTGTGGTGGATATATATATATATATATTACAGTTTTACAATTTGAGCAATGAGTATGAACATTTGTGTAATTTGTACAATGGGGGAATGACAGCCAATAGGTGGACAGAAAGTATCCCCCCTAGTATTTACTTTAAAAGGTTAAATAAAAGATAGGCAGATAAAATAAATTGCTTTCAAAAGAACATTTCTGAATACGTATATCTGAAATTTTACTGTTCTCTAATTAATGTTTAAGTTGTTCTTTTTATAAGAGATTTATACAGTTATAAAAACTTAATGGAAAGTTTTATATTTATTATTCTTGAGGGGTTTTTTTTTGGTGAGCGAAATTGTTTCTTTTTATACTTTTAAAAGTGTAAATTAAAGCACGTAAGCTTTTCAGTATACGTAATTGATTAGATTCCCTTTTAAAAATTCAAAGATAATTCCAATACTTTATTTAAAACTTTTTGTATTTATATTTTGATATTAATCTAATATTTCCAAAAATTTATCGATTTTGTACAGCCTATGAAAAAATGTGCCAAGAGTACATTCCGATAGAATAATTTCTCGGCGTCACATATAGAATATTTATTAATGGTATATTCTTAATTAAGATTTTAGTAAGGAAATTAATTAGGGCTATTAAAATAATGTGAAATTGATTTTTAAAAAACTTTTGACGCCAAGACTGAAGATTGTCGGACGTAACTTAATAATTTTTTTAATCTTTGTGTCAAATATTGTCATTGAAAGTTTTTCTCCCGCCTTTTAGATTAGAATTACTTTTTTTTGTATTGCAAAACTATCCAATAACTTTATTTTAATAATAAAATTTAATGAAATTGTACCTAGATACGTTTTTAAAATACGAAAATTAAGAAACGCGTGTCATCTTACAAAGTTTTGAAATCTTTTTGCAATCACGTGAACTATTTTCAAGATAAATGCTCTTTTTTTAAAAAATAAAAATGTATACATTTTCAAATGTATACTAAATAATTCCTATAAAATAAAATAATTTCCTATGACGAAGAAATAATACGGAGATATGTGTGTACACAAGAGATTAAAGATCTGTAAATAATCTCGGCACATATTGCTTCTCGATTAATATTTATTTAAGTGGTATTTCAATTAATGCTGAGAATGGAAATAATTTGCCGCCAAACGCAAATTTTAAAAAACAATCTAAAAATAAAATTAAAAACGAAATAAGCGTCTAATTTATTTAATTGCAGTTAAAACTGATAAAACTAAAAAATGCATTGAAATTCAAAGTAATACGTACGATATTTACAAAGGAGCTGTTTTTAAAGAACACATTTTTATTCTATATAAGAACGCAAAATTTAAGAATATTTCTTAATTTTTTTTATATTGTTATTGAGAAATATATAAATTATTTTAAATTTTTTTGTATATATTATACGTTATCCAGCCGTACCTACCCTCTTCGCGGGGAATTTCATGCGTGATTATGTAATGTTTTTGTTATTGATACCCAAGTCCTAGCATTAAGTTTTGGATTGTATTCAAACACTTTCTTATAACTCTCACCTCTTGATTTAAAAAGGACAAGTTTGAAACTTCTAAAACTTCTTTTACGGCACTGAAACTCCTCATTTTCTCCTTGCGAGTGCATTTCCATAAAACCCAAATTTGAAAGAAATCATACGAGATTGTATTCAACAGTATGAAGTACTTGTAGAAATTGCTAAAACCACCACCGAGAACGGAATACGTGTAGCATATTAATAAAACCTTTCCCTTTTTTCAATAATAAATGGAAAATAAGATTCAACAAACTGGCACAATCCAGAATATGTAAAACGTAACTAATCTTGATAAGTGCAGCAACCTGAAAAGTAAATGCAAAACCATAATTACGTGCATCTGCCGCGACCTATATTTTTTCGTCAAAAATATAGGTTTCGAAAACAGGAACTGTTTCTAAGAAATTCATAACAAATATGAGTGAAAATATGACGACCTTTTATGTCAGGAAATTATGCATAATATAGTAATAAATCCGGTGTTTGGTCTCAGCATATTCAAATGAATTATCTTGATTGGGTTCAATTTTAATCAAATCTTTTAAGAAAGTATTTATTACAGCAATGTGTTATGTACGGAAATTAGTAAACTTCGCTACTAATACTGCTTCTTTGTTTCATGGATTTATATAACTGGAAAACATTTTTTTAACGATGTACGTTTATTAAAATGACTATCAACTTCTAATGATTTTTTTTGGGGGTGTTTTTGTTTTTTGGAATTTATTTATACCGTACTGGAAAGAAAGATATTTGTAATATTTTTGCACTCCTTAGCGTGAACATTTGTATAAATTTATCTTAGGGGAAAACCAGTGGCCCAGAGATTATAGGGGGCTGAAAGTCTGACTAACGTCAAGGACGTATTTGGGCTTGGGGGACTAAAACCTGACTCTGCAGGAGAGGGCCTAGTATTCTCCGTTACCTCCCACTGGTAAAAACTCTACCGATTCTTAACAAAATTTCTGCTTAGAGATGAAAATTTTCCGTTGATCTGACGCTACCCATGGAGTCATTGACGAATTAAACATTAGCCACTTAAAATCCATAGGAACGAAGTAAAAAAAAAACCTTTAGTTTTTTCTTTTAATTTATGAGATTTTCTATTGAAACGAATGCCTCAGAAATTTGAATGTTTAAATCAAAACTACGGGAAGAAAAGCATTGAAAAATCCAAATATATACGTACGGTCATAGTTACTTTTTATTTTATCGCGGTACTTGTTCGTTGACTGGCTAATTGTTGTTGTTACTCATCTCCATCTGGTCTAACGAAGTCAGATCAGATGAGTGAAATAAAATTAAAATTAAATCACATATACACAACGCAAAACGGATGGATTATGTTAGCTGCGAAATCATAATTGAGGATATTAAGCCCAGTTACCGGCTAGATGCTTTTTGCCGTATTTTTATTACTGATACTGTAGCCACTTACTATGTATTTCAATTCATAGACTCTGACAAACTTCGTAAATGCTCTGTTTTGACAGCTGTAGTATCATAGTAGAGAATTTGGAAAGTTCAATGATCTTTGTTATCCAGTGATGCATCCCATCTTCGTGACATCTCATGCCGACTGTATGCTAAGAGTTTTGATGTAAAGCCAGAGTAGGCATAAAGTCGATCGCGATCGACTGGTAGACCGCTAAGGCATTTGGGAGTGACCGCCTAAATTAAAAATTTATACGGAAATGTTCAAGATTGGTTGACAGCATGCAAACTAAGTCTTCTACTGACTCTAATAACGAGAACTAACTTAAGAAGAAAAATTTTTTAAATGTATATTTGGAATTTTGTTTTCTAACAAATGCATCATTGGATATTACTATATTTGTGTCTATTGTTATTATGTTTGCAGCTTGAGTTTAGCTTTGAACGCGGTTTAAAAGCGTGAATTTTTTTGATTGTACTTAAGCAAGTACGTGTTCATTATTACTGTAGAATCCGGCGTATAACGCGCACCTATACTTTCGAGCGGAGTTTTAATTTATATATAGGTACGTGCACCCTCTTTTTTACGAAGAAATTTGTAAGTACAAACAATTGAGGATACACCTTACTTTTACTTGATAAATCCAACTTTCAATCGAAATAACACATTCACTAGAAGTGCAAACGTGTTTTTACTTTCACGCGTAACAAAAGGATTAATGTACAGTAAAAATAACGAAAATCAACAAAAAAATATCTAAAATTAAAAATTTCACAAGTATTTGAAATAAACATAGGCAGATATTTGCCTCACAAAATTGAGGATACACCAATGAAATGTTTAACTACCACTAGATTTTTTTTCTGCTTGCTACTACAATAGCCTAAGTTTGGCCTACTTTTGTCTTTTGAAGTTGGTTATGTGAATTTAATGTCGCAATTTTAAATGGAAAATGGGTCCTCGGAGAGAGAACAGTACCGATGCAAGAAAATTTATATTAAGGTTATTTAAGAAAGGAAATTCTTATCGTGAAATAGCTAAAATTGTCGGTAGAAGCCACTCGTGTGTCCAGAAAATCATTGGAAGATTTAAAAGCGGTGGATTAGTTGAAAATAAAAAGTGGAAGAGGAAGGAAAAGTATTCTGAGTGATGTAGCCAAAAGGAAAGTTTTGAAAGATATCAAGATTGATCCTAAACTAAGTGCAGTCAAACTAGCAGCAGAAACTTCTCGAATAATGGGCAGAAATGTAAGTGCTGAAACTGTGAGAAATGTGATTAGACATGCTGGATATAGCAGTCGAGTAGCTAGAAAGAAACCTTTCATAAGCTTACAAAGTCAGAAAAAGCGTTTCAAGTTTGCAAAAACTTATCAATTGAAGACAGATAACTTTTGGAAGAAAGTTATATTTAGTGACGAAAGTAAATTCAACATTTTTGGAAGTGGTGGCCATCGCACCGTTTGGAGAAAGCTGAACACCGCTTTGGATCCAAAAAATTCACGTTCTACAGTTAAACATGGTGGTGGCTCCGTCATGGTTTGGGGTGTATGGATTCTCTCAAATGGGGTTGGAAATTTAGTTTTTATAGATGGCATAATGGATCATAAGCTTTATGTAGATATACTCAACAGCAATCTTAAAGAAAGTGCAAAAAAATTGGGTTTAGATGGAAATTTTATTTTCCAGCTAGGCAACGACTAAAAACATACGGCACGTAATGCCAAAATGTGGTGTCTTTTTCATTGTAAACAGCAATTGCACACACCACCACAGTCCCCTGACATCAATGTCATAGAAAATTTGTGGGCCACACTCGAAACAGCGGTCCAAAAACACGAAATAAGGAACAAAGCCCATTTAAAGCAAGTGTTACAAGAAGAATGGGCTAAAATATCTCCAGATACCACCAAAAATTGGTCGAATCGGTACTAAGACGTTTGGAGGACATTATAAAAGCCAAAGGACTTGCAACCAAATATTGACACTGTCTTTGTATGTGATCTGTCACACAAATTTCATTGGTGTATCCTCAATTTTTTGAGGTAAAGATCTGCCTATGTTTATTTCAAATACTTGTGAAATTCTTAATTTTAGATATTTTTTTTGTTGATTTTCGTTATTTTTACTGTAAATAACCCCTTTTGTTACGTGTGAAAATAAAAATACGTTTGCACTTCTAGTTAATGTGTTATTTCGATTGAAAGTTGGATTTATCAAGTAAAAGTAAGGTGTATCCTCAATTGTTTGTACCACTGTACATATGCAATGGTCTTATGTTCCGAAATTTAGTCAAGGTGTTATTATAAAGTATAGAAAAAAAATAGTATACTTCTAGATATACAACCACTTAAGCTTAAAAGTAATGTCATTTCTTTTAAATAAATAGTATTTCGATATTTGTAAAATTCTAATTTCTTCTATGCTCATCTCTCTCTTTTTTTACTTTTAAAGCTCACTTTTGTACCCGACATATATGTTCGATTGTATTTTTTGTGTTAAAAGTGCTCGTTATACGCCGTATTTTACGGTAAGTTACAAATAGTATAGACTTTTTCTTACCTCCCCCCACCTGCGGCACTGAGTGGTCCGCAGAAGTAGCTCGTGCCCTGGATAAGTCTCCCCACCACTGATGTAAAGTTTTGTTGAATACCAAGTCCTATGTAGTTATCATACGAAACAAGAAAGAAAACTTTTGGTGGACAACAACTTCCTTGGCGCTTGCCGTCACACAGTATAACACGAAATATGACATACTGCCTCATATTGATACAGAATTCAGGAAGCATGGAGTAAAAACAACCAAGTTAAACAACAAACTGCATCCCGTAAAAACTATCCGTGCAGCATGGCTTGTGATTCCAATACGAAAGTCTGGTCTGACTGACTCGCCTTTATGTTTGACGCGTACCCATTTTACTTACTCTCACGCGCTGTAAGGTTGCTCCGGAATATCCTTCACATGAAAGGTTAGTACACTGTTCGTCACTTAATCGATTGTCCAACTGTTTTATCATTATCGTATTAATTTTTTTTCATTAATCTGTTTTAAGCCTACCGGACTTGGTAAGGGGAAAACCCCACCAAAATCTATTTGTCTTTATTTTTAAAATCGGGTTCTCTCTCTTTTAATTCGAAATTTTATCTTTTACCATTAAACCTGTATTTTTATTAATATTCTTACATAAAACTTCAAAGTTAAAACAAATAATTAGCGCAGCTTAGCCGAAATGGGTCCTTGCCCTCTCCTCCCCCTCTGTTCACTCCCTCTCCTACAATTCAGGCTAGTTGGGGGAGCATGGCGGACATGGTCACGAATTCACTGTCGGCGTTGTTGGGTCTTGATATCACTGAAGATCCCCTGTGTAATGATACAAATGCATGTTAAATCTGTCGTGAACCCAAGTCCTACCATCTGCCAATAGTACTCGTGTTGCTTTCTAATACGACGCTAATAAGCACTCGAAGCCCAGTGGCTGAGTGGTAGCGTATCGTGCTGCCTCGCCATAGGTCCGAGGTTCAAATCCCGAGCTGGGCAAGGTGAACTCGACCTTCATCCCTTCAATGGGTCGATGAATGAGTTCTAGGCGTGCTTGGGAACTAAACACTGGATGTTTCGCGTTAGACTGACCACATGACCGGAACATTTGTCATGCACCTCAACGCCCAAGGTCATGAAAACTGAGACGAGCACAGCATGCCTTGGTCCTCATAGGCTGTCACGCCCCTGAATTTGTTTTAATAAACACTCGCTTATCCTATTTTTATAACTTATTACTTTGTTTTTGTAATTTATGTATTAGATAAACAAAAAGTTATTTTCTTAAAAAGTCTGGGACAAATGGTAATGATTTTAGAAAATGATAAATTGCGGACATAAATAATTTAAAGAGTAAAGTTAAACGGAATAAAAAAATAGAGAACACAGTTACACATATCTAGTTCATTAGAATCACTACCTTTTGCATACCTATGCAAATAAAGGAAAAAAATATTAGCATTTGTGAAATTGGGTCTCATTAGAAGTTCAAAATACTTGTATAAGCCTCGTAAACGATACAAAATGTTCTCTTCAAATATTCGGATTTGTAATTGAAACGTTTATTACTGAAAATACATTCATAATTTATCCAATTTTCGTTACTAGTTATCGTTTTAACCTTTTAGAAATAATGGCATTAACTCTATGAATGAGAAATTTTCAAAATCTTTATGAATGATTCATAAATATAAAAATCTGCTTGTTCAATGCATATATACCGCTAAAATGTATAATTCAATTCATAAAATACTTAGGTATTTCATGAAATAACATACCGTGTTATAGATTATTAATTTTACACTTTAATCTATAATCGTACTATGAAATATATATAAGTCAATATTCTACAGATTACCTAATGATAGTTCATTAAAATGAAACATTAACAGTTTAGCACTAAGATAAATATAATATTTTATAAATTAACCAAGGACACATAGTTATATATAGTCTCTCGAAAACTACATTTCATGTAACGGATAATTAATTGGAAAATACATAAATAAAAATAGAATATAAAACATAATTTTCTTACAGATTATTTAAACAATAGAAGCATAATAAAATGGAAAGCAACGGTTGTATCCAAATGTTTACAACTTATAATTATTATTAAGTTACGTAGCAATGCCGGTAAAAAAATTATTAATATTTCAATTAGACAATCATTATTCTGTAAAATAACTATTTAAAGCGTAGAATCAAAATAATTTTTCAGTTGCTACTATTAGTTCACTCTCTCTCCCTATATATTTATCTTGTATTTTATTAACGATTGAAAGTTTGAACATTTTAAAGCGCTCAATTGAACTGAAATTTCATATTCACGATTATTTTGGATGGCAGTAAGGTACTTTAATTATAATTAATAAAAATTAATTGATTAAAACTAATTATTCAAAGAATTACTGATACTACCATGTTGGCAGCATTTTTGGCGATTCAGTGGCCCTTTTGGCGACTAGTGTCAAAACTATAAAAGGTTTTTCTCACATTTTAAAGCACTCATTTGAGCTGAAATTTTCAGTACACGATTGTTTATGGGTGACAATACGATAATTTAATTATAAGTAAAATTAATTGACTGAAACTAATTATTTTAAGAATTACAGACACAGAGTCATGTTGACTTCATATTTAGCGACTTGGGTCAAAACCTTAATCGTGAGAGAAAAAAAATCTTTTAAAAGTTTTCAGTTGAACTGAAATTTTATATACTCGATTGTTTTGGATAACACAATACTTTAATGATAATTTATAGAAATTAATTACCACTTAATATTGTGATTCTGTCTTATGTATATACATATTTATATTAATTGTAATTACTTGAAAAAGTAAGTAAAATAAAATTTTTCTTAGTTTCTTAGTAGAAATTGACTTAAAAAAATATTTAATATTACTTAATATATTTTTATACACTTTAATATATATTTTTATATACTTTAATATATATTTTTATACATTTTAATATAAATTTTTATACACTTTAATATATATTTTTATACACTTTAATATATATTTTTATATTACTTGTTCCAATGTGCTTTATGGTTATTTACACCGGAACCTTTCTGTTTCAGGGAGGATCATCCATCACCAGGAAAGCGACCTCTTGTGGAGACTGGGTCTCATAAGTCCCGAAGCCTACAAAATCACGACGGCAGGAACCAGGTATGGGGCCATTTCCATTAATCGAATTTCAAAGGAGTATTTTTACTCAACGATAGCCATTTTCAAAGTTATAATAATAAGTAGCATTAAAAAATGATATTGTAAAGACATTTTAGAAGCATGTGTAAATATATTTCATTAAAAAATTGTTCTGAAATGTAATTTAAATTTAATATTTCTGTTTTTAAGTCGTATATCATTGAAGTAAAATACAGTTTGTCCATAAAATGTTGAATTCATTTTAATGCCTTAAAATACGTATAGGATAAATAAATTTCATCAATAAATATTTTTTTATCATCAGAGGTCATAGGTTATTTTTCCTTCTATCTTCTGTTAATATTTGTATGCACATTCACAAAATAAATAGATTGATATTTTTATATTCTAAACTCTTTTTAACCATACACAGAAGATAAAGCCCAAATTATAACTTTAAAAGAACTTTTGTTTCTAGATGATTTGATGAATTTTTCTTAAACATAAATATTTCAGAATGTAAATTTAAAAAGAAAAACAACTATTGAGCTTATATTGACATCTATCGATACGGAATTGTTAATGTTTTGAAATGTTGAAAACCCTTTAGACTGAAATTCAATATCCCTGGATCATTTTAGGATTAAATTAGTTCAATAGGATAAAATTCATTAATATATGTAATTGTTTATTTTAAGAAGTGAGAAAGCTGTCAAATCTCTTACGGTATCCAACTATTTGCGGCAACTTTTTTTTTTAAAAAAAATGGAGATATGGAGGTTTGTTTGTGGTTTTCAGATTTATATATATTTAATACATTTTGAGAAAAAAATCTTAAAATTAAGAAAAAAACAAATTATTATTACTAAAATGAGAAAAAGAGAAAAATTGACAAAAAATTACAAACGTACAAGAAAGTACAAAGAAGTATATGAACAAATTCTCAATTTTGATGTGTTACTTTGGTATTCCTTCTTGAAATGACCTTCAGGATAAGAGATATTTTAATTTTTTACAAAAACTAGAGCCCTTTATCTTAGTGATTATATGAAATTGCTTAAAAAACAGTGATTATATTCACATAAAGAACTGTATGACAATCCCCCATGTCGTGTATTCATTGTTGAAATGAAGAAGCCTTTTCATTACTGGAACAAATACTATTTAATGTTCTTACGTTCCACAACACAAGGGGTCACTTAAATAAAACAACAAAACAACACACATCCATTATCGTTACAGAAAATGGCTTAAGGACTAAAAGGAGGGAAACAGGCTTTCCCTGACTCCACGTGTACACATCTTTCCCCGGTAGCGATCCAGGGCAGAAGGCGAGGGGAACGAGTTCCCGCTTCCCTAAAGAACAGGTGGTGCCCCCTGGCTGCCACTAATCATCAAGGGAAGGCAGGGTTTAAATGTAGTTGTTACAACTGTAAATTTTGTAATAAAACAGTGATTGATAAATCTGAAAGTTAAAACACTTCTACTGGAACATACACAAAAAATTTCAGTTAATTATTTTCAAATTTTTTTGAGCAATCGCCGTTCCCATTTGAGTTCTTCGGGGGAAAAAAACACATTTTGAGTAAAATGCATTTTAAAGATTGACATTTTTTGTAAAGTTATGGCATCTGCTCTCATTGAAACGTAGTTTTTGTAATAGTGAATGAAAATTAAAAAACTTGGTAATTTTACAAAGCTAATAAGACGGTTTATAAAATAAAATCATAAAAAAAAATTTGATGCTAGTTTGGTATCACGCCAAGTTGTTTATATCCACCAAGATGGGCGATAACGTTACAATGTGTTTACCCCGATATTTTGCAGTTTTTGGAATATTGCAACTGTTCAGTACTTTTTAAATGATATTCATTATTAATTCTATTATATAATTATTTTATTAATAATATAAAAATTCAAATATTATATGTAATCATAATCCTTATTTATAATTGTTTTTTATTAAATTTATTTATAAAGATTATTTACATGTTATTTATTTATAATTATTATGTTCTTTATTTACTATTATTTTTTTGCTATTCTTCTATAATTACGTTACATGAGCATTTTTATTTATAATTTTTATAATATTACAATACGATGATTATATTCTTTTTTGTAATTACTATTAAATTATATAATAATTATTGAATCATACTATATGAATGTTATACATAATTACTATTAAATTATATTAAAAGACTATTATATACTGCATAATATTATTAGTTCTTGTTACTTTTTATTATATTTATATTGTTATTCATTATTTATTGATTGATCTTGGTTATTTTCAATCTTTTCCTATATTCTTCTTTTGAAATATATTTCAAAATAATTCTCTAAAATTATCTTCCTGATGATTTAATACAACTAGGCCGCCATCTTTGATTCCATTCCAGCGACAGCATGCGCTGCTTGGCGTGATTCATTTTTCGCACCAAGAAGCACTTGGTGCCTTGCCCCGTAGTATCAAGCTAGTTCCGAAAATTTTCAATTTTTGAAAAAATTCATGATTTTAGGGTAGTCGGATACCTTAAGAGATTTTTTTAGCATTAAAGTCATTTCATTCATTATGGACATCATTCAACAAGTAGCTGTGGTAACAGCTACTTGTTGATTATTTTTGTAATTCAGTTTTTAGAATATTTATAGGTGACGTAGCTTACATAGATCAAAGTAATTCTAAAATGCATGCCTTGATCAATAGGTAAATGTATTTACAAATGTGTTTCTTTATTAAATCTGCCTTCAGAGAGTCGGAAGCTTCCCCGAGACCTGTCCGAAGCAGGTATGATATTCGTTTATAGTAACAAGTAGAGAAAAAGTCTAGTAAAATATTTAGCTATGTTAGGTTTATTAAAAGTTTGGGTTTTTTTGTGATATCCCATAAAATATAAATTACCAGTATCTCTTTGAAAATTAAGTTCGTATTTGAATTTTAGATTTTAACATATATATATAAGTGTAATTCCAAATAACCATCACGGTAGAATGAAGGGTTGTAACATTTTTTTCCCAACAATCTGCTAGGAGACTGCCCTGACTTGTTCCATGTTGAAAGGTTGAATTTGATTTGATTTGATTATTTGATTTTATGTCACAAGAGTCAAATTAGACCAGTGTTTCTCAAACTTTCAATATTTGCGACCCAATATTCAATCATAATTTTCATCTCTCGCTCCCCTTTTCTTACAATAAAATAACAATATATTGAATTCAATAATACTACACTTTGACGTGAAATCTACAATACGACTTTAACCTCTTAAATGCCACGACGTATATAAACATTTCACTCACCCAAAGCGTTAATTAACTAGGACGTATATATGTTTTTCAGAAGTACCTTCTTATTTGTACTCCACTATCCATAAAATTATTCTGAAGGCTTTGGAATACATTAAAAGGATATTGACAGTGTTTGCGAGGGATTTACTTATTACAAATGATATTTGCTAATTTATTCCTCTCCCCCCCCCAATACATCACATACACGTGCCTATGTGGAAAAGGGTGGTATTGGGGAGAATCGAGCCACTTTTTATCTGCAATTAAGGGATTAATTATAAACCACACAGATGATCAAGATAAATGCAATTTTTGTATATAATTTTATATATGACAGCTCCATGGATCATTGGTAATTATTAAACTTGTTCTAATAAAATTGTTAAATTATGAAAAACATTGCGAGCAGTACTGATGCATTTATAAGTTTATTGTATCAGTGTAAATGTGTATTTTATTCTTTATTATGTCAGAATGTATTATGTATGTTTACTTTCAGTAAATTAATAATTTTTTAAAATAATCTTTTGTTTAGGGCTTTACAATACGGTCGCGCCCCCCTCGCATAGTTATCACGCCCCCTAGGGGCTAGCACTCCACATTTTGAGAAACACTGACTTAGGCTAAGCTGCGCCAGTGATTTAAAAAATACTAAATTTTTGAAAACTAGTCCTAAATCATACGTAATTTATTCAAGTTAAGCTATTTTCAAAAGGCTTCAATAAAATTTCAATTAAAAAAATAATGTAAAAGTTTTCATGATTTTCTCAAAGTGGATAAAGTTGAAAGGTATCTAATTCGTTCCAATGAGTTGCCATAAAAATCAGAAGTGTTGTATATAAGTATAATCAGAATTATTATTTATTTATCGTTACCTGGAAATGAATTTTAGGAGGTACTTGCGAAGAATTAAGAAACGATGTAAAAGCAATGACATCTGTTTCGGGTTAGACAAAAATTTCGTATTAACCATAACAGAAGAAAATTGCTTTGATGAGACATATTCGCAACTTTAGTTTTAAAAATATATATAATAAAATTTCTCACATGTAAAGCTTCGATATACATACATATATATATATACATAATTACTATGCTTTTCGCTCCGATAATTCAATTGTATTCACAGAATTCAAAAAGAGTAATATACTAAATATAACTTCAACGCTGCCGTAAAAACGCCATCTATCGACAGTCTTTATCACTATTGATTCTACAACTGAAAGAAAATATATCCTCTCCCACCCATTCAAAGGATTTTTTTTTCATTTCTCGTTTCAGTATAACATTTTGCTTCTTTAAAAAACTGAAATCGATCAATAAAATAAGGGCATAAGCAACCAAATTGTCCAAAGAATTCTTTAGGAGAGATCTTATCCCTTTGCATTGAAGAGAAAAATTTCAATTGTAAAGAACATCAATTGGTTTAAAAGCAAAGTGAAATAATTTTTCTTGTGAAAGAAAAAACCCTACAAATCGAAAAAGAACTGTAAATTTTGTTTTTATAACCCCGTCCTTGATCTACTTAGAAGCGTGGGCGTGCTTAAAATAAAAAATCCATGACAACGGCCCTGGGGTCAGCACTGGACACAAACTGACCAACGATGAATGGCGATGACCCTAGCTGCGCCCTTTTTTATGCTTTCCTGCCGAGCAAATTATTTATTGGGAACCATTAATTTACCATAAGCAATGTTTAATACTTCCTAAATATCCATCAGCATTAGGGACTTAGTCGTAATAAGATTATCGATCTGGTTCAAACTTGATCCATTGTTAGGGCAACCTTTGACTTTTGAATTAAAACCTGTTCCTTTGTTGCGCATGGATCATTCGCCCTGCAACAGGTTGACACGTATGATTCAATGGGTTATCGCACAAGCATGGCTTAAGCCTTGCATGGGCTATTTAATTCTCTTTTGAATTTCTCGCAGTTTTTATGTTTTATTAACAATTAACAGCATTTAAGCGAATATATTTTATTTCGCTAAATTTTATGTTAGCCTTTACATGTTAAGGGTGGAAGGAATACTACTCAAGGAACCATTCATCGTCATAAAGAAAATTAAAGTTAGTGGAGATTATTTGTCATGAAAAGATGAGAAGCATGTTGCAATGCACAAGGGGGCATCATATTCTGCACACATGTTAGCGTGTCCTCTTTTCTTGTCCCTTTCTGTGACGTTTCCAATATCGTCTGTAGTTGTAAACAGGGGCATAGCTACCGCCGAATCACTTTTCAGAGTTAGATCAATTGAAATATTAACCGGTGGTTTTGTTAAAATTTTTTTCAACTCACTCCCTTTTTCTCTCTGCCTGATATATCAAAATTTGAATAAAACCCACTTCTAAATTATATGTTTCAAAAATACTAGTTCAGTCCAGGTAAAGAATTTCTAGATTTTTTTGGCACATTTTATTATTGAAGTATTTTCCATTAAAGGAGAATATTTTGAAATTATGCAATTCTTTCTCTCCATTTTTTTTTGCAAAAAAATCGTATTTAAATAATTGTTTCTTTAAATAATACAACATATATATATATATATATATATATATATATATATATATATATATATATATATATATATATATATATATAATGTATTTATTCTAATTCAAGTGACATTAAATATAAATAAATTAATCATTCTCACACTTTTGTAAAATTACGGTTCCAAACGTAGTTTGAATTAATATACTCCCAGTTCTTTTTTACACAGTTTTTCACACAGATATGAAAGTGATCTCGGTAGCCTAGTGGTCAAGATAATGGACTCGTGGCTGGCGTGTCATGAGTTCTGGTACCGCTGAAAGCCCGCCGTGCAGAGGGAATCGATGCACGTTAAATCTGTTTAGACTCAAATATCCTCCCATTGGTGTGGTGTGGTAGTTAGGAGAGGGGGTGCCAGCTCAGGTGCCATCCTCGCCACTTGACCATGGTTCAAAATTAAGAGATCCGTTGCCAAAAATCCTCATGTAACTGAAGAGTGCGACGTTAATACTCACTCACTCACACGTCACCGGCGTATATAAACCTCTCGCTTAGCTAAATCTCATTACTTATACGTCTTTCTGAAGTACGATCTTTTCCGTCCCCTGCTATACATAAAAATATTCTGAAGGCTTTGGAATGCAATAAAAATAAAATAGCCTAGCACTATATATAAAAAAAGAAAACCGCGCTCGTTGTGTCACTGTAGCGCAATGGATAGCGCGTTGGACTTTTAATCCAAAGGTCATGGTTTCGGATTCTACCTGGGGTGGCCTAATTTCTGAGAAAGTGATTTATGAATGAATAAATGGTAACAAGCAAGAGTAATAGTCCATCAACATATATAAAATGACTTTCTATTTTGCTACTTAATACTGTGATTCTGTCCTATTTATATACATATTTATATTAATTGTAATTTAATAAAAAGTAACTATAATAGAATTTATCTCTGCTGACACAACTAGAAGCTGACTTTAAAATCGTTTTGTATATTAATTTTTTTCCGTTCATTTATATTTCTAAACAATTATTAGTCGTACAACACAACAATAAAAACTTCTAAGTCGTTTAATGGGGAAAATGTTGTTTGGAACAAATGTGATCGTGCTCCAATGACAACAAGTACCAGGGTCTCAGGCATGTTAACTTTGTCTCGAGGGCAGAAAATAGATATAATTCTTTTAAATTAAAATTATTTGAAAATTGTTTCTAAGTAATTCGAATTTTTTAGACATTATTTATAAAAGAATAAGGCTTCAAAAAAGTGTAAAACGTTTAAAATATAATCATAATTTAAAAAATTAATCTTATGAAAATAAGAAAAATTTCTTTAAGAAATACTAAGTTTTACGTTGTACATGATATTTTCTAAAATAGCTCTAATTATAAGCAATAAGTTGATTTACAAAATTAAATGTACTCTTATAAAACTGTAGCTATATTTTATATAAATAGAATACAGAATCATTTTTTTAAATATTACATTTAAGTTTTTTTTAAATTTCAATATTTTTTTAAGTATTTTGAAATAAAAAAGACATGTATTACTAAAATTAGGTAGGGCTTAAATAGTATGGTACATTTTATAATTCTACAAAGTTTTATACATCAAAAGCTACTATTTCAAAAAATAGCATGCGCAACGTAAAAATTAATTAATATTTATTAGAGCAATGTTTCTTTTTTTCCATATGCTTATAACATTTAAAATTATGATTATATTTTAAACCTTTTGTACTTCTGTGAAACCTAATTTCTTTAGATATAATGTGTAAAAGATTTGAATTATTTAACTTTTATTTCAAAGAATTATATCTGTTCGAAAAAACTGGTTATGTTTTCAGCCCTTGAAACAAAATTAACCTCCCTCAGACTATTTAAGATTGTAAATAAACGTTTACCACTTCCAAAAAGAGGGAGATATGGGACAAATACATTTTAGTTCCCATGAAGACTGTACTACAGGAGGATACTGTCAAGGTCATTTGTAAAAAATAAGCCTTTTCCCCAGAATTAAAGATTTTGTGAGCCTGGGGTGACTCTGGGTCCCCCTTGACCGCTTCCGGGTCAACCATCTCTTCATTTTTAAATTTAATTTTTTCTAAACTAATATGCATTAAAACATGGATGTCTAAACTATGACCGTTTGAGGTCCACATTGTAACAAAAAAAGTTTGCTGGGCTACACTATTTTTTCCAACAAATTTAAATAAAAATTAACTGTAGTTTTATTAAAATAAATTAACTTCTTTTTCTTATCTAATTAAAATGTTTTAAAAAATTATATGTATAGGTACACATATTTCGTTTAAGTTTCTAAAAGTTTCGTTTGATTTAGTTTGGATTTCATGTAGATGGAAAAAATTCAAATCAATGGGGTGGATGAATTTGCTTTTGTTGAACAAGCAAATCGATGTCGGATTCAATAGACGAGGTTGAAATTCTTAACCTATTTTAAAGATGTTTGTCGGTGATCTTTGCCCTGTTTTTGTCTTTGTAAGCTTCTTTCTAGAAAATAGTCGTTCACAAATATAGGTATTACAGAAAGCTGAAGACATTAATAAAGCATCATTGTGAAAATTAGGATATTTATATCGGGGTAGGTAATCTTTATATAAATCACCAGTAAAGAAACATTCCCAAATTTTTCTTTCAGTTGAATGTCATTTTGTAGTTCAGTGCATTCCGTTTGAAAATTTGAAGGTAATAACTCGCCGCGTCCAGTGGATACACACACAATTTGAAACATAAATTCCCATGGCATACTAAGATTTTTTTGTTTAAATTTTTATTTCATAATAAGTGTCAACGAATCGATTATATATGAAAAATATTGCAAACATTTTTTTCAACGAAAATGTAAAATTTAAATATTTTTGTAACTCGCGTTTGGGCCGCATTTTAAAAGCTTTTTGGGTTGCACTTTAGACATGCATGTTTAAGAGCATGTCTGTTTAGTTGGATATACCTTTTAAATATTATAGCAGCTTTCAAAATGAAAGGAATGCAAAATTTGTTTTTTTATGATAAATGTTTTGTCTCTTTCTTTTTCCAGATCTGCTCCTTCCAACCAAGGTGCCTACATGAAGACTCCCAGCTACGATCTCACAGAAGAACAGTTGATGGCGAACATTGAAAAGGAATTCGAATGTACTATATGAAATTACACTATAAAATACTGTGTATGGATTTCACCGAAATCGTGTCGTCTACAGAAGAATGTTTTGGTAGTAATCTTCGAAAGGACGACTCTGACGAAATAATTGCTGTTTTCTTGCAATATATGACACAAGCAATTATAAAAAAATTCCCTCGTGACTTACAGTCCACAGACTTGCAGTGTTGCTCTTCATGTTACGTTTTAGGAAGCAATACTTCATCGTGTATCTACCAAATAACAGAGAGACAATTTTAGTAATTTAAGAAAAGTTCTCAAATAACCTAATGCAGAAAATTGTACCCGATCAAGTTGTGAGAAAAAGAAATGGTTAACTACACGAGGGTTTTTCACTTCCTTCAGGGCAAAAGGAATTTAAAAAAAGTTCTGTTAATTTATGCGAATATGGTTATCAGTGAAGGCCAGTGGCCGAGTGGTAGCGTATCGATCTTCTACGCTACAGGCCCGAGTTTTGAACCAGGGCTGGGCAAGATCGTCTGTCTTTCATTCCTTCAGTGGGCCGATAAAATGAGTACCAAGCTTGCTTGGGAACTAAGCATTGGGACTTTCGCCTCAGACTGACCACTTGACCAGAATATCTGCTCATGCACCTCAGCGCCCAAGGTTCACGTATACCGAGATGGGCACCTCAGGCTTTAGCCTGATGTGGGCTGTTGAGCCACTAAGTCTAGTTTATGGTTATCAGTAGCGCATTGAATGTGCACAAAAAATGTACAATATCTATACAAAAAAATGTACAATAAGTTTTCAATTGATATTTAATTGTACCTGAATGAAGATTCGGAGATAAAATGTGTTTTAGCACGGAAATAACAGGTAGGGTATAAGCCCATACCTTTTGGTGGCAAGCCGTTTTCATGCGTAATTTCGGCAGATTTTCAAGACCTGGGTTTGGGTTCACTACTTAATTAAAGATCATTTTATAAAATATATTAACATTCCATACAATGCCTTATACAAAGTACCGTTGATACTTTTAACTGAATGTTTGAAATTATTCAAGATAGGAGCGGTTACAGGGGAAGTTTCTGATAAATATAAATTGAGGCAAAGGTTTTTCTAAGCGAAAATTTGGTATTTGATTGATTTATTATTTCAAGAGGGAAAAACAAAGTATAAACGCTGAAATGTTTTATTCTTTTACTGAATTTTCAAGTTAAAGGGGAAGTATCTTTAAAAGAGAGAGAGAGAGAGAGAGATCTAGAGTACAACATGCCTATCCTTACAACGCAAAAAACTATTACGAAAAAATTAATGAAAAGTAAACGAAAAAGGTTCAGAGAAATGCTTGAATTTCGATTCGTTTTAAGTGTAAGGCATATTGTAGTTTTTAATCTACATTATAATTGCTTCTTTAAATAAAACATGTTTTATATGTATAATACATATTTTTCTTAGTTTTAATATAATCTTTTGTCCATTAATAACAATAAAATACAATATCAACTCATTCTATTGCGGAAAACAAAGGTTTCATTTTTTAATTTTGTACGCGAAATTATTACGGATTACATAATTTATAAAAAAACTTTTGAAACCTTTTTATTATTATTATCATCATCATCTTGAAGCATTATTTTCCCGTAATGTTGCTGAAATTCATTTAAAAAAATTTTCTCGTAGAAAATTATTCTAAAATTTATTATTTTTCTTTTAGTTAGAAAAAAAATTATCGTCTGAAAGTATATTTCTTTCTGTAACAAAGCATTAAGAACTATCGCTATTTTCCCACTTGTATCATCTAATCATTGAATCTTCAATCAAAGAATTTTATTCATGAAAGTATATTTGTTGCGATTGCAAAACATTGGAGAATAAAAGTAGGTATTTCTGTTTGCTAATCCAAAACTTCTTTCTTTAGAAAGGAAAAGTTGCTGAAATTGCACAGTCAGTTCGGTAACTCGCAGAAGTGAAATACAGTGAAAATCGTTCAACACGAAACAAGGAGAACTAAAATATTTTTGCGTATTTAAGAATATTGCAAAAAAAAAAATCCCCCAATTATTTAACAAAATTTAGTTTATTAGAGTACATTAGATTTATACAGATATGTATACATGCATATATTTCACAAAAAATTAATAAAACAAAAACTTTCGCAAATTTAATGCGAAATTTTCAATTTTTTTGAAAAACAAAACATTTAAGCTTTTGGAAAATAATCCGATATTTTACTTTTTTTAGCAGCAGATTCTCAACAAATTGTTCCATTTTGTTATTCATTTCGCCATTGGAATGCACGTCTAATCAACTGCGCATACTTTTCATGAATGCTCATAACGGGGGGAAAGGAAGTGAATTATTCATTTCATTTGTCGTCAGAATCTACATCAATGATATTTTTTAAGCTTTGAACAAACTCCAAAATGTCTTTGTCTGCCATAATTGGAGTTGTATACGCCTTTTCATCATCTACTGCAACGAATTCTCCCGATGCTACGGTAGGTCAGTCCAATACCACAGAAATCTTCTCAAATATCCCTCTTAAATCTAGCCTGCGTAGTTTGTGTTTTTTGTATTTTGTTCATTCCCAGAAAGGGGAAATCTTTTCGTATTAAGCGATTTTCGTTTCTTGTTTTGAGGGGGGTGAATGCATAGTAGTTTGTCGAGACATTTGTATTATTTCGCGTTAACCGATATTTTGTCTAAAGTGTTTTCGCATTAATTCAAATTAACAGAAGAAAAAAAATGCTAAAATAGTAGAAGCACTTACCTCAAAATCTGAAGTTGAAGAATTTACAACAATGTTGATAATTATCTAGTCGGATTTTATTTCTATGTTCATTTATTTATGCATTCTTCGATTTGTTTACGTACTAGGTTTCCAGCATGTTGTGTAATTTAGCAAAACAGTGGTTCTTAGGCGATCATTTGTGTGTGGCCACTGATCATTTTCTAAATTGCTATGTAGGGAATACTAGCGTATTGGCTGAAATTATTTGCATTTTTATCATTTTTCGTTTTTGTCAATACGAAATACATTGAACAACAGCGGTAATTCGTGCGTTTACATTTTTGTTTTTGTGTTGAGTTGTAATAAAACAAAAAGCATTTTCTTTTTGAATAATCTGGAAAAATAAGTAATAGCATGGAATGTGGATTTTAGTGTTTATTTTTCTATTGTAAATTTCACTTGACGTGATTACTTTTAAACACAAATCAAAGAAGTTTTTTTACTGTTTTTAAGTATTTTTTTTCAGTTAAGAATTTACACGCAATTGCTTTTTATACTTTAAAAACTGAATTAAAAAATTTTATTTGCAAGCCATAAGATGGAAAAAAATCTTGTCTACTTTTTAATAAGTGTATTCACTTTACAATGAATCGAAACAACTTTGAATATGTTTTGCTCATTTTATGTATTCTAAGTACGAATATGGAAATAACACTATAATTGAATATTTTCCTTTTCATGAAAAGTTGCTTATATAGGTAATTACTTTTTTATTTTTAAATTCTATTACGTTATAAATTTAATCTTTGCATTCTATTTGGAATTTCAAGGGTTAATTCTTAATCAAGTTAACAGTTTTGCAAATTGAAGGAAAAAAGAAAATTTAATTTTCTAATTCATCTTGATTTATTTTATCTCATTGAAGTAAAAAACAAGAAATTTCTCATATTTACTATAATTTATTATTATAAGAATAATCTAAACATCCTGTCGATTCTTCAGATTATCAGTTAAAATCGAACAATAAAATAAGTTTTCAAAAATTACTTTTTGGATAATCTGCATTATATTATTTAAAAAAGTACTGAACTCAATTTTGCTTCATTGAATAGTAATTCCTTTGACATTTTTATATGGAATGTCTGTTTTTAATACATAAAAATTATATTGAAATAGATTGATTTTAAATTTATTCTTTCTAAATGAAAACTAATATATATATATATATATAATGTTGCTACATTTTACGAATGAAGTTATAAATTTCTTTTTCAGTTCTGATAGTATATTAAAGTTAACCCTTAACATTTGAAACGATTGAGATGTAAATGGTTTATAACCCTTACAAGGAGAAAGCAAGGTCTTGTAGTCATGGATTTAATTCAAATTTTGTAGGATTTAGTTTCTTGATGAAGATACATGGTTATAGGGGATACTACTCAATCGTTTTTTTAATATTTGCAACTGAAGATGCAATTCACTCGCTAAATTCAGTTCTGTAGCAAACGATAACACATAATGAGTAATACTACACTAATTCGATGTGCGAGATGTGCTTTTCAAAATTGTTTCATTTGCTTTTATGACGTTTCAACATTGTACGGACAAGTATTTTTTTTAACATTTATAACCCGGTGCACCACAAAGTATCACACTGAGGCTTACATAAAAGTAAACATGAAGCACGCATGACAAAGATAAGGATTACAACACAAACATCCATGTCTTACCTGGGATTCGAACCCAGACACCGTAGTTAGTGTCACTGACCCCTATACCGGATGGGCGACATTGTACGGACAATGGGGGAAGGGGTAAAAAGCTAGTCATATTTTTATACTAATTCTGTTGATCTGATAAATGTTGTATTTATTGTTTTATTTCGCGATTTATTGTTTCTAGGCACGATTAACTAGCAGTTAAAGGGCTTTTCTCCCGTTCTTCTTGGAAATGCTTTTATCGTTTTGTAATAAGTATAATTCTGTACTTATACAAATAATGACAAATAAAACTCGTATAAGGCCTCTAGTCATTAAAAGATATTTCATTTCCAATTTATTTATAAGCTCCATTGTGTATCTTTATATGTAAAAACAGACATAATGTTTTTAAAAAGTTGCTCACCTTCCATGGACTCGAACCCGGTTCTTAACGACGAGGAACACCGATCGGTTGCTGCTACGCTAAACCCATCACGTGTAATCGTTTGCTACAGAACTGAATTGAACGAGTGAATTGCATCTTCAATTATAAATATCTAGAACTTTATTGAGTAGTGGCCCCTATAACTCTGCATCTTCATCAACAGGGAAACGAAATCCTACAAAATGTGAACTAAATCCGTGAACACAAGACCTTGCACTCTCCTTGTTAGACAGGAAAAATTAATATAGCTGATATTACTTAAAAAATTTAAAGTATATATTACTTATATACTTTCTCTCTCTCATTTCTGTAATATCTTTAAAAAATCTATCCGAAATAATTTTTATAAAAATGAAGCTAATTTTGTTTTCTGCTGACGGAACACCTGACGACAAAACATAAAACTAATCAACTTTGCTACTTTTAGTGTTACGTATTCGCGTGCAAAATGTGTGTGTGTATTGTTTTAATTCTGCATGTGCCGAATACAAAACAAGGTGCTTTGAAATGTTCAAATTCTTTTAAAATCAGAGTGAAGCGGTATATATGTATGGGTGTGTCCAGCGGTCTTTTGGAATATAGAAGACGTCTCTGCATAGTGAACAATAGTTAATTTGCTTAGGGTTGTAAAAAATTTTAAATGTTATTCAGACTACTTGACATTTTCATTTAGATTACAAACATGTTTGTTTAGAATAGTATGTCGCATTTTAATGCCGTATTTAATTTTTACAAAGTAGATTTTTCAAATATTTTTTTAACGTTGGATTACAACATCAGTTAAGAATATACATATTGTCAGATATTCGCTCTTATGATATTCTGCTAAATGAAAGCGTCTGGTTTGTGAAGGATTCCTAAAATATTTTTTCCCCGTCATTTCCTTTGATTGTTGAAAAATGATGGTAATCTTTTTTTCATCGTCATTTACGTCAATTGGTTTCGAGATTTTTAATTAATGAGTAAAAATAGGAAGGTATGAAAGAAAAAATAATTTTAAGAAAATCGATAATAAATAAATAAAGGAAAATTGTATCATCAAAAATGTACGAGAGATTACTAAACTCTCTTGATATTATAATAATCAAGAAATAATAATGTAATGTAGGTCAAGAATTCTCTTTAAAGAAAGATATACAATCTCTAGATTAAAAATAATTTTAATTATCACATTAAAATGATTATACTTTCTTAAAAAAATGTTTCTTCTTTATATTCTTGAAATAAACAGTATTTCAACCAATATTTTTGGTCACGGTAACCGAGTGCCCAAGATCACAAACTAGTGGCCGAGTTGCGGGTTCGAATCTCGAAGCCGCTAAAGACCTGTAGTGAAGAGAGTCTGATATACTTTAAAATTGACAAGATTCAGCGTCCTCGTGTTGATGTGAAGGGAAAATTCGGCACGGGGAGTCAGCCCGGATGTCGCGATCTGACAGCCACGATGATCGCGATGTTCATGATTCTGGTCCATCACCCCTCGTGTTGTTTTAAATGTGTCATCAATAAATTACCGTAAAATCAGACGTATAACGCGTCCCTTTAAACACAAAAAATAAGGTAGAAATTTACGGGAGCACGTTATACGCCCGGTATAAAAAGTATGGTTTTAAAACTAATAACGAGATGAACATAAAAATAAACTTATCTGCATATATCAAATACTGTTTATTTAAAAGGAATGGTATACCTTAAGAACTTAAAGGTTTGTAGTTGTAGAAGTATATTATTTTTTTAAAAGCCTGAGATAATACCTCGAAAAAATGACTTCAAAACAAAAGTACTATGGGCATAAATGCATTTCAGGTTTCTTCGTAAAAACAAAAGAGGGGGCGTTATACGGTGAATATATATAAAAATATTCAGCATCAAATTATAGGTGCAAGCTATATGCCTGATTTTACGGTAGTCAATTAACCAATATTTTCTGTGTGATATGTACGTTTCTGCCTTCGTATCTTAACTGTATCCCCCCGAGTTTTATTGTCATTATTTATTTATGTGATAACCATTACCCATAAAAATGATTTACAAATTTTCATAGTTTGCAAGCTGAAATTATTTATTCAAAAGTCCAAAATAACTATTACTCTCTCTCTCTTTTCAAAATTTCTCTCAACTTTAATGAAAATTCCTCTTTTTTTTCAAAACAAAATGCTTCTACTTGAACCTCCTGGTGGTGTTTTTCTGAACTACAAGACTTTGGAGTCGGCTTTAAGGTAGCGTCCCCGCTTCCTAAGCCTAAGGTTGCGAGTTCGACTCTGGCAGGATCCCATAGATTTTTCTGAATGCGAAAATCATTGGCACGCGTGTCATATGATTGTGGCTTGTTAAAGAACCCTTAAGTATCATTTTTCTCCGGTAATCTCGGCAATATTTAGCATCTGACGAGGTCTTGAATTAAAAAATTAATTCAAGCGTCCAAATTTGGTATCAAGGCAGCCACTAGATGGTGCCACCATGAAGTGTCTCAGGTTTGGCAACTTGGCGTGTCTGCAAAGGCTAAGTTGCTAAAAATTCAATCCCATTGGTGAGGAGGGATGGGGTCTCTCTAAAAAAATTCTTAACGCATGTGAGAATCGCAAACTAAGCAAAAACTGTGAATCATTATTCTGGAATTAGCAGACATTATATACTTTGTGTCGAAAGGAAGTCACTGTAACATAGATTGAACCCAAATGGGAATATTGTAAATATTATGCAATGTAAATAGATCCGTAATATATAGAGTGGAATGGCGTTTGTTAAAAGATACTTTGTCTTCCCTGTAGTAGTGTATATGTGTGTTAACAAGCTTTGTCCTGTGCCAATTAGAATAGACTTTGCTGTTCATAAAACAAAGTGCGCGCTGCTAGAACATTTTTATAAGTAAGAAACAACTTGTGTGATACTATTAGATAAATTTAGGAGCTAAATCAGTTTTTGTTGTGAATGTGTTATGAACCAACTTTAATTAATTTTAAAATAACATCTTATGCATCATTTTCAAACGGATATATATTTCTTTTGTCAGTGCTGATACTGCAAACTCCAATTTAACGAACCCCTATTTAATGAATTTCTCTCTTTCTCCAATTAAAATAGAGGCAAAACCCCCTATTTAACAAACAAACTCTAAATTAACGAGTTATTTCAACAGCTGAAATTTTTTTTATTAGTTTGTGTGAGAAAAAATTGGATTTTTTTTTCAAATGACATTTTTTGTCCGGAACAGAAAAAAAAATTGTCTCGTAAGCAGCAAATTTCAACGGGACGGGGCGTAAAACGTTTTTCGACTGAACAGGTGCATCATGAGTGTAACCTACCGAGTTAGTTTAGAATAGGACAGGAAACTCCTTTCTTATCTCATCCCACTCTCCGCAACGCATGGGATATTTTAAGATTTTAACGATCATTTTACATTTGATGACTGACTGCCTATTTGTGTAACTGAAATTCAGAAAATAGTTGATTTGTCCGAGCTATTGAATCGCAATTCTGATGCAGAACAATTGATAATGAAATTGCTATTTAAACTGCTGCATTTAGTAATGCTTCAAATAATTCGGAAACTCAAAATATACCTAAAGCAGTAAGATTTAAATGAGGCAGTATTTTCTTCTCTGCATAAAGTCGAAAAAGAACTTGAAGGAAGATTAGAACGGGTACCTTCCGATTCAAAAACGAGTATCTTATCCACCGCGACTAAACGACGTCATAGGCATGGAGGTTATTACTGGTTTATATAGATATCACCGCCACAAACTCTTTCGCGAGTTAGGAACCAAATAGATTGTCAAACATCTATTAGTCAGTATTTTAAAATTTCCAATTGGTGCGTTATAACTCACTGGTAGTATTTTTAGCTGGTGAATAAAAAAAATGTGTAATTTCTAACGATGGATGTCTAGTTGCTTGTTAGGGAATTTCCAAAAGATAAGAACAAAACATTTGTATTTTTTGGACCGCGATACAACGAATAAACCCGATTTAACGAACAAAATGTTCAGAACCGATGAATTCGTTAAATCGGAGTCCGACTGTATATTCAGTATAAAAAAAAAGAGTGATGTGTTTTTGTTAATGTTTATTTCTTAAATAATACGATTTCCAGAAAACTATTTATTTTTTACTTTATTTAGGTTCTGTTTCGAAAAATTAGGGATGCATCATCAAGTAGATGAGAGGTTCCCAAACATTTTTGTCTCATAGACCCCTTGCCATGTTTTTCGGTTTCGGATAGACCCCTGCTTACCTAATATTGAATTTTTGCAAATTTATCAACTTAAATGTCTTCTTGACAACTGATATAGAACACCTTTAAAAGATTTAAATTTCTAACTGTAAAGTAAAGTGATTAAAACTTAAGAAACATGTTAATTAAATAAAAATTTAATTAATATACAAAATAACTGAATTGCAAACAAATCAGCTTCAGTAACAACTGTTGCTTCAGTAACAAATTTTCAACATTTGGTACCAATCTTGTTAATTTTAACTCTAAATCTCTTTGGAGAGCCACTCTTTTTGTTTCTTTGTCTCTTTTAGATTGGTAACCGCGCTGAAACTCTTTCTCATTAGGAAAAGCAATTAAAAATTTTCTCGAGATATTTCATAATTCGGGATAAATAACATGTTTAGCGTTGAACTAATGGTCCTTGTTTTAATAAAACTTATTCTGCTACCTTGTAACTGAAAATTAAACTTATTAAATTTATTAAATAGGTAAAATGTGTGTGAGTGGTTTCCACTTGATTTAATTTTCTTTAAAAATTAAAGTCACGATCTGGTTTAATGTGAGCCACTATCGTAGACGCCCCATGCACTCCTCATGGACCACCAAATTATTTCGTTCCTAACGTGGACCCCTTGCAAGTCGTCATAGACCCCTGGGTAGGTCTATAAACCCCTTTGGGAATCACTGAAGTAGATTAACGGAAAATTCTACTTGCTGACTCAAATATAAATAAAACATTTTGATGCGCACATTTAAATACAGTCGGACTCTGATTTAACGAACCAAACATTTTATTCGTTAATTCTGGGTTATTCATAATATCGGAGTCCAAAAAATACAAATATTTTGCACTTACCTTTTCCAAATACTATTAAAAGCAACTCTACATAAAAAATATTCAAGGTTAAAAAAACCACTTTTTATTCAGCAGCTAAAAAGTACTCTTTGTGAATTATTAAGCCCCAATTAAAATTGGAAATTTTAAATTACTGGCTAATAAATGTTTGACAATCCTTTTGATTCCTGACTCTAAAGCGTATTTCTCTTTCGACTTTAGGAAGGGAATAAAATATTGCGCCATTTTACATTCTGATGTATGAGGTATGTGCTTCCAGTTTCCAAATAATATAAAGCTTTATAAAATGTAAGAATTTTAGTAGGAGTTTCGAAAGAGAATTTTTTGTCCTATTTAAAACGTACGCAATAGTCTACATTCATGACTCATATGCACCTTTAAAGTCTAATGATGGGATGCACACTTTACCGTTGAAATTTGCTACTTACAAAAAAAAATCTTTTTTCTATTTTGGATATAAAGTATATGTCATTTTACAAGAAACCCAACTATTTCTTATCCAAACTAGTTAAAAAAAAGTTTACGGCTGTAGAAATAATTCGTTCCGAGATTATGTAATTCGGTAAATAGGTGTTTTTGTTTTCATTTTAATCGGCGGAAAAGGAAAATTTGTTAAATAAGAGTTCGGTGAAACGGGGTCCAACTGTATGTGTTTTAAAACCGTTCAGAATGGATTATGTGTTGCATGAATAATGAAATTTATAGGAAAAATAAATCATTTCATTTTTCTGCATTGCAATTTGTTATTTACAATATTATCATTGCTTTGTTAATAATAAACATCTTATTTGAAATCCATTAAATGTACAAAAATATTGATATTATCTTATAGAGTATGAATAATTATCTAATTCGTGTACATATGCCTTTTGTTGAGGGTTAGTTAACATTTGAGATTTTTATTTTGCGCAAGTGTGTGTATGATAAATAAAATTTTCAAATAATTAATTTAATATAATTATTTAGACGAATATTTTTACTGAATCCTTCTATTTTTATTTGAAAGAAAAATGTTTCAAAAATTTTTTCTTATAGTGTCAAATGTTATATGTGTATGTTATATGTCATATGTATTTTCGATTCAATGTTTATAATGAAAAATTTCTTTTAATTTAATGTTATAATTTAATGTTAAGTTAAATAAAAACTTGAAAAACATTTTTATTTTCCACTCATTGAATAATAACACTAACATTGTTTCTTGTGCAGAGAAATAAGATTTTATGATTTCAACTGAAACTTTACTCCTGTACTCGAGAAAGAAAATTATTCAACCTGTTTTATACGGAATAGCTGACGTTCTGCAGATAACACGTCTTGATATTTTTAAAAAGAATGTAAATGTGTTCCGTTGTAATATGATTTGTTGTTGCATTGAATAAAATTGTTAATTACAAAATTGGTGTTTCCTGTCTTATTTCCCTCCATGAATCTTAAAATTACACGAAATTAGTTAAAACAATGAAATGCTATAGAGCTCAATTTAATATTTTCACTCCTTATAACTGTACATTCTAAAAAGTGAAGTGAAGTGAAGTGAATGTGGGGTTTAGTGGCGCAAGGGCCAAATTTGGCCAAGCTGCGCCAAACACTTGTTAAAATAAAAGCCGTATAATTTTAAAAATATATATGTTTAAAAGTATATGTACACGCATGCATGCATGCATGTACACACATTCTGAAAAGAAAAGTTTTAGGACTATCAAATTTTGCATCCTTTCTACTAGAATTCCAGGTAAAATTAATTTGAAAAAAACGTCTTCTCTCTATTCAGGAATAGGAACTTCAAATTCCTTAAACTGACCAGTACTTTATTAAATTTCTAAGTTGTCTCTTTTTTTTAAAAAATCTAAATCGAAAAAGTTTTTTTAAAGTAGAATACAGTTCTTGCTCTATTACTTGGAATACAAAATAATTCTACAATTCACCATATGGGGCGCTGTATG
>BMAU01016259.1:0-61837 GCA_019973935.1 Trichonephila clavipes
GTACCTGTGGTTCAACAGAGTTGGACCGTAGACCGGGAAATGAAATTTAAAAGTTACGAAATAAAAAAACATTTTAAAAATTAAGAATAAAAAGAAATTAATCAAAATCTGGATTGACCAAGATGTCTCTTGGCCTTTTAACAGAGAAAAGTGGGAAAAATATGGGGTAATGCTATTTATAGATGCATTGTCAAGATTCATCTATATTCTTGAAAAAAGTTAGTGGCTAATTTTCTGAAAAGTTTTTCTTAGAGTAGGTACATTACAAGCTATTCTTAAATCTTTATTTCTCATGTACCAATGAGCATTACAAATTTGTCTGATTATAACATTTTGCGAGGTTTCTAGTAAATTAATATTCGTTTTTTGCTGCATGTCCCCACACGGGGAGGCGTAGGTAAGTAAATGTTTTAGGATCAGAGTGTAGATAAGCAGTTTGTTATGTCTACTTAATTTAGACTTTCTGCAAATTAGGGAGTATAATTTACGCGTTGTATTTTTTAAATTTATCTCTAATATATGTGATGTGTGGTCTGAAAGTGAGGGTTTTATCAATAATGACACCAAGATACTTGGTGTGCTGAGACCATGGGATTCTTTGGTTTTGCAAGGTAATTTCAGGGGTTGCCTTTTGGAAAAGAAAACCGCTTCCGTTTTTGACGAATTAAGGGCTATCTTCCACACGGAGAACCAAATCTCCAGGTGAGCTAAGTGTTCATTTATATTTTCAACAAGAGTGTTGAGATTTCTGTGTCTGCTGGGTATGGCTGTATCATCTGCATATAGACAAAGTTGAGTGTTAGTATTTTTAATAATATCATTTACGTAGAATTTGAAAAGGGTGGGGGGCGAGGATGGACCCTTGGGCCACTCCTGCGCGAATCTTTAAGTTGAGAGTATGTTCGATTAATTTTGACACTAAAGAACGATCAGAAATATAAGAATTAATTAGAAAAAATAAGAGGGGCGGGATTTTATAGGTAATTAGTTTGAAGAGCAGGCCAGTATGCCATACTCTGTCAAAAGCTTTTTGAATATCAAGGAAGACCGCGGCCGTGCATTCATCATTGTTGTTTCCTTCCTTAATAAATTCAACGACTCTGAGAAGTTGGTGGGAAGTGGAGAGACGAGGGCGGAACCCGTGTTGCTCCGGAATCAGGATTTTTTTTTTCTCTTTCGAGGTAGTCGTTGAGTCTGGCTAAAATAATTTTTCAGCCAGTTTACTAAGGACAGGAAGTAAGACTGATAGGTCTGTATGATTCGGCCAAGGCCGAATTTTGCCAGGTTTTTAAAATCGGTACGACGACCGCAGTCTTCCATGATTTAGGGAAATATCTGAGAGTAAGCATGTTATTCACAATGTTAGTAATCTTGAAAATGGTTAGTTTAGGAAGCTTTTTGAACATTTTATTTGTTATCCCATCTCTCCCAGGGCATTTTTAATTTTAATCTTTTTAATGATCTGAATTATTTCAGATGGGAGAGTGGGGAATTAGATCGATTATTGTTAGTATTGGAATCTAGATATGCATCAACAACGCTGGTGATGACCTCGTCTTTGTGTGGGTTGTGTATGTCATTAAGTTGAAATTGACTCTCAAGTGATTGAGCAATTACTTCTGTTTTTATTTGTATCACTGAGAGCAATACCGGTAGGGCCATCAAGGGCGGAGATTGGAGAGGCTTTCTTTCTGAACGCTTTGCAATTCCCCACAGGGAGTTGTCTTCGGCATTCAGGGTAGAAGGTTATCCTCCCATGCTTGTTGTCTGTAGTGATAGATTTTTCTTTTTATGATGTTTTGTAATCTGTTGAGTTCTGTTTTGTGTTGTGGGTGTCTTGTTTGTTTGTTGCCAGGTTTTCCTGGCTTTTTGGCACGCTCTTTGATTAGTCCTTTTAGCTCGCCCTGGACGTATGGTCGCTCCGTTTGGTAGAAGGGTCTAGAGGCACTTGCGTGCGCATTTAAAATTTCAGTGGTGAGATTGCTCACTTGGTCGTCAATCTCTTGGGTGGAGTTGGCAACTGGAAGATCGAAATTTTCGGGGTTTGTTAAAATTTTAGTAAAAATACTCCAAGTAGTATTTAATTGAGGCGGGGAATTTCAAATTTAGGAGTCCGTGGAAAATGAAATCTAATGGGATTGTGGTCCAAACTGAGTTCCGCGAGGGAATCTGCAGTGCAGGGCCAGTTTAAATTTTTAATCAGGGCGTAGTCAATAGTGGAAGCGGATCTATATCCATAGCGGGTTGGGGTAGGGGGAGCAATTAAATCAAGATTATTATTAGTGATATATCTTAAAAGGTAGTTACCTCTTGGATCACTGCTACCGCACCCCCAAGAGGTATGTTTAGCGTTGTAATCGCCGGCCACAATGGCCGTGTTAAAAATTTTGAATAAAGTGTCGAGGTCGGCACTCAGGTTTCGATAGTTGGGGTTAGGTGGGATGTAAAATAGACGCAACCATGAAAGGTTCTTGATCATTAGGGGTGAGTGCAACGAGAGTTGCTTCCACTCCAGTACGGAGAGGAGGGGGTGGGGACATGAAAATGAGAAATATTTCTTTTAATGAGGATCGCAGTACCACCCCAGCCATGGGCCGAGTTGGGCCTGTCGTTCCTATAACAGATGTAGTTAGGGATGCTAAAAGAATGCTCTGGTCTCAGATGTGTTTCTTGTAAAAGTAATAAATCAGGGGCGTGCTTATCAATGAAATCGCGCATCTCAACAATACGCGATCTCACTCCGTCTGCGTTCAGGAGAATATAGTAAGACCGAAAAAAGAATTACACATTATTAATATCTAGAGAGGAGATTGAGGTACAGATACCCTTTAACAGACAATGGAGTTTGTCTGTTGGATCTGAGCACTGCGAAGATTTTTCATCTCCGAAATTAAATTTGGAAAATAGTCAAAAATCTTTTCATTTCGAAGATGGCGTGGAGGAAGGAGAATTCTCCTTCCTGTCCGGTGGAAGCATTAATTGCTTCTAGGTTTATTCCTTGAAATTTATTATTATTATCATTGTTGGACGCCGAGGAGTCAGTTCCGCGTGCTGCCCTCTGTTGGGGTTTTGCCTTGAACAACTTGAGCATAGCTCAAGCTGGGGGTATTTATTGCTGCGCTAGCTTGGGTTGTTTCGTTGCGTTTTTTATTTTCTTTTTTGGTGTTGGCCTTTGCCCATTTCTAGGCTTAGGGAAGAGGGGACATTCGGTCGAGGAGGCCATATGGCCTTTCGCGTTCAAGCCGCCCAGCAGTCGGGCTATTGATTTTTTCTTTGATGACTAGTCGACAGGCCAGTTCTGTGCTCTTCGCCGCAAACAGGCAGCGCGTTTTCATGCTACAGTTCTTTTTGCATGATGAAAAAAGTTGCAGTTGTAGCACTGCGTAGGTTTGGGGCTTTTTAAAAAAAGGGGTCGATTTTGATTTGCATATAAAGGCAATTTTTAATTTTAAAGATATCGTCGACATTTTCTGGGCATGGCAAAAGTGATGTTTTCCATTCTGCTGAGTGGCATGATGGCGATTGGTCGGGCGATGGAGTGCGGGAGGCGTGGCTGCCTTCGGTGATATTTTTGGGCATATGGCTCGCGAAGCGAGCCTCCATCCCATATCCGATGATTTGATGGGGAACGACAGTGGTCATTTCATACTAGTGAGTAGCAGCCAGCCGATTGGTCGAGCCAATCGTTGGGGAGGATGCTTGGCTGTGGATGACAGTGGATGACAGTCTATTTTTGGGTACCTGGACTGATAAACAGTCCTCAATCCCATATCATGATGTCTGTGATGCAGGACTTGACTTCGTTGGTTTTTTCAGTCTGCGGAGTGACATGTCGGCGATTTGGCTGTGGTGATGGAATCCGGGAGGAGGGGCTTAGAGATGACTACTTGAAGTTAAAGTTTTATACGGTGCTGAGAGCTTAGGACTGCTCTCTCAGTGGTGGAGGTAGAAGTGAATTTAGCCTCAGGCTGGCTGCCCATGGGGGTAAAGTTAAAAATATATACTTGTCCAGTTGGGTGTGGAGATTAAATAAATATTGAAAGAAAAATAATAAAAAAATTTTAAAAATTTACTAGGGTGCAATAATTAAAAAATTATTGCAGGGATAAAAGCTAAGGCGGATTGTAAGAATCCAAAAAGGATTCTTCTTGGCCTTTAGTATTATCGTTACAGTTGTAATCGTTTAGATTTAACATATTTACATTATTAGTATTTGGCAAATTATCGAAAAAAAATTTATAGCTAATTTTTGAATATGTGCTTTAAAACTAGTGATTTTAAGAGCTTTATTTATGCGATCATTTTTCATGTAGCGGCAGGCATTTACAATCATTCTAATATATGAATTCTGCAGAGTATTTAAAATATTAATATTGGTTTTAGCAGCATAACCCCATACTGGACAGGCATAAGCGAGTATTGGACGCATAACGGCTGTATAAAGAAGCACTTTGTTATCTCTACTTAAATGTGAGTTCCGGGAAATTAGGGGAAAAAATTTAAACATTGTTTTTCGGAACTTATCGCGAACGTGTAATATGTGTTGTTTCCAAGTTAAGTGCGAGTCAAAAATAACGCCAAGATATTTGGTATTCTGAGACCAGGGAATTTGTTTTATTGAACATTATGAGAGGGGGAGGAATGGTGCGCTTTTTGGTAAAGATGACGGCACAAGATTTTTCTACATTGATACTAATTTTCCATCTGTCGTAATAATTTTCTAGCAGCTTGAGGTGTTTGTTAATGGCAAAGGTAACAGTCTTTAAGTTTTTGTACGTGGCATTAATGGCCGTATCATCCGCATAGAGACTAATATTTGTTAGTGAGTAGCTGGGAATGTCATTTATATAGAGATTGAACAACAGGGGCCCGAGCAATGAGCCCTGAGGACACCCTGCAGAGATGGAATGAGAGTTAGATAATGATTCATTTACTCTGATCCGAAAGGATCTGTTAGTGAATACGAGTGGATGAGGTGAATGAGGGGAGAAGGAATATCGTAAGTAATTAGTTTGAAAGTGAGTCCTAAAATCCAAACACGGTCGAAGGCTTTCTGGATATCCAGAAAGACCACTCCCGTGCTCTTCTTTTTGGAAACCTTCCGAAATACTTTCTGTTAATCTGAGAAGAGGATGAAGGGTAGATAGTTTATTTGTAAATCCATATTGATTAGGTTAATTAGGCTATTATCATTAATGAATTTTTTTAAGTCTATTAAGAATAATGTACTCAGTTAATTTACTTAAAGTTGAAAGGAGAGAAATAGGTCTATATGAATTAGGAAGATTTTTATTTGTACCAGGTTTAATAATAGGGAAAATGATAGCTTCTTTCCAGTTACTAGGAAAGTGATGAAATTTAAGAATTTTATTGACAAGAATAGTTAGTATGAGGATTAATTTGATAGGAAAATTTTTTAGCATTTTATTTGTGATAGTATCTTTACCGGGGGCCTTTTTAGAGCTAGTATTTTTAATGAAGTTAATAATTTCATCAGGCATGACAGGTTCAATTTGAGTAGAAGGGGGAAGAGAGAAAGGTATTCACAGCAGAGGTGACAACCTCGTCATCCTGATCGTAGTTGTCCTGCATGCGGTTATTTTCAATGAAGTTATTTTTAATCGTATTAGCAAGGAGGTTAGCCTTCTGCGGATCAGTGACGGCCATACCAGTAGCACAGTTCAACGTAGGAATTTGAGATCTTTTATTTTTAAGAACCGCTGTGCCTCCCAGAGGCTATTGTCAGTTGTATTTAGAGCTTCTAGTCTAGCATTCCAAGTATCATTACTATATATTTTAAGTTCTTTTTTGAGGTTGGCTTGAGCTCTATTGCATAAAGTTTTATAAAAAAGGATTTAAAGTCTGCTGATATCGTTTACGTAGGTTGTTTTTATGCTTAATAAGTTGATTAATGTGATTTGGAGTGTAGTTTCGGTGAGCGTTCACTATTGGCTGGGAGGCGTGGCTATGGGTAGCGACGACCGCTTCAGTGAACTCTGTAATTTTGGTTTCAAGATCGTTGGTATTATTAATATTATTCGGATAGTAGTTAAAAAGAGAGAAGTTATTATTTAAATTAATTCTAAAATCCTTCCAGTTGGTGGTAATTGCTCTAGGATTTGAGGATTCCACTTTAAGTTTAAAATCGAAATTTAGGAAAACAGGGTTGTGGTCAGAATATAGATCATTAATAGATTTAATAGTATAAGGGTAGTAAAAGTTTTTGATTAAAGCAAAGTCTATTGTATTAGCTGAGTTATGGCCAAATCTTGTGGGAGAGTCAGGAAAAGCTATGTGCAGATTTAAGATATTGGCAAAATTAAAAAGATGCTTGCCTCTGTTTGAGTTTACATTGCAATTCCAAGCGCTATGAGTAGCATTGAAATCGCCGAAGACGACACAATGACTACTCGTTTGGAGAAAATATTCAAATCTATTGTAAATAAGTTATCGTCAGAGGAAGGGGGAATGTAAACAGAGACAATAGAAACGGGGTCATGGTCGAGGGGAGTTAGAATAATGTTAGTCGCTTCAATAGCTTGCATAGGTGGGGTGGGGAGACAGTAATGTTTAAGAGATTTTTTGATAAGAATAAGAGTTCCGCCGGCGGCCGTTGCGTTAGTGATCCTATCATTTCTGTAGCAAGTGTAATTTGCTATTGTAAAAGTGTGCGAAGGTCTCAGATGAGTTTCCTGTATGAGAAAAATATCGGGAGAGTGCTTCTCTATAAAAATTCGTAGCTCTACTCTACGTCTAAGCAGTCCGTTTGCGTTCCAAGAACACAAATTGAGGCCAATGGGGGACTTAACCATTATTATTGTTACAAGAGGCCTCTAATAAGGCGTACATTTGATTTGGGTTATTGTTTGCTCTTTGCACTTGGTTAAAATTATTCATGAAATTAGGATTTGAAGTAGCTATGGCTTGGGTAAATTGAGAAAGTTGGCACAAACATTGCATAGTCATTTGTAGGGTCGCTTGCAAGTTAAAATTATTATTATTAAAAATATTTCCGTTAAAGTTTATTATTAGACTTGTTATTAAAATTTGGAATGGATCTGTTATTTGCAGAGGGATTTCTATTGGCCTCAATTTGAGCAGAATTCACAGGTCCTTTTGGTGCCATCGGTTGTTTATTTTGGGAGTTAAAGTTGGTTGAAATTTTATTTGGATTTGCGGCTTGAGCATAGGATACATTGGGTCTTATAATACTATTGTATACATTAGTATACGAATTACGATTATTCAGGGCAGTGCCCTTAGGGGCTTTTGGGAAACAGGGGCATCCTCTCCAGTTAGCCATGTGGCCGTACATTTCGCAGTTGATACAGTAGGCAGTTTCTAGCCTTTCGGTTATTGGGCATTCACGGGTAATATGTCCCTCACCACATTTTAAGCAGCGGGGGTTTAGATGACAGTTCTCTGAATTATGATGGAAGTGGATTTACACGTGTAGCATTGCGTGACACCTTTTCCGTTGTAACCTTCCACACGAATGCTTAAGTAACTTAGGGTTTTAGGTGGAAGATTTTTAAATTCTCAATACTTCTTGGGAGAGTCACCAGAAATACCGGGATAGGTTGTTTACTACGGCGGCCTATTAGCTGATTTACTTTTCAGGGGTAAAGCCTAGTTCTTCTAAGTCGGCTTGAATTTCTTCGACCTTGAAGTTGCGGGGCAGTCCTTTCAGTACAACCTTGATGGGGCGCTCGTTTTTGGGTTTAATTTCATAAAATTGGAATTTAGTTTTTTAGCAAAAAGTTAACAGTTCATGAAATTGTTCTAAGTTATCGGTATAAAGTTTAATAAATTCTCCGGTTGTACGGGATCTTATCTTAGGGAACTTTTCATTAATAATTTTCATTTGACTTCTGACAGTTTCAGTGATTCTAAGCATGACTGGAGGGGAAGCGTACTAACGGGGTTTTGATTGCCGGAAGGGGTAGGGCCAGTGGCCGATGGGGGTTTGGGAGTAACAACGGGGAATAGCGTTTTGAGAACCTGTGATTTCTTCTATATTGCTATCACTAGGTAAGGAAAATCTATTTGGGGAAATCGAAATGCTATCATTTGGAATATTTAAAATTTGCTTTTTAGTTGTCTTCCTTAGAGGAGGATATTCAAAGTCCGATTCTTCTTTTTCGTTTATTGGAAATCCTGTTACTATTAAGGTTTAATACTCTTTTAGTAGGAGTTACATCTGGGGAGTTTTTAGGCGTAATAATTTTCAATCCTGAATCATGATGAGGGCAGCCAGGGAAACACAAGGAGGAAATGAGGCTAAATCACTTACCGCCAAGTTAATTGTTTCTTCAACTTCTTGAAGCTCCGAAACGGCACGTCTGTAGAAAGGCTCATCCGGGTGGTGATCGGGCATGGTTTGAAGTTCAGCGATGCAGGCCAGCTTGAACTTTTTGAAAGTCTCCATCTTTTGCAGCTGGGCTTTGGTTTGTAAAATCTGCTCACATGCCGAAAGAGGTGGAGGAGTTGGTGTTCGTCTGGGCGAGTCGATTAAGTCCATATCCGTGGGTTCGTTTCGATTATCCATTTCCATTTGTTATCAGGTCAAAAAATAGGGGAGAATTACAGTGTCTGCTCAAGCAGGTTAGCCCTGACAAGGGCTGTAGATAATAGATGCACTATCAATATGGGGAGGGGAAAATAACAAGATACTGCCGAATCAATATGCCACGTGGCGGTCGGTCGTAGTAGCAGAGGGAGAGCGTTTGCAGTTCAACCTCACTGGTCAGCGTCTAAGCTTTGAGGCTTGGCTGACTCGGATTTGACAGATTATATTCACATTTATTTTATTTAATAAAGTGGTAATAACCTACAAAATAAATTTGCGTATTCAGAAGTGTTTTCAATCATTTAATGATGTACATTCTTAATCCCACCGGAAGCATGCCAAAGCTTATTCGATTGTAAGTAAAATTTTATTATTTTTAAAATAACGTAACTTTGAAGCAACGAATTCTCATACTGCTCACACTGAGAGATTTCATTCTTTCAAAGTTAAAATCAAAATAATCTCACATACATAACATAGACAACGTTTATTTATAATTTTCCGGAAGTATATGAAATGGTATCCATACCATATAAAAGCGAAGGAAAAATAAGTTCCTATTTGAATAATAATTCCCCTTTTTCGGAAGAAATTTAAGCCTGATGTTGTAACACCTTCTTATTTTTCACCGTAAGAGGGCGCGCGAGAGCCTCCGGATATATTTTTGTAACTGAGTAGTAAACAGTAAATAAAGCCTCTTCAAACGGACCAGACCGATTACTTTCCAACGCATTCATTGTGTTCCGTCGAGCTACCAGAGCATTTAAGTCAAAACATTTAACTGATGAAGTGTAAAGTGGTCTGCGACATTTGTCGAAGTAATCAAGCACAAAAACATAATTTACTCAGTAATCAACGCAAGCATTGCATTTCGATATTGGGATTGATTGAACATTATCGTCACACTGTTCAGCTACACGAGGGCTTTTGCCGACGGACCACGTAATTTTGAACCATGGTCAGGTGACGTGGACGATATCTGAGCTGGCAACTCCTTCTCCTAACTATTACACCACACCAACGGCAGGACGTTTTAGCTCTCGACAGATTTAACGTGCATTGCTGCCCTACACGGTGGGTCTTTAGTGGTACTGGGTTCGAACTCGTGACAAGGCAAGCCACGATTCGATACCTATACCACTCGGCTATCGCGGCCACTTCGATATTCGGAAGGTCACAAACAAATCCAACATGAACGCTATTCTTAAACAAAAGAAAATCTTAAAAGGTAAGCTAACTCGTTTAGTTTAAAAAATAGATAATTTATAAAATCAAGAAAATTCTGTATCAATTATTGAAGTTTATGAAATCGATGTTAATTCAATAGATATTGAAATAAATAATTTAAACAATAATCTTCTGAGCAATTGTGAAGATGAAATGAACGATTATGAAATGGAATTGCATGATTTATTTTCTAAATTAGATACGTTAAAAATTATTTTGAAAGAGCAAATGTGAAAAAACTTGTTAAGAATGAGATAGTAATATTAATGCATGCCAAAATATTGTTAATACTAATGTAAACAAGTTAAAACTTCCTCGTATACGTGATCGTTCCCCCAAACCACTTCACAGACCGATATAAAGTTAATAAAGAAAGTGTTAGTTAAGCCAAATGTGGGAAAAAGAATTAACTGATACTTAGTAGTATAATTTTCAACTCTTGATATTGATGTCTATATTTACATTTTTTTTCTTGCCCTATTTCTTTTCTGTAAAAAAAGTTATTGTCTGGCGATACACTAAGTTTGGCTTTCTGTCCAATTTCAGTCTCGAGTGTAAAAAACTTTACTTCTTAGAAAGGATTCAGTTATACGCAAAAGAAAGATTTAATATGAGCTCATATTCCGTAAAAAGAACGCAAAACCCATTTTCTTCCTTCTAGATTTTAAAGATATTTATATGTAGTCACATTTCTGAAAAAACTTGCTCATTTCTAATTAGCTAAATGGCTTTCCCTCTGTATGATAACTCAAAGCATCATTTAGCTGTTCAAGATTACAGTAAGCTTCATGTTTCTGATATTTCTAACAAGGATTTTCCCGAAATTGATTGTTTAAAAACACATTCACGTATTCATACCAAAAAAAAAAACGTAACCACGTATTCATACCTTTGTAAAATTCAACATGGGGGCCCCAAACCTGACTTTGCAGGGGGGTTCAAAAGTTCTCCGTTACGCCACTGCCTCAAGCTGGTAATTTAAAAAAGCACATTTGCATTTATACCAAGGAAACGCCTTATGTTTGTGAAATTTGCAGCAAGAGGTTTTCGGGGAATTAAGACTCTTATATAAAGATTAAACTTTCAGGTCAGAAACTGAGAGGTTAGACTGCTAACGGCTAGCAGTGATTGATTAAGCGTGAAGTGAGGCGTGGATACTTCTTAACTGATTATTGTAATATTAAATTTGACGATTTGTCAATTAGGAATTTGTCGCTAAGAATTAGAAGATATTGCCCAGACATAAGTGATCTGTTTATTTAAAGTCTTCTCATATGTCGTCTACCTCATTATTGCTTTCTACTTTTGGCATTTGGGTGCAGCTCTTAACTTGGTTATTTGAATTTGTGTTGCTGTTCTTATCTGAGAATAAATTGAAGTTATTTTGAATATAGCTAATCTTCCGACTCTCCCATATTAATGGATGTTGCGCGGTGACCAATACAACTGTGGAATATTTATAAAAGTGTATTTTTTTGTTGTTGTTTTTGTTACTACTTTAATGAAGACTTACATTTCAAACAGCCGTTGAAATGTAAGCCGTTCGCGTAGTTGGTTTGTTGCTGACCTTCTGCAACCAAGGTTGCGGGTTTGATACCGTCCCATCCCGGTGGATCTTCATGATGCCGAAAATCAACAGCGTCCATGTTATATGATTATGCGGCATGTAAAAAATACCTTGAGTGTCGATTTAGCTGAGGTCCTGTCGGAAAAATTAAATTTCAAAGAACAATTTCGAATCGTCATAGCTCATGTGCATCCTTCTGGGGAGGAAATTTGGCGTCAAAATTACTTGCAGCAATTGGTATCGCCTATATGGGGCAATTCTAAAAAATGATGCTAGCTCTTTGGGAATGTACTAGGTCTGCAAAGATAAAAATACCAATACACAACCCCATTAGAGGAAAAAAAGAAGGGAATGAACTCCAAATCTATAAATATTTAAGTACAATTTTTTTTTAAATTTTATCTAATTATCTGACATTTTTTTAAGCAAATTTGTATGTGGGATTCTTACATTAATATTTATTTATATTTATGAAACAAAATTATACAGTTATTCTATATAAACAAAAAAATCAGTTATACAAATAAAATCTCCGAAATGCAGTAATTAATATTTTTAATACACGTGCAGGGCCGCTTTTGGGCTTAGGTACTCTAGGCACATGCATTGAACACAAAAAAAATAGGGGCGTCGAAAATTGGAGGGCGAAAAAAGAGAAACAAATTAAAATTACAGTGAACGTATGAAAATTATGAATGAAAATTGGGTCGCAAGTATAGAAAGTTTGAGAAGCACTGCGATAAGCGATGAAAAAGATGATAATTAACAATTTGAAAACTTTACGTACATAATGTATACTCTATACTGTAATTGCACACAATTTCATTAATTCGGTTGTCTACTTGTGACACGGTGGGTCCATAGGTGGAGGATAAAGGAAAAACTACCCAAAGAACAAAAACCAAGAAAGGGAAAAGAGTAAAAACCAAAGGAACGTCCCGAATCAATACCGGCAAGGTAAGAGCTAATGGAGGGGGATGCTCTAGAAAGGGGGGCGTAACAATTTGTGAATGTATATATATTATTTATCTTTTATATACTATATACCAGGGATGGCAAACCAGTGGCACGCGTGCCATCAATGGCACGCGACACAATATTTTGGGCACGTCAGTCATCAAAATGGTATTTTATTTCAAAATAACAAAGTTCACAATGAAGTATTACGAACAAACGCAGGTGATCGGTCGCGGGGTGGTAAGGAGCAAACTCATTTGTTATTGTCGAGCCTTAGTTACGTCGTGGACTACAGTTTCTTATGATGCAAAATTTGTCTACGCATAGCATAGTCAATTTCGTTGACACAGCTGTATTTTAAAGTTTATTTGTGTTATATTTATGATTTTTCACTGTTATTTAACATGGCTAGTTTAGCAAAAGAGCCGTGGCCGCGGTAGCCGAGTGGTATAGGTATCGGATCGTGGCTTGCCATGTCACGAGTTCGAGCCCAGTACCACTAAAGACCCGCCGTGTAGGACAGCGATGCACGTTAAATCTGTCGAGAGCTGAAACGTCCTCCCGTTGGTGTAGTGTGGTAGTTAGGAGAAGGAGTTGCCAGCTCAGGTGTCGTCCACGTCACCTGACCATGGTTCAAAATTACGTGGTCCGTCGCCAAAAGCCCTCGTGTAGTTGAACAGTGCGACGTTAATATTCAATCAATCAATTAGCAAAAGAGCAAGGAGTGCAAGATATTAAGTGTAACAGAGAATTTCAAACTTGGTAAATCTAGAAATATGACATTATTAGCAAAGGTGACAGAGAGGCAACAGTGGCATGCAGAACAACGTCTGTATATAAAACGGCCTTTTAAAATAAATCACATATCCTATTGTCAAAAAAGTGAATCACAGCAAAAATAATCAAATATTTACAAACAATTGGGTAGATGATTCTAATTCAGCATGCATTCTACTAAAAGTAACATCTTACAATCCTAAAATAAGTTTTATTTGTCATACACACACACACAATCTGCAACAACTAAAGTCACACTAATATTACTTTAATTCTAATTACATATATAACTAAAACATTTACAATTATACAGTACAAAGTGTTTTAGTAGCAAAATAAAGAGTGCTGAGTTGTTCCTGTATTTAGATTTATTATTTTCCCAATAATCACAAGTCAAAATTATTTGAAGGCACGTCTGTACCTCATTAAACTCGTCTTTAGAAAAAAATGGCACGTAGAGCCATAACGGTTCGCCACCCCTGCTATATACAGTAGAGAAATCGATAACGCATGTGAGTCAGTAAAAGGAACAATAACCTTAGTTGTTCTTTTTTGAATGTGAATTGTTTTTGAAATCTTAGAGTTCACAAACCCTTTATAACAACATTTTTCCATATCGTCAACAATCAAATAGATTGATTGATAAAAGCACAGATTGCTTATGTTTCTTTAAATCATATTTTAAAAATCAATAATTAATACACATGATTTTCTACAGAGTGATTATAGTTTTAAAGCTATTCAGAACAGCGTATTTTGTAGAAAGATATTTCACTTAAATACGTAATGAGTGACTATAAGAACAAAATATAAAAACAAGTTAAATGAAGAACATGAAATAGGATTGCATATAAGTTCAATAGGCCAAGACTTCGATATTTAATATAAAAAAATGCTATCCTAATTACTAAATATAACGCATGGGTAGGCAACACTTGGATCATAAATTAATGTTATTAATAAATAAATTATATCAAATTTTTTAATAGTAAAAACAGTATTTCTTTTGTAACTCTCTTTATATAAAGTATCTATAACTATTCAATCTACTTTGAATATTATTTTTTATTTTACTGTTTGTGTGTGGGTGTGGAGTGAGGGGTTCCCAGGAAACACCTTTTTATTTTCTAAGAATTCCGTGAGACGAAGAAGTTTGAAGAAAACTTCACTAAAAGATCTACTTTATCTAAATACCTTTCGATAGCAAATGAGGAAATATTCATTACTAGAAAAGATTTGAAAAAGAGAAAACATCTCAACAAGCTTCTATAAAACGTCACAACAAATATTAAAATTTTCTAAAATTCCATCGAGATTGTTAGATGTACTACATTTTTAAATGACCTTTTAATTATATCAGGATTATTTTAATTTCTTGCTTTTATTTACTTAATTTTATTACAAATTATTTGCACTTTACCCAGAGGTCGAAAGAACATTGCACATGTTCATTTCTGGTTTTATCATAAAAAAAAAGGTATGAGCATTATACTGCAAGCATACCTAAAAATTAAGAATTGCGATTTGAAAGTATAGGCGCAATAAACAGGGGTAAAGTGATACACACTGGAATATATGTAACACAGTAAACAATTTTTAAAAAGCATTTAAGGACATGACACTTTAATTTTCTTTTTAATGGCTGCTAATAATAATATAAAAACAATTTCAAATAATATAAAAAACGAAAAACAAAACCTGCCCCCTCACATTGTATATGTAGTACTTTTTTAAAAAAATAACTGCAGATAAATGCTGATATTTAAGTAAATAATTTCGGTAATTACTCAAATCTAAGACGCTCCATTTTTCCAGTTTTAATGCTACATAAAATCGTGTGCAGGTTAGAATCGAAGGCAAAACAATTGTTGGATGAGGAAAATTGAGTTTCATTCCTTTCAAATTGAAAAATGTAACCGTCCAATCTGGCCACTTGCGTCGATGACTTACTCCACATTCCGCACTTTATCATCAGTACTCAGTCTATTCTAAACATTGTTATCTGCTCGTATTTAGGAGAATTTTTAGTATACGCTTTCTTTCAATCACCTAAATTTCAAAGATATCGATAACAGCATCAAGACGAGTTCACAATGACGCAAGTTTGACAATGGAGACTATTTTATGTGCAGAAAAAAAAAAACAGAAACAGAGCAGCTGCCACTTGGAATTTAACATGGATGAAACAAATATACGTCGGTGGCATTAAAAAAATAATATAATTTTTCCTTGTAAATGTTTAGCAATCTTTAATAACTCATTTACATTTTTCCACCATGCATTCTTTTTTTAAAAAAAATGTTGGATAACAAATGCATTGGAAAGCACGGAATACGTGGGGGGAAAAGGCGATGCCGTCACCAATTCCGAAATCATCTGTGACAATGGGAGTGACGAAACATTTTCGAAACGCGATACTGACGAAACTACAGGTTCATGTAACTATTTGAAAGTTTTTATTACTGGAAAAATTAATTATTAACTTACTATTATATTTCTCATTAAATTATTTTAAACAATTTCTTAAGTACCAGATTTTGATGAGCCTTTTATACACAATTTTTTTTATTTATTCTCAAAAATACGTGTAGAGAATTGAGGGTGCAGCTTAGAATCAATGGCGGCTTAGATTCAAATAAATACGGTATATAAATGTTTGAAAACCCAGCGCTCGAAAGCACTTATCCGTCTGAGTAACTGAAAGGCAACAAAAGAATGTAATAGGAAGTGATAGCAGGTTGTTATATTTCCTGATTCTTTAACTCCATTGATCAGTTAGAGGATTATGTCAGTTATATGTTTATGTTATTCCTGTAATTCAGTCCATCTTGTACACATTTCGGTTTATTTCCCTTACCCACCGTGGATTAAGAGATTCCGGGCCACACAATGGATATTAAATTATTTCTATTTTATTTACTATGGTGTATTTATATCGGGTTTGTGGGATTTCAAGGAAATCTCTCACATTATATTCCATGTTAAATCACTTTATTATCTATTTTTGGTGTAGCTGTATTTTATTCTGAAGCATGTTTAAATACAATTAAATTAAAATTATAAAATCAAAACAATCTAAAATTTAAGCAATCAACAACTCACCCCTTTCAGCGGGCCGCGGAAAAATTATCTAACGTTGACCGTCCCGCGGCAATAAAAAGATTGGGGAGCACTGCCTTACACGATACAGAAGACAATAAAGCACAAAGGATATTACTTAACTCATTCGACAAGCTAAAAATTGTATCTCTCAGATGAATTACTGTGCCATATATGTTCATTTTACATTTAATTTACAACACAAGTCACTCCTAATGTAAGAAACTAGTCAAGAGTTTGCCAATGGAACGCCGGAACTTTGAAAGTAAAAAAAGCTTTCTTATTTCCATATATCCTCTACACACAACACTACAAATTCTAAGAAAGCTACATTTCTTGTTTACAATCCAGCAAAGGAATTATAACTAACTAAAATTAGATGATCGCGGGCGCCTATTCCCAGAAGGATAGAAGAAAAAGATAAACCATGATGTGAAGATTAATCAAATCAAGAAAACTCCCGCAAAAAACGGGGAGCGAGGACGTACCACAAAGCACGAACGCTCTAACGAAGTAGCGCGTGAATCAAGACGGTGAGAGATCACCTCAGAACCCAGAGTGAATGATGCAGTGCAGTGCTGCTAAATTGTATTGTTAAGAGTGTGAAAAGAGTTTTTTTTGTTGAGTTATGGGGGGCGGAGCGGGTTTCTCTACTTCGTTGAAGAGTATGCATATTTAATTTTAGGATGAGGATACGTAAACAATGTTTGTGCTTTGATAATTGGATTGTCATGAGATTCTATAGATTTAAAGACATTTCTAGAGAGTTTAGTGATGTAATTAGAAATCAGCTCCATATGTAGATCGTTGTGTATCACGTCATTTCGGACGTACCAAGGTGCGTTCGTCATGACGCGGAGTATTTTGTTTTGGATTACTTGAATCTTTTTCATGTGGGTGGCGGCTGCGGCTCCCCATACGGGCGATCCATAAGTTATAACTGGGCGCAGAATCTGCTTGTATAAAATATTACTTTATTTTCCAGGGATAGAGGAGACCTCCTCCCAATGAGGGAGATGGCTATATGAATTCTACCCCAGAATTTCTCTGCTAGATAGTCAATGTGCTTTTTGAACGTTAAACGGCTATCTATGTGTAGGCCCAGATATTTCACCACCGAAACCCTCTGGATGTTGTCATCAAAAAGTGTGAGCTGGAAAGGCGGGTCGGTGACCCCCCCATTTCCTGAAAACTATTGCTTGTGATTTATCAACGTTAATTGCAATTCTCCAATATGTAAGCCACGTTTCAAGTTTATCTAAGAAGTCTTGAACAGCTTTAATTCTGTATTTCAGCTGAACACCTTGCGAGAGAACTGCGGAATCATCCGCAAACAGGCAAGTACTGACGGTGGAGGGTTGTGGAAAGTCGTGTGTGTAAATGTTGTACAAGTACGGAGAAAGGACAGATCCCTGAGGGACCCTAGAGAGGCAAGATCCCGTGTTAGAGTATGAATTATTTACACGAACTCTCTAAAAGTTCTATTGTGTAAAAAATTATGTATTATTTTAATTAAATAGTCAGGGAACTGCAATTTAATTAACTTGTACGTGAGGCCATCGAGCCACATTTTTTCAAATGCCCTTTCTACATCTAAAAAGACACCTACAGTATAAAATTTGTGGGCAAAACCCTCATTAATAATGTTTGTCACACGTATCAGTTGGTGTTGCGTTGAATGGCCCTCCCGGAAGCCGCATTGCTCCGGGGGAATACAATCTATGGCTTTGCAGTGAGATTTGAAGCGAGTTAAGATTATTCTTTCAAATATCTTAGCAGTGGCGTTAATTAAGCTAATTGGTCTGTAGCCGCATGGATATGTTCTATCTTGATTTGGTTTGGCCAGCATTATAACGTTTGCTCGCTTCCACAATATAGGAAAGTGATTTTTAATGAGGCATTGATTGTACAATTTAGTTAAGTGAGTAAGAGCATTTTGCGTAAAATATTTAAAAGCTATATTAGGAATCTGATCGGGACCTGCAGCTTTTCTGTTCTGCAGTTTTTTAATAATGCCTCTGACCTCGGAAGGGGAAGTGAGAGGGGGCGTGCATGTGGCGAAGTTATCGAAATAGTCATCGACTAAATTTTCAACTTCTTCTATCTTGTCGTCACAGTAGGGCTCTTCATTTTCCTGAAAAGTGACTTCAAGTGTATCTTTGAAAGCCTCCGCCGAAATCCGAATAGGCCATTCCACCCGGACTTTGTAAAGGTGGAAAGTGAGTGTGCCTTTTAGAAAATTTCCTATGTAGATTATACAAGGAATTGTCCTCAGGATTTAAAGTTAAAAGAAAATTTTTCCAGGTCCTGTTTTTATGATCTTGAATTTCGCTCCTGATCTGCCTAATGAGAGCATTAACTTCACGTTTGTATGAAGGGTATCTGGTATTATTCCAGAGTTTGCGGAATCTATTCTTAGCTCTGATAAGCTCTCTGATATTTTCAGGAAGGCGGAAGGAATTATAAATCACCATTCACTTACAATTAATTTCTGTTCCATAACTTCAAGAGAGCCAATAGAGTGTTAACTCACGGATTCTTTGCGAGCAATAGCAGACGAGTCTCTCGTGTGCTTACTCTAAAACAGCGATACTCAACCTGCAGCACACCGAGTTTTTTTAAGTGACCCGGTCATGACTCATTGCTCTGAGAAATTTACTTATTTAAGAACATTGTATTAAAAATTTGGTGGGAAATTCGGTTAATTTGTCGAATCGGGCGCCTCTCGCGCCAAGCATTTTCTCGCCAAATCTATAAATGCGCCAAATCTGGTAACCCTCCTGAATTTGTTTTCCGGTGAATGAGAGTCATTTTTTGGCGAAATTTTGCGCATGCGCAGTAGATTTCTCTTTCATTTTAATAGTTTTAATGATATCGCGGCAAGTTAGCACATTCGTAATTCGTTTTTTTTTTATTGTAACAGTTTAATTCTTCCACGGTCTTTCTCGCGCATGAGCAGAGAGCTTTTATTACTTTAAAAATTCCGTTAATGAGGAAACGGTTATTTCTTATATTCCAGTTGAGTCAGCTGTTCGGCTTCGTTTTCTTCGTTTAGGAATTACTTTTTACAGGTAATATTTTTATTTCTTTCTCCACATAAATTTCAAAAGATTGCCATGATGTCCAGCGATGCTCTTAGGATTAATTTGAATGAATGCATGAAAAATTACGATTACTTTTGTTAAAGGTTTTTTGCCATGTTGCCTGTGCTTGGAAAGAAAGCTGTTTTAGAATGGTGCATGGGAAGAAGGTTTGATTGGATCATCGTATGTGTGTCCGAAGTGTGGAAAAAGTATGTAATTAAAAGAAAGAACGGGTAAGAAAGTGAATGATCATTTTTGAATGGTACTGCAAAATTCAGTCCAGTGTGAAAAAGGATACCCATCATGTGTTTAGGAGTGTAAAGAAATGGTTTTGGTTTGAATTGAGTAATATGGATTTTTGTGCACCGTTTTGTTAGTGATGCAAAAATAAAAATGTTTTGGAAGATGCTCTCAGAAATATGCAGTAGCACACTGGTATAATTTCAGTAGGCAACTCATCGTCATCATAAATGTCGGAAATAGCAGCATTTTTTAAAGGTAAGTGAAATTATTTCCATTTTTAAATGCCTGATTTTTGCAGCGATTTTCAGTTTCTAAACTTTAAAATGCTAGTTTTTAATGATTTTCCTTCTGCCATCTTGAATTTCGCGCTCCGGCGTTGCGTGTTGTGGTAGGGTTGTAACTCCGAAACACAACACGCAAAAACGCGCCAAATTGACGATTTTTCAAAATTGGGTGGAAGCGCCCGATTCGACAATTTAACATCTAATCTCTATATGTATGAGTGAGTGACTTACTGTTGTTAATTTAAATTACTTAGATATAAAAAAATAAAGAGAGAATATAAAAATGCATTAATGCAATTTAAAGTAACACCCTAGTCGTAAACATAGGAAAAAAAGGATTAATATAAAGCTCCGAATTCTGCTGTGACATGCTTCGTTACTTGACCATGGCTCAAATTGAAATGTTCGGTGCCAGAAGACCTCGTGTAGCTTAGCAGAGCGACGTTAATTATTCACTCGCTAACTCCGTGGCGGCATGACAACGCGCAGATGTGTTGAAATTGGTCCCCAAATTCTTCCATCGTTGAAATGTTCCGATTATTGGAACATGAACAAGAACAGAAAATTTGATAACAGGGGCACCTGATTCCCGAAGGAATCTACATCTCCTGTCGGTTGAAATAATTGAGGAGGGACATTGACAAATTCTTCCATCGTTGAAATGTTCCGATTATTGGAACATGAACAAGAACAGAAAATTTGATAACAGGGGCACCTGATTCCCGAAGGAATCTACATCTCCTGTCGGTTGAAATAATTGAGGAGGGACATTGAACCGATAGTTTCCCCTTTGTAAGCTTTTAGTAATCAAAAATATAAATGCCAGTAGTTATATTTTAAGAAATTAATAAGCTGGAAACGTTGCGATGGTGCTTGTATGCGGTTAAAGTTGCATGGGCTCACTGAAAGCGGATCGCCCCAAGCCGAGATAAGAGGTGTTGAATGGTTTATGAAGCGCCTGATTTCCGAAGAAATCTTAATCTTCTATCAGTCAAAGTTGGGGAGTGACATTTAAATGATAATTTGCCCTTTTTAGATTTAAAAATATTTTAGATTAGATTAAAATCATTAAGAAAATTTAAAGATTGCCAGTACAAAAAAGTAGAGTGTGGGGGTCTGGAAGCGATTGTGTTTTGTCATGTAATGAATGTAGTAGCAAGGACCTACCGAGCTCTTGCGAGTCGGCGCAGGCGGAGAAACGGTAGAAGAGGATTTCCGGGGTAGCGGGGAAAGGGGTCGGCGAACCGTCCCCTACCCGCTTTGCCGGGAGTAAGTGGCTTCGGTGCCTTCGGTGCATATTTTGGGCATATGGCTCGCGAAGCGAGCCTCCATCCCATATCCGATAATGTTGATGTGGAACGATTGTGGATATTTCATGCTAGTGAGTAGCAGATAGCTGATTGGTCGAGCCAATCGTTGGGGAAATGTGCCTGGTCATGCGGAATTCTTCCAGATCATGGCAGTGTCGAGATGAAGCTCTCTGATTGGATCATGGCGGGATGTGATAGTGACTCTCATTGGCTGCTCAAATCTCTCAAAAAGAAATTTAAGATAGAGGGGGAGGGGCAAGCCCGGGCGTAGGGATTACGATAAAAATAAGAGAAAAATATAAAAATAAAATAGATATTTAAATAAAAATAGTAAAAAAATTTTTAGCAATAGGTGTGCAATAGAATTGCACGGGAATAATAAATTATGGTGGATCGTAGGAATCGAGAAGTATTCTTCTCGGTCTTTTTGGTATCATTAGGATTATAATGAGTCATATTTAACATATTGATATTGTTTGTAGATTGTAAAGAGTTAAAGAAATTTTTTGCAATATTTTGAATATAAGATTTAAAGCTTTTAATTTTAATGGCATTCCGAATGTCGTCGTTTCTCATATATCTAGTAGCTTTTACGATCATTCGGATAGTTGAATTTTGAAGAGTATTTAAGATATTTATATTAGATTTAGCAGCGTATCCCCACACCGGACACCCGTAGGCTATTATTGGACGCATAACGGCTGTATAGAGAAGTACTTTATTGTCTCTAGTTAATTCAGAATTCCGGCCAATTAAGGGGAATAATTTAAACATTATTTTCCGGAATTTTTGTCGCGTGAGTTGTATGTGGTTTTTCCAAGTGAGGTTTTTATCAAAGGTAATTCCAAGGTATTTAGTACTTTGAGACCATGGTATTGTAGTGTTGTACATTGTGGGTGGTGGTGGAATTTTTCGTTTTTTAGTGAATAGCACGGCAGCGGATTTATCAACATTAATGCTTATTTTCCATTTATCATAGTAATTTTCGAGTAGTTTAAGATGTTTATTTAATGCAAAAGTGACAGAACTTATTCTTTTGTATGTGGTGTGTATGGCTGTGTCATCTGCAAACATATTAATTTTGGTGAGTGAGTAGTCCGGTATGTCGTTAATGTACAAATTGAAGAGCAGGGGTCCAAGGAGACTCCCTTGGGCGACTCCGCAGCTGATGTTTTTTGTGTTTGAAAGAACTTCCTTAACTCGAACTTGGTAGGAACGGTTAGTATTGTAAGAGTGCAGGAGGAATACAAGAGGAGGGGGTAGATTGTAATTTATTAGTTTGTATGTTAGTCCGGTAAGCCACACGCGGTCGAAGGCTTTCTGGATGTCCAGAAAAACTGCGCCGGTGCTCTTTTTATTTTGAAATCCTTCAGAGATAGCTTCAGTGAGATTAAGTAATGGATGGAGTGTAGAGAGCTTATTAGTAAAACCGTATTGGTTTGGGTTTAATAAATTATTAGTATAGATGAAGTTTTTTAATCTAGTTAAGATGATTGATTCGGTAATTTTGCTTAATGTAGATAAGAGAGAGAGATAGGTCTATAACTAGCGGGTAAGTTTTTGTTTTTGCCTGGTTTAAGAATAGGGAAGATAATGGCTTCTTTCCAGGATTTAGGAAAGTAATTAAGGGTAAGAATTTTGTTAATTAGGATGGTTAAAATAAGAATAGCTTTGAGAGAAGTTTTTGTCATGCGGTTGCTAATGCCGTCTTTTCCTGGCGCTTTTTAGAGTTAGATTTTTTGATATAAGAAATTATTTCAGATGGATATGCGATATCAGTGGTAGTGAGAGGGGGTTAGAGAGGAAGGAAGTAACAGTGTTATTAATTATTTCGTCGTCTTCGTCAAATTTATTTGTTTTCCTAATATTTTCAGTGAAGTTGTCAATTATAGAATCAGCGAGGATATTTGCCTTTTTGTTGTCAGTAACTGCCGTGCCTGTCTCGCAGTTTAGTGGTGGGATGTCTGAGCGTTTGTTTTTGAGAAACTTTTGAACCGCCCATAGGCTATTATCTTGAGCATTAAGTGCTTGTAGTCTAGCTGTCCAGTTTTCGTTACTGTAATTTCTAAGTTCTTTCTTAACATTCTTTTGGGCTTTGTTGTATAGAGTTTTATAGTGTGGGTCTAGTGTTCTGTGGTATAAGTTCCTGTATTGATTTTTCTGTTTGATAAGTTTGTGAATGTGCGGCGGTGTGTAGCTCTTGTGAGTCGTTACTATTGGTCGGGAGGCGTGGCTATGGGTGGAGCGGACCGTATCGGTGAACTCTGTGATTTTTTGATCAATATCGGAATGCGTATTAATAGTATTAGGGTGATAATTCAATAGAGAGAGACTAGCATTAAGATTTTTAGAAAATAGTGGCCAGTTCGTGTGAACTGCCCTGGGGTTAGAGATTTCTTTGTTGAGTTTTAGCGTGAAATTTAGTAGAACTGGATTATGGTCTGAAGATAAATCATGCAGAGAGTTTATAGAGTAAGGATAGTAGAAGTTACGAATTAAGGCAATATCTAGAGTATTAGAGGTATTAATTCCGAATCTAGTTGGAGAATCCGGATAGGCAATGTGCAAATTTGTTAAGTTAGAATAGTCGAGGAGACGCACTCCTCTAGAAGAGTTATTTTTGCAATTCCAGGCAGTATGTGGGGCATTAAAATCGCCGAACAAAACACAATTACTGCTGGTTTGAATTAAATTTTCTATGTCAATGGTGAAGGTATATTCATCTGATTTTGGCGGTATATAGATACTGACTATAGAAATAGGCTCGTGATCAAGTGGGGTTAGTATAACAACCGTAGCTTCGATGGTTTGTAGAGGGGGAGTGGAGAGAGAGTAGTGATTTATAGCTCGTTTGACGAGAATTAGAGTTCCACCGAAGGCCCTGTCATTCTCAGTAGTGGGTTGTCTATCATTACGGTAGCAGGTGTAATTTGCTATATTGATGTTATGTGATGGTCTCAAATGTGTTTCTTGAATTAATATTAAATCAGGAGAGTACTTCTCTATAAATATTTTTAGTTCAGTTAATTTTCCTAGTAAGCCGTTTGCGTTCCAAGAACACAAACTGAGGCCAATTGGGGACTTACTTATCATTATTGGTGTTACAAGATGCCTCTATTAGGCCGTACATCAGATTTGCATCCGCTTGGGCGGAATTTACTTGATTTAGACTATTAGCTATGGTAGGGACAGTATTCATGGCGTTAAGTAACTGAATAAGACATTGCACGGTGGTGCTTAGCAGTGCTTTAATGTCACTGTTATTACCGTTTTGAGTAGTATTAAGATTTATGTTGGGAGTGGGGTTAGAATTAAAAGCCTGGTTAGAATTTTGCACTTGTTTTAGTAGGGGAGGAACATTGATACTGGCCTCAGTTTGGTTGGAGGTCTCAGGTCTTCGTGGCGCCATCTGTGGTTTATTTTGAGAGTTAGAATTAGTTTTAGTGTTATCAGAATTTTTTGACTTGTGCGTATGAGAAATTTAGGTCTGACGAAGCTATTATAAAGATTTGTGTAACTATTGCGGTTAATTTTAGCTGCACCCTTTTGGGTTTGGGGAAACAAGGGCATCCGTACCAGTTGGCCATGTGCCCGTACACTTGACAGTTTATGCAATATTTAGTTTCAAGCCTTTGCTTGATGGGGCAGTCTTTAGTTAAGTGCTCTTCTCCGCACTTTAAGCATCGAGGTTTAAGGAAACAATTCTCAGCACTATGGTGGAAATTATTGCAAGAGAAGCACTGAGTGATTCCCTTGCCGTTGTAACCATCTACAGTGATATTCAGATGTGCGAGCGTTTTTAGGTCAAAGATTTTTAGATTCTCCATAGATCTTGGGAGAGTAACTTGGAACACTGGGAGTTTCTGTTTGGTGCGTCTGCCAATTAGTTGGGTTACCCTGTCGGGTAAGAAGCCTTCTTTTTTTTTTTTTCTAGGTCTGACTTAATGTGATCAGGATCAGCAGTTTTGGGATAGCCTTTAATGACCACTTTGATCGGTCTTTCGTTTTTAGGTGTAATGACGTAAAATTTATATCCGAGTCCTATGAGGGTTTGTCTAACTACGCGGTTCTGTTCAGTAGTGTTAGAGTAGAGCTTTATATAATCTCCGGTGGTTTTTAGTCTGAGGTGTGGGAAGTATTTCTTGACTGTGTCAACCTGTTCCCTATAGGTTTTAGTGATTTTCATCATAATTGGTGGGGGAGTGGGTTATTTCCTGGCTTCTGCTGGTCTTCTATTACTTCGGCAGAGTTGTGGTTTTCAGTGTGAGGTGGTGCCAGTTGACCTGAGACCTGTTTAATGATTACATTTGGGAGTAGGGAGAATTGATTTGCAACTGGGATGTCATCAGAACTTTCTAGTACCATTTTCCTCGCCGTTTTTCTAAGTGGCGGGAATTCGAAGTTGTCCTCGTCTTTTTCTTTTTTGTTGATTACTTCTCCTTGAGGGAGAAGGAGGAGGAGTATTACTCGGGGAATTTTTGGGAGAGATTTCATGAGAGCAGCCTGGGTTTGTACAGGGGGAGAGAGAGTCAAAATCACTCACCGCTTGTTGGAGAGTTCCTTGGATGTCCTGGTATTCACCCATGCCAGTTGGTATAGTGAGTCCGATTCAACGTGTCCGGGGTCAAGCCTAAGTAGAGAAACGGTTTTTTTCTTTTTCTCGTTGCAAATAATTTGCAACCTTCTGATATAGCTTTTCATTGCGGTGAGCTCATCGCATGGTGTGGAGCAGTACCGTTGGATGCTATAGATTGCGGAGATAAAGGAGAAAAGTCCATGTCAGATTGCTGTGCCATTGCCATTTACCGAGTCGTATGCCGTGAGAGTAACCAAGTAATTGTGAAGATCTGAACTACACTAATAGCACTGAAAAGTGCTGTAGCCAGATGAATGATTCGTAAAGTAGAGAACGTGAGTCGTATAGGAGACGTATGAATTGGGGCGTATAGTGGCCGCCGAAACGGCCGTGGATAAGAGTCTTTGCGTGAGTTTTGCTCGACAATCGGAGACGCATCCAATCAGGCGAGATAGAGCAGATTAGGTGTTTAAATTCTCTTTGCGGCCTGTTACGATTGTTTCAATATTATCATAGAGCGGCGACCAGTCATCGGCACGTGAGTCGTCTTGGCGATGACGATATTTTGGGAAGCTTCTAGTAGGTTGATATTTGGAAATAGCTGCATGCCCCCAGACAGGAGAAGCATATAAGATTACTGGTCTGATAATAGAGGTATAGATTCTGTTTTTTAAAGTCAGTGGCGAATTTCGAGCGAAGTAAGGGGAATAAAATAGATGCTAGAGCTCGAAATTTATTTTAAGATGTATAATGGGTGTTTAAATGACAGGCTTTTTGTCGAGGACGACTCAGGTATTTTACAGTTTTGGACCAGGGGACCGGGTGATTGTGAATGTATGGGTGGTGGTTTTCTTGTGGCCTTTCCTGTGAGAAGAAGAAGACTGCTTCTGTTTTCGTTGGATTAATTGCAATTTTCCATTTCTTGTACCAGTCCCTCTAGCTCCGCCAGATGCCGGTGAAGAAAGTGTGTAACGCAATTTTTATTTGCGCTTTGAGCTAGGATCGCTGTGTCGTCTGCGAAGAGACAAACTGTTGTGTGTCTTGTCTTGGGGATATCATTTATGTAGATGTTGAACAGAGTAGGGAAAGAAGGGCCTGTGGGGCTCCCGCCTTTATGCTTTAGTCGTTGAGTGCGTGTCGTTTATTCTGACCGCAAAGTTTCTGTTAGTTAGAAAGGAGTTAATTATCAGGATTAGTGGAGGGGGAGTATTGATTTTTATGAGTTTAAAAATTAAACCCACATGCCATACACGGTCAAAGGCTTTTGATATCCAGAAAAATAGCCCCCGTGTATTTTTTATCTTTGTAGCCGGTTTTAACGTACTCGACCACCCGGAGCAACTGGTGCGAAGTGGATAGACGAGGACGGAACCCGTGCTGCTGGGAAAATTAGAATGTTATTGTTAGTAAGGTGATCATTAAGTCTCGTGAGTATTAGTTTCTCAGCGAGCTTGCTTAGTACCGGTAAGAGGCTTATCGGCCTGTAGCTGTCGGCTGAGTTGCGGGGCTTCCTGGTTTTAGTATCGGTATGATAGAGGCTGTTTTTCAAGAATTTGGGAAATGCCCAGTAGAGAAGATATTTGAGATGATATTCGTTATTTGGAAAATGACTGGTAAGGTGAGATTTTGGAGAATCTTATTTGTTATGCCCTCTCTGCCCGGAGCTCGTTTAATTTTCGTTTTCTTTATATAATTAATGATCTCCGAAGGCATGGGGGGTGGAAGGGGGGGAACATCGAAATTATTTTCATTTAGGAAATAATTTTCGACGATTCTGTTAATTAGGTAGTCAGTATGATTAGTTATGTTATTTTCCTGGAATTGAGTTTCTAGGGAGGATGCGAGCACCTCTGCCTTTTCAGAGTCTGTATTGGCGATCCCAGTTCGGCCTTTAAGGGCGTAAACAGGTGTTTTCTTGTTTCTCAGCTCCTTTGACATATCCCAGAGGGAACCGTCATCGGGGTCGAGAGAGCGTAAGTCGTTCTCCCAATTTTTGTTTTGGAAGGCTTTGATTTGTCGGCGAAGTCTGTTTTGTAAGTTGTTTAGCACTCTTTTATCGTTTGGATTTCGTGTAAATTGCCAGGTTTTTCTGGCTCTATTACGCTCAATCGTTAGTGTTTTGATGTCATTTGTTACGTAGTGGGTGTTTCTGTTTTTAATTGGTTTGGAGGAGAGTGCGTGCGTGTTTAGAATCGTGTTTGTGAGGTCGGAAACTTGAGTTTCAACGTCTTCCCCCGTGAGCGCGGTGATTGGTTTGAAGGAGAAGTGGGCGGGGCTAAGGAGTTCGCGGAAGAGCTCCCAATCGGTCGAAATGTTTCGCTTCGGAAAATCGAAGCGAGTGTCTGTATTAAAGCTTATTAAAAATCGGGTTGTGATCAGAGCTTAGCTCTGCGATGGATTCTACCTGGCTACGCCAGGGTAGGTTCCTCGTCAGAGCGAAATCGAGAATAGATGCGGAGTTGTGGCCGAATCTTGTAGGGGTGGGCGGGGCGTGCGTTTGAATGTTAGTAGTGTCGATGAGGTTTTTGATAATTATTCCTCGTTGGTCTAATCTCTGTCCACCCCAGTGGGTGTGGTGGGCGTTGAAATCTCCGCATACTATAGAAACGCGGCTAAGGCCGAAAATCGTTTCTAGGTCAGTGTGGATGTGTTGGTATGTTCTCGTGGGTGAAATATAGATCGAGGTGATCAGAATTTGTTCCCATTGGGCGGGGTGAGGGTAACCGAAGTAGCCTCAATCGTGCTCAGTGGGGGTGTCGGTGTGTGGTGGTGTGAGAGGGAAGACTTGATTACGATTGCTGTGCCGCCTCTCGGGCATCTATTGGTTGTGTACGGTCTATCATTTCGATAGGTCGTGAAGTTTGGTATGTTAAGTGTGTCACCCGGTCCAAGGTGGGTTTCTTGAAGTAAAATTATGTCGGGGTGGTGCTTATCTATAAAATCACGCAACTCGACGGTGCGTGATCTGACTCCCATTGCATTCCAGGATGCTATTCTGAGTCCGAAGCAACTCGTACCCATTAATGTAGGTTGATGACGTGGCGGTAGAACACGTCTACCTTTTTTCAGTTCCTGCGCGTTCCTGAGCTGTTTACCCAACTCTAAGAGAGTGGGGTATTCAGCAAAGAACTTCTTGAGTTCTAGATTGCGTCCATGATCCCAAAGGGCTCATCGTCGGTAGGGGTTGTTTTCGGCTGTCTTTTTTCCTTTGGGGGGGCTGGAGTTGCATCGGACTTAGAATTGGCCGGGCCGGACTCGTCGAGTGGCGCCATCTGTTCTTTCCTTTTAAAACATTTGCGAAAGTTAAGTTATTTTGTACCTTAGCGGTATTTGATTCAAAAGTATTTTGTTTAATTTGCTTATTTCTATTTTGGGAGGATTCTCCCTTTTTTCGTTGAATCTTGGGGAATTTCTCACAGCGGTGCGAGTTAGCCAGATGTCCTTTTTCTCCGCAATTAATGCAGGTAGGGTTCTCAATTTTATCTGTAATTGGGCAATCGCCCGTTTTATGCGGTTCTCCGCATTTCAAGCATCGGGTTTTAATAAAGCAATTCTGTGAGGAGTGGTTAAATAAATTGCAGTTATAGCACTGCGTTGGGCCTGGTCTTCTATTGAAGGTATCGATTTTGACATTTAGATAGCAGCATCTTTCCAGTTTAAAGATGTCTGGGGAATCTGGGGATTTTTGTAACTCAACCATAAAGATGGGGAGCTTGAACTTGGTTTTAGTTTTAGTGAGCTGAGCTACCTTGTTTACAAGGAATCCTCGCTCAGTAAGGTCTTTTTGGATGTCGCAGATATCCGTGGATATCGGCAATCCTTTTATAACAATTTTCTGGGGTCTTAGGTCGATCGGATGGAACGCAAAGAACTGCTCACCCTTTTCCTTAAGGAACAGGGTGATGTCTCTGTGGTCGTCCGATGTCGACGCAAAAATCAGTAGGTATTCCCCAGACAGCTTTGACCTGGTTTTGGGAAAATTGCGATTAATTTCTTGCATGATTAAATTATAGTTATCTGCAAACTTAAGGTGGATGGGGGGATCTTGGGGGTGGCAACTGGCACCGCAGTGGGGTCCGGCGTCGGCAACGCGTCGCTTCCAGTCAGGGCTTGAAACTGGTTTGTCGTAGTGACGGGTGTAGCCGCACCAAAAGAGTAGTTTTGCAGAAGCTTCTGCTTTTTCGCTACTTTGGCGGGCGTGACAAAGCCGTCTTGTCGGTTGTTCTTTTTTAAGGTTTGAGAAGAGTTGCCACCGCTTACGGTGGCCGTTAGGTGAGTATTAGCTAGTTTAGCTTGAAGCTGCTTAGTGCAGTCTTCTATCTTTTTAACCATTCTGGGGGAATTTAATTTAGTGTGGTGCTGGCAATCAATTATTGGGCAAATACCAAATAAAGCCAACTCACCCTTAATTCTTTGATTTCCATCGTGTGGTTGTCTGCTTCCTTCATCATGGAGTCATAGGTCGTCTGGTTTTTCCGAAGAATTCCAGTTCGGACCATCATCAGGTAGTGGTTTGTCTGAATCAGTTTGGCCTCTTTTACCATTAGGTATTCGTGAGTATCGAGCATCCTCGTGCATTTCGCCAGATCCTCGGGGGAAGGCGGGTGTGGTTCGGTGTCCATTGAAATGGACAGCGGTTCTGAGACGCTATTCGCTGGCGGCTCTAAAGCCGGAAAATCATCATTTTTACTCATATCAGAAATAAAATGAGAAAAATAGATAGATAAGAGAAGGTATTCAAGTTTTCGAATTTATATTACATGTAAATATTTTCTGTTTTTTAAAAAGTGGTAATGTTTTACAACACAGATTTCAATATTCAGAAGTGTTTGTAATCATTTTCTATTATGTATGCTGTGATTCCATTTGAAGCATAATCACGTGTTATATTCCGACTGAAAGATGTATTTTATGATATTTAACATAAGATCACTTTTTTTTTTGGAGCAATGGATTCTTTCATACTGAATTTGAACCCTACGAAGACAGTGTTCATTGTTCCATAGATTAACACAGAAAATGTGTATCTATAACTCTCCTGAAATTTTATCCCTTCCAAGTAAATACGGAAGAAAAAATGTTCATATGAATGATAACTCTTCTTTTTTGGATGAAACTTGAGCCTACCACGCCCTCTATAAAAATGGATTTACAAATTGTTCTGTTCCCACTTTATTAGGTGGCTTTTCCATTTGTAACAGAGCGTATGCTTAAAGGGTATCGGACTTTTGCCTCCTTCGCGAAAGAAAAAGTTCTTTCGAAGCTACACGCAACAAAAAAGTATAGAGATCAGGGGTAACTTAAATTTTTTTTAAAAAATCGAAAACGAGAGAAACAATTAACTATTTTCTTTCGCTCTTTCGAATTATTTTTTATCTATACAATTATCGTTGGAGAAATGAACAGAGTACCTAGTCCTCTTCCAGTTTTAATCTAATATTTAGATGTTTGACTCTTGCCTATTAGTAATAAATTATACTAAATATAAAATTAAAGGAAAATTCAAAGTAGACATTATACAAATGCACGGAGTACGACCTATACAATTAAAAGTACGACCTATACAATTAAAATCAACATCCCAGCCATAAAAAGATTTAAATTAAGGTCAAAAATTCGTGGTGGAGTGACATAATCCTTACTATTTTTGGGTACCTGGACTGATAAACAGTCCTCAATCCCATATCATGATGTCTGATCAGACACGTTCCATTTGCTGGAACTTAACTTACAATTGGAGAAACCGATGAGATACAAAGTAGGTATGAATTTCCCAATACATATCAATACTTCCTTGTTTAAAAAAGTGGTAAAAATTTACAACATAAAATTGCATATTCAGAACAGCTTTTAGCCGTTTCTAATATATGTGCAGAGTATTTAAAAATGTGCATGCTGTTTTTCCACATGAAGCATACGGGAAATTAGGAAAAATTTAAACATTGTTTTTCGGAACTTATCGCATGTTTCCAAGTTAAGTGCGATTCAAAAATATATCCTGTTTTGTAGGAAAAAAAAAAAGAAACCACCCTTACAGTAGTCGCATATGATGTGTAACATCTGGCATGTTATTGTGGTAAATACGCAATAGTAACTTAAATCCTGAAAAAAAATGAATCGAGTATAATTGGAAATAATTTTCTATCGAATAATTATATCTCTAATGAAAATTTTATTTATTTAACACAGGGAGTAATGCATTTTTTTTTATCAAAAATATTTATTCTTCAATTTGGAGAAGAGTGGATACAATAGACTAATGATAAGTAAAATATAACACATATACATACGTGTGATTTCAAAATATTTAATAATCGTTGAAAAACAGCGCCAATAACAATACCACTGTTAGTTGATTGGAATATATATTTGTCTATAGAGCCAGCCTTGCGGAAACTAAGCTTCTTCAGTTCTCATAAAATACATCAGCCGTCGAACCGACCTTGGCAGTCAGGAACTGGTTAAGGGGGGAGGGGAGAGAAACGAAACTCTCTGAAGAAGCGTTTCGAAGTTCGAAGAGAGAGGGAATTTTTTTCTTGTTTGTTTGCTGCCTCAGGTGGTACAAACTAGTTTTTGTTTTGTAACGCATGTATTTTATTCGGTTTAAAAAGAAGGTAAGGTGTTCGCAGCCCGGTGGGGCATGCGATGCGTGAAGTGGGGGGAGGTTTCTGAAATAATTCTGCGTATTTATTGTGGGGTTGCTATGGTACGGAATGGAGCATGAAAATTTGATGACAAATTCGCTATTAGAGTGTGGTGGGCTCGATACGAAGTTCTTCGTGGAGTACTGATCTAGGAATGCATCTGGGAGTTCTGGCTATTATGCGAAGTCTTTATTTTGGAGTCTTTATAGTTCGTTCAGATGGTTGCTGCCTGCTGGGCACCATATGGCACAGCTATATGTCAGCATGGGTCTTAGGTTGTATAGATGAATAGTCTGTTTTTCAACGAAAGTTTTGATTTTCTTCCAAGCAGTTCGATGAGAGAAAAATGTTTGGTCCAGTATTAATTGATAATTTCCTTGAAGTGGGGTTGATAAGTCCTATTGTCATTTAGTATGAGGTCGAGATAAGTAGTTTCGAAGGTCCAGTTTATCTGTTCGTCGAAAAGTTTGAGTTTTGGTGGCATGATTTGGGCTCTTATATTTTCCTAAAAACTATGGCGTTGTTTTTTTCAGTATTAATTGCAATTCTCCACTTGATCAGCCAGATTTCAAGTTGGGAGAGGTAAGCTTGTGTTGTGCGAACTGCTTGGTCGGCGGTTGTACTATTGCAGAGTATGGCGGCATCGTCGGCAAAGAGGCAAACGGATACTGATGGATTGGTAGGAAAGTCACTGGTGTAGATGTTGTAGATCGCGGGCGACAAAATTGACACCCAAGGGGTCCCAGAAGCGATGCTACGATCATTGGAGGAGGTACTATTGATTTTAACTTTAAAAGATCTATTGTCCAGGTAGTGGTGGATGATTTTAACGAGGTAGGTGGGAAATTTAAAAATGATCATTTTGTAAATCAGTCCGTCACGCCACATTCTATCAAATGCTTTTTTCACATCAAGAAATATGCCGACGGTGTACGTTTTCGTATTGAACCCATGGATAATATTGTTCGTCACTGTGAGGAGTTGGTGCTGTGTGGAAAATACTTTCCGATAGTCGTGTAGAAATTCCGGAATAATATGGTTTCTATCACAGTGATCCATGATGCGGGTGAGTAATATTTTTTCAAAAGTTTTTCCAAGACAGCTGAGTAAGCTTATTGGTCGATAATTATCTGTAAATTTAGCATCTTTTTTTTGGCTTGGGTAGCACTGTAATTTGGGCATGCTTCCATTCCTTTGGGAAGTAATTAACCTGAGACTTCTATTGAAAATTTTTGTAATATACGTAATGGCATTTATATATAAGGGAAGAGCTATAAGTGCAATATTTTTTATTCCATATTTTCCCGGTGCTTTCTTATTGTTCAGATTTAGGCTAATGTCCATGACTTCTTGAGGTGAGGTAAGTGGCGCGGTGGGGCGTCTGGTGTTGCGGCCCATATATGTTTCGACTTTTTCTTCCACATGTTCGATAAAATCGTCATCATATGGATCCGGGATTTCTTGGAATGCGCTCTCGACAGAATTAGCAAACAAATTAACTTTGTCCTCAGTGCTATAATGTAAGCCTTGGGGGCCTACTATAGAAGGGATATGGAAGTTTCATTTCTGTCAGAGTGGGTTTTAACTATTTTATAAAGAAAGTCGTCATCAGGGGTGGCTTCAGAGACAATTTTGTCCCATTTAAAATTATGATAATTATTTAGCTCTTTCTTAATTTCTTTTAGAAGCTTATTAAGTTGAGTTTTGTAAGGGGGGGGTATTTAGTATTTTGCGAATCTTTTCGAATTCTATTTTTTTCTTTAATTTTTTCCCTGATAATAGAGGGAATATTGCTGAAAGGTTTATTAATACTTTTAAAGGTTCTGATATTATTAAAAGCATTTTTGGAAGAACTAAAATTTTTGATAGCCTCTTCGATATCATTAGAATTATTTATTACTGGGTTACCTGGGTTCCTGAAATTTATTCCAGTTAGGAAAAACAAAAGTACTGAGGGCAGGTGCTCTCTCTCTCTCTCTCTCTGTAAAATTATCCAAGCACACCTCAAACAGAACAGGATTGTGATCACTAGAGAGCTCGGGGATGGAGGTAACATCGGTGACTGTCATACCTTTGCAGATGGCCAGGTCGATCACCGTGTTTCTCAGGTTCTTGTGGAAGTACGTAGGTTCCAGTGGAGCATTAAGAGTGAAACTAGTGCTGTAGCAAAATCTTATTGTGTGACCTACATTCTGTTGGGCTATGGAACTCCAGGAAGCATGTTTAGCGTTCAGATCGCCAGCGACGAGGACGTAATCTTGGTTCCTGAAGAGGTGGTGAAGGTCTTGGACGAATATGGGTTTCCTAAGTGAGCGGTAGGCGGAGATCACTGTGATAGGTTACATGTTAGTTCTTTCAATCTTGATGGCTCTTCTTTTGAAACTTTGGTTGTCAATTTTGAATTCGTGGTGGGGGATGCATCTTTTAATTAAATTCGCAGTTCCGCCGCCACGGAAGATGCGGTCAGTTCTGTACATATTGTAGTTGGGGAAGGCAAGATGATGGCATGGTTGGAGGTGGGTCTCTTGTAAATGAATTATGTCCGGATTCCATTTAGAGAAAAATTCTCTGAACTCCTCCACTCGGGTTCTGATTCAATTGGCGTTCCAGGACACCAACGTAAGGTTAGAAAATTCTCTATTGCGGGGATTAAATTTGCAGGCCGTCTTTAAAGAGTTTGCTAAAAGCCCCTATTGTTATGAATTGTTCCAGTAATTCAAAAGTCTCTTGAACGGCTGGGTTTTGATTTCGTTGAATATATCTGAAGTGAAATCAGGGCTATTATTTTGCTTCGATGAGGAGGTTAAAGCTGCAGGGGGATTTGCGGGCTTTGGCTGGTCAGTTGGGGTAGACTGTTGGCGCTGTGCGGCAGTTTTTTCTCGCTTCTCCCAAAAGTTAACTTTTGGTGGCTCAGGTATGACATGCATGGTTTTTTTTTGTTGCATTCATTTTCTTCTCCTTTTCTTCAGCAATCCTGTGCCTGGGGTTATTAGGGCAACCAAGGAAATTTGCTGGGTGTTCTTCTTCGCAGAGACAGAATTTTGGTTTTTCTTCGATAGGTATGGGGCAGTCCTTTGCAAGATGGTTTTTAGCGCACTTAACGCACCTGGATGTACGAGTGCAGTATTTGCTGGAGTGGAAAAATACTTGGTATTTGAAACACTGGGGTAGTCCGTATTTTTTCTCAAGATTTCAATGGTGACTTTTACATAGCCGATACTCGTCGCTCTCTTGTAGATGGTCTTATGTTTTTCGGTATTTTCCATGGAGATCATAAAGAGAGGCATCAGTTGACAAGTTTTCCTGCTCTGCATGTTATGGCATTCCTTGATATTGAAACCTTGCCCCACAGGGTCAGTAATGATCTGTGTGGGTGACATGTCGATTGGGAGTCTTCGGATGACCACACGGAGGATTTTTTTTCTGGCAGCATGTATGTAAATCTCCTTCCAAGCTATTCTCGTCAATGTATCTCCTTATTTGGTGGTAGGAGTAGGGAGTCTGTGGGTAGATCTTAACTTGAGCCGATTAGGCTTCAAGTTTCTGTTTCGTTACATCTTGGAGGTGCTTAAGTAAAGCTGCTTGGGTTTTCACGTTATCAATGCTGATGGATGAAACGTGAAGTTTCTCCTGGGACCTCTTCTATGGTTGCCGAGGTTCCTTCTTTGGGGTCGACAACTTCCATGCTATCATCTTGGTTATTGGAAAGTCCAGTGTATTTGTTCTGGATTTCCACAACATCGTCATATCCTGAATAAGAGTTCGAATCTTTTGAAATGCTAACTTAAACAATATAAAAAAAACAACTACTACAGTTGGACCCGATGCGAAGGCAGTGAAAGGACACCATCATGCGAATTGGACCTCGATTCGAGGGTAACGAAGAGACATGAGCACACGCGCTCATTGGTCAAATCTGTTACACTTCCTGGTAAAATAACCCAATCTTTGGCAAAGCAAGCAATGAAATTTTTGTGTCGAGGAGGCATAACGATGAAAGCAGTGTCTTAAAAATGACTTTTAATAATAATCAAGGATAAAGTCAATGTGCTCGTCACTGGAGCGATCAAAAACAATAAGTTGAATAATTAAATCTTAGTTCAAAAAATAAACATAACCAGACATCCGATTCGAACCGTCTTCTTACAGTCTAATATTTAAAACGAATTTATCATTTTAAAATAATGATGCAACATACAGTTGCATAGCCAACCAGCCGCTCTCTATTTGATACCTAAAACACACTTTTGATATTTCCTTTCTTTCTCTTTCTCCCTGAAAAACTAACACGAGCCGATTTTAAATAGTCGCTCGATTTGCATTGCAGTTGCTGCCAACCACAAATCACGAAACTTGCAAAAAGATCAGGTTCGAATCAGTTTGTTTACTTTCAATTGAGATCATGGAACGGGAATGTAAAAACCACACAAAGAGACTTTAAAAATTCGGATTCAAAAAATAATATTTCGAATGGTTTTTCTTATTAAATGTCTAACAATCGTCCCCCTTTTTCCAATTTCCGTACCATTATCTCTTACAAATCAGTAATTTAATTATATTTTATAATCACACGTTACACAATTTAACACAGGAAATACATTTGATTCACAACATCTTTATTGCAATAAACAAACGAATATTTTAATCTAAAGAAACGAAGTCCTATCCTCTGAAAAAAAATTTCTACAAAATTCCAATAATTTTTCCTTTACCATGGGTTTGGTAAAAATGTCTGCCAAATTATTTTTGGTACCAATATACAGTTGACAAAATGATTATTTGTACACAATTTTTTTCTTCGCTTTTGAAGAAATAAATACTCATATTTTCGTTTCGAACTAATCATTCATTTCTACTTAATTTTAACAAGGGCAAGTAAGATTTTCAATGCTACTCTCCAAGTGTTCGATAGGAGATTTGGAGATCAGGTTCTCCGTTGTTACTGTCAACACCTCATTTCTTTATTGCGTCGAATTGTTGTATGTAAATTATTTTTCTATTTAAGTGTAAATTGTAATCTGGAAAAGAGTGAAAACTCTTTTCAAAAGGATTATTTGTACAGAATTCTTTTGTTGTAAGTATGGCAAAAGTTTTGTTTAAACTTTTTAGATTCAACTTAGTTTTTCATACGTTTTTTTTAGTTTATCAATAATATTTAAATAGTTTCAGATTATATTTAAATTTACAGAGATATAATCTTGAAAATGGCTCCTAAAACCAAAGAAATTTCCTTAGATATGAGAAAACATATTACGGAGCTCCATAAAGAGTGAAAATCTTTCCGAGAAATAGGAAAAATTTTTAATGTAAGGATCTACTGCCTGCACCTGGCAACAGGTCGAACGAGACACACGATACAGAGAGAAGGACCTGGCAACGAGAGGAAAGAGAGAGGGGAACGAGGGAGAAAAGGAAAGCGGCGGCGAAAAAAACGTGGTCGGAAAAAGAAGATACGACTGGACGATGGATTGTAATCTTGTAGCATCTTAATATATTCTTTATTTTAAGAAATGTCCCATAGAATGTGTGGAATAAGGAAAGAGGGACAAAATCCTGACTGCAATTATTTTCTTTTCACAATTCGAACACGATCCGAAAGGAGCCCACAAGATTACACTGGTGTCAGTAGTGGGATGCAATGGAGCAGAAGTTAAAGGAACAAAATATTTCAAATTGATCGGTGTTCGTACTACATAATTGTGAACAAGTTTCTAGTGGACATTCAGTTTGAAAGACAAATTTTAACAAGGAAATAGAACAATGCAGTGTATTTTCAAGTTGATGACCACGTGGATCCCAGGAATTGTCCTGCAGCAGTTTCAAGCGAAAAAAAAAAGACCTTCTTTATATGGAGTTTTACTATCATCTGCCGAGTTGGGCTAATGAATGAACAGATGTCGTATTTTTCTTCATGTTCTGATAAATGGAGCCGTGACCTGAAACAACGAAGGAAATCCCAGTAGTGTTCAACTACAGAAACAGCGTTCATGTCGAGGTAAGTGGCTATTGTTCCCCTAAGTTAAAATGTTGTGTAGATGTTTAAAAGAGTAATGGGATGCAGTCATATTTAATTTGTTTTTTTTATAAATAAAAATAGAAAAAGCAGATATATCTGGAAAAGAAAATTTCATTGGTTTATTGCAATATTCTATGTTGTTGGATTATTGTGTAGATGAAATAAGAAGATTATTGTGTACTTATTTTACCTGGAAATAATAAGGTATAATTTTAAATGTTGTAAAATATGTTATTTAGGGTTCTACATAGTGTTAAACTATAATTTCTTTTTTTTTATCATCATTATTTACTATTTTGAAGTTGTCTCAAAAATTAAAATTTGTGTACATTGAAGTTGTCTCAAAAATTAAAATCTGTGTATAGAAAGTGTTTTGCATAACAATTCAGTTTGCAGAATTTAAAAAAAAAGAATTAGATTAATTTATCTTGAAATAATGGTTGTGAAAAATGTAAGTTTGAATCGGTGAAAAGTATCCAAAAAAAATGTAGTATATGTATTTCAAGTAGACTTCCTGTTAAAATGTTGTAAATAAGAGATTTTGTAGGTTATTTATGACTCAGAATATGGCATGTTTTTTTTTAATATTATATGATAGTTTTTCATTTTAAGCAAAAATGTTGCAATTTGTCAGTTAGTTGATGGTTTAATGCAATCTGAGTTTATATCCTTTGCTCGTAATTTATGATGTATATATATATTGGTTTTTCGTTTCCCGCATAAGATTCTTCTTTTAATTAAAAAAAAAGAAACTAAGAGTAGATTTATGATTTGAGAAATAATTCTATGGTAATGTAGCGAAAGTATGTTGTTAATTGAATTTTTTTATTTTGAAAAAGGTTCTGCGTTCTGATTAGTAACAAATAACTGTGTCGCATAAAAGTTTTATTGTAAACATATTTCGAATTGTGTTTCTGGAATGAGGTTGATTCACAGACATTGAGACGCCTAGGCGAAATCACGTGACGAGGATTACAACTTATCCCCGCGTTTTGAATCAGTGTGTAAATTTCGTATGCTTGATATGTTTACTTCTTGTGTGTGAAGCTTATTTCTGAAATTTTATTTATTTTTATTATATGTTTGCATTATCCTTGTTTAATAATTAGGTATGAAGTATTTTTCTCTTAATTTTTTAGCATAATTTTTGTTTCAGTTTAGTATATTTGTCATTAGGTGTTAGTTTGCGAAGCCGGTAGCTTCTTGCAGTGTTTGTTTATATATTTCTTAATAGTTCTAGATTATTTTTTAGCATCCTAATAATTAGTCTTTTGTTTTCATGTAGTTTATTATGTTTATTTACGCACGAAAAGGATTTACAGTATAGAATTGAGACCATTGAATTTGGAAAAACTTCTCAATGTGTACAATTACTTATTGGTACATATAATGTATCACTCCTCACAAATTCATAAAATAGTATAATTTATTAGAAACATGCAGATATAAAATGGTCCCATTTTGAAATGTTAATGTTTATACCTTTCATTGTCTGATTCCCTTAGTAATTAGCAGCTACAAATATTTAATGTTTTTAGAAATACTATCTCTATAATTTCTCATAGAAGAGTATGGAACATTCAGAAACAGGAAATGCAAGTAAATATAATTTTAGAAATGAATTTATAATAAAATTTGTCAATGACATGGATATATTTTTGTTCATTAAAAAATTTTCATACCTATTTCTAATGTTTAACAAGAGATTTATACTTTTTGAGAGCAGAGTGTATAAAATAATAGTTGGTTAATAATGAAAGTTTTTGATTAATAATTAGGAATTCTTCTGTGTTGGAAATGAAATTGTTTTTAACATCATTTAAAGGTTTGGGATATCTGAAATAATCTCATTATAAACAAACATTTGATATGTATTATAGTTTGACTTCCTTTGTAATTGTTACCCTTCAAAAGGTTTGAATTTTTTTAGAAATGCCTTTCTCAAACATTCAGAAAGAAATGAACTTGACTTTTTTTAAAAATAAATTAAGAAACATGCTTAAAGAAATAGGCTTTTTAATAAAATTATTTTAAAGTAGAACAAATTAAATTGTTTTCATGAAAATTTCTCGTATAATGAAGCAGAAAATTCTTATCAGACAGTTTTATTCAATAATCATACTCATTTTAATATGCATTATTTATTGACACTTAATTTTAACATTACATGAATACACTATAAGTAAATAAAGCAGACTCTATAAATGTAACACTATACTATAAGCACAAATAGTGAACAAATAGAGGATCTAACTAACCAGATTTAATGAAATATCCTAAGAATTTTAAAATTTCAGATCTTAAATCTATACAATCAACTTTCTGAATTTACATAAAACAAATTAGAATACTTAAATCATGCAACTTATAGAAAGAAGTTTCTAATAAAAAAAACAAATATACATATAAAATGGCAATGTAACTATTTTTTGTAAAATATCTCGATACAATTTTTTTCATGTCCAATACAATTTCAAGTACAATAAACCTTTGTATAACATTTGTTTATCATACCTGTAAAATTACATATTAAATACTAAAGCTTATTATATTTATTATTAAACCACTCTAATTTTCCTTACATTAATTTTTATTTTTATTAATAAATCTTTACATTGCATATACTACATCAAAATAAAATTGACAAAGGATTTTCTTTTTTTTAATTTCACACTAATTACAAAATTTCTACAATCTGTTCCTTTAAAATATACGAAGCATTATCTTCTGTTTTAATGGGAATATTTGATTTTTTTACACTGAACATACAAACACTTAATGCATACCTATTTCTACCAGTTACTGTATGTATAGTGTTAAATATACTTCAGTTCATCCAAAATTAAACTTATTTGGATTAATGTATTTACATGTTATTTTGTTATCACTGATTATGCATCTTAAGTATCCTTTTATACATAATTATATTTGAATTTAAAAAAATTGAAAATGAAACAACATTAAGAAAATAGATTCAGAATTCTTGCTTTGAAGTTTCATGTTTGAAAATGTATTAACTTCAAATATAAAATTAATTACTTCAAAGTTTGTCTAAGAAATGCTAAATCAGTACTCATACCATTCCAAAATTTGGAACATACATATTAAACTGCCAACTAATTTCGCCAATCAAAAAGTCATTCGAATTTTAAAAAAAAATTATATCACTATAATTACTGTGTTCAAACATGATCATGAACAGTTTCTACTATTGGATGTATATCGTAGCATTTGGCGGTTTTACAATTTTAAGAAATAAGAGAGTCTATATTATATATAATATACAAGTGCTCCAAATTTGCCCTCTCAATACACGTGACACAAAAATATCAGTGATTTTGAACAATTAACCCATTAAAAATAATTTTGAAATTTTTCTGAAATTACCTTTTTTTTTTTTACTGAATTTTGCATTAATGTAGATTATTGCGAACAGCAATTTGTCAAGTTATTCCTTTAAGGGTAAATAGAGAAATGAAAAAGGTTATAGTAAAATTTCGAATACTTCTATTGCTTTTAGAAAGTAAATATCCTACATAATCAAATGTTTATATGTAAAATCTTATTTGGTTTCATGATCTTAATTTCTGATAAATATCATAGAGAACTGATCTAAAAACACTTCTTGGGTCAATATTTGTAAATAACTCAATACAACAAATTTATTCAGGACTTAAATTTATAAGCAGGATAGTATCAATATAGATGAAACTTTTAGATTTTAATACTTATGTATCCAGAGTATTCTTATGCTTAATACATTTCAGCAAGGGTTGCATAGATTTCTTCAATAAACTGTGATATACTTCAATAATATGTGTATAGTCTATATGTAAAACTTATCATCAAAATTAATGAATTTTACATTTTGATAACCCTTCTGCAAATACCAATAAATGTTATCCATAGTAAAAAAATTGTACATCTCTCTCTCTCTCTCTCTCTCTGTGACAAATTTATACCAGTCAAATTCTGAAAAACAGATGTGTTAAGAAATCCCTATACTACATAATAAATACATACACCACACAAATATTTTATAATTTTTATTTTTTTGTGTAAAAGAATTATGAATTCAAAAATTTCATTACTTTGACCATGCAGGGGAGAACAGGACTTTTATATTCAATATATATGCACACCAATTTATCTTCCATAATAAGCACAATTTAATTAAAGAATTTTAATGTCTTAATTTTTTACCACATTCAGAATGAAATTCTCGATAAATAATATCTTTTTACTAAAATGGTGCTGCGAATAAAGGCTTTAAAAATGTTGCATAATTTTTTTTACTTATAACTTTACAGAAGGTAAATGGTAATTTGCATTTCTAATGTTTGAAAATGATTTTTAATTTATCTTCAAGTATAAACAAAAATGTGCCTGTAGTAAATTAAGTTATTTTTTCATTTCTTTAGTGATTGCTTTTCGAAATTTGTATCCCAAAAGAATAAAATTATATAGTAATACATATTTGTATATATATATATATATATACCGGGTCGGCAAAAATTCCGTAAAAACTTTAAAAATTCATAAAATCCGGAGAAATGAACGAAAAAAATACTGTTTGCAGGATCAGCATTAGTATGTCACGGGATTTTTTTTAAGCTAGAAAAAAAAATAATTCGAAAATCATCCATTAGGTGGCGCTGTTAGTAGCGTCTGTGGTGAAAATATGCAAATTAGACGGCTATAAAAACCTTTGCTCTCAATGAATCCACATTCATTTCACCATTACAAACAGTGAATGTGAACAAGGATGCTCAGTGCGCCGTATAAAGCTTTGTTGGTGAAGTTATTTTACATGAACGAGGAATCAGCGACCATTGCCTTGCGTAAATTCCGAGTTCAGAAAAATGTGAAGAGTGGAAAAAGCCCTTTAACACCTGCAGATCTCTTAAAGCTTGTTAAACGTTTTGAGGAAACTGGAAAGTTGGAAGATCGAGCACGAGCCGGACGACCATGCTTGAAAGAAAAACGTGCACCTTGCATTGCTGTCGAAATGGAAGTGATTGCGTCCGAAGCAGCTTCAGGGACCAGCAGTGCTCGTGAAGCTACCAGACGATTGGGCTTACCACCATCATCTGTCCGCAATATTCTTCGTCGAATCCTCCAGCTGTACCCGTACAAATTGCAATCGTGCCATGAACTTTTGCCAGCAGATACCGCACAGAGGGAAGCATTTGCGAAGTGGGCCTTCTCTAAAATGGAACAGGATCCCACCTGGGTTTTTAACATCTTGTGGACAGATGAAGCTCATTTCTCGCTTCATGGTGACGGTAACAACCATAACTGCCACATTTGGGTGACCTCTAATCCACGTGAGTACACACAGAAGCCATTGCATTCCCCAAAAGTGACAGCATGGTGTGGTTTCACGGGTTCATTTATCATAGGAACCTTCTTCTTTGAAACGCAGTGCCCAGTAAGTGGATGGATAACGGAAACGGTAAATGCTCAGCGTTATCTAACGCTTCTGTGGGAGACTGTCGTGCCATGTTTAATTCAACGAGGTCAGATTTCGAATGTCACGTTCATGCAGGATGGAGCAACCAGTCACACTGCTAACCCGGTTAAGGCATTCCTGATACAGACGTTCGGGGAAGACAGAATCGTTAGCAGGTGCTGCAGGTACCCATGGCTCCTCGGTCTCCAGATTTAACACCGGCAGACTTCTGGTTGTGGGGATATTTGAAATCTCGCGTGTATCTATCCGGTCCATCAAGTCTGTCGGAACTGAAAGATGCGATCCGCAGAGAAGTATCCTCCATACATCCGGATATGTTGCACTCTGCCGTTGCTGGATTTGTCACTCGTCTGGAATGTCTTCTCCCCTGTGGTGGTGGTCATGTGGAACATATTCTGGTGTAATAAAGTTGTGAAAGTTTTCTTTTCATTATTTATGCATTGTTTCTTTGATTTGCGTACATCAGCGCCACCTACCGAATCATTTTCAAATTATTTTTTTTCTATCTTGAAAAAAATCCCGTGAGATACTAATGCTGATCCTGCAAACATTTTTTTTTCGTTCATTTCTCCGGATTTTATGAATTTTTAAAATTTTTACGGACTTTTTGCCCACCCTGTATATATATATATATATGCTATAATTTGTAAATACTTTTACAGTAAATTATTATGTAACCACATTTTAAATAATAATACCTTTCAAAAATCAATTCACATTAATAGAGAAGATGATAATAGTCTTTTAGCTTTGAACAAAAGACTGAATATTTATCTAAATAATATTAAATATCCAAGTATTTTTTTAACACCAAAATTTCATAAAAGCCCTATAAAATTCCGTAGTATCACTAATGGATACAATACATATATCACGAGGTCTGGGAAGATCTTACAATCTCTTCTTCAAAATCTAATTGATAATTTACAAAACACGGCAAATATTAAAAATAGCTGAGAGATTGCTAGAGTTACTAAGGATATGTTAATTTTTTCCATGCGTGGCTTTGATTTCGAGGACCTTTTTAATTCTATAGATATTGACGAAATGATTAAGGTTCTACAGTTAATTTATGATAAATATGAATTATATACTTCAATGAAAAAAGATAAATTTGATATTCTTGTAAACCTCGTATTAAAAGAAAATTTCATTGCATTTGATCAGAATCTTTATAAACAGATCAAAGGATTACCTCAGGGTGGTCCAGTTAGTAATTGTTTAGCGAACCTATATTTACATTTTTTTGAAATAGATCATGTTGTAAATGATTCTTACTTGTTTTATCGTTATATAGATGATATAATAATTTTTGGTAAAAATAGTGAATACAAACCAAATATTACGTTCTACCCTGATTATCTCACGCTCCTTAAAACTAACTTCAACTCTAATATGGTGGAACTCTAATATTCTTCAACTCTAATATTCTTGGATTTAGACTTGCATCTTATTAACAATAATGTAGTCAGTAACATTTTTGACAAAAGAGATTCGTTTAAGTTCCATATAATTAAAATTCCCGTATGGAATAGTAATTTGCATATACCAATTTACAGAAATATCATTTTGAATTTTTTATTTAGAAATGATAACTTAACTACCCACAAAATCGATAAATACAATAATATAAAACAAATTTTTCAATGTTGTTTAGATCATGAATACCCTTTTAATTTCTTAAGAACTTATATTCATCACAAATACATTAACCGTCTTGCTACTTCGAATTCCAAAACCACCACACAACAATAGGATTTCAAAGTCAGCATGTTAGTGGTCTTGCTGTGAAGATTATATCATAACACTCATATCACAGTTTACAATTTTTCCACACACATCTTGAACATCTTACACATTGTTGACAACCAACCAAATTAGAGCCTAGCAAATTTACATTTTTGACAATCAACCAATTCAAATTCTACCGTATTTGATTGTCGTCTTTTTTTATACCTGTCTTTGCTGGCTGGTTTAAAAGTCAGCTCAAAAGATGTGTTTATGTATTTTTGAATTTTTTAACTTGGTGAATAATCGATTTTTATTAATGTCAAGACGCTTGATTCTCCTCGTAAAAGCTCTGTGAGTAAAGAAATTTTGTTAAATTATTTCTTGAAAGATACTTTTCTTATGTAATTGTTTTAGCATTTTTCTACTTTTCTTACGTAATTATTTTGTGATTTTTCTGCATTAAGAGTTTGGGAGAGTTTGTTACATAATAGTAACCAGTGGTTTTTTCATACTCTCTGAGTTATCCAAACTCTGAAGTTTTGTTTATTTTATTTTATTTGGTTTTCCTACCGAGTTGCAAAGGGGGAAGGTTGGCACCTTCAAACTAGTTTAACCCCACTTATTCGGTCCTAAGTCCGAAATTGCTTTTTGACTCGCTAGGTTCTTCTTTTTTGTAGTTTCTTTTTTTATTTCTCTATAATTTTGTTCTTCATGTTCAGGTTTTATATTTTTATTATGCTATTTCTTGTTATGTTCTTTATCTATTATTTCTTATTTTTGATATATAATACATATTTCTTTTATATATATATATATATATATATATATATATATATATATATATATATATATAAATAATACATTATATATATACATATTTGTCTATATACCGGGTGATCAAAAAGTCAGTATAAATTTGAAAAATTAATAAATCACGGAATAATGTAGATAGAAGGGTAAAAATTGACACACATGCTTGGAAGGACATGGGGTTTTATTAGAACAAAAAAAATAAAGTTCACAAAATGTCCGACAGATGGCGCTGGACAACAAAATGTCAGTGACTGCGCATGAAAATCGCGTAGAAAAGGGGCTGTCATGAGAGAGAGAATCAGTTGTACCAGCAGTCGCAGCATGTTGACATTACCTGAAAAGGCACTGTTAGTGAAGCTGTATTATCAGAATGGGGAATGTGCTAGAGTGCAGCGTTATGTTCCTATCACCATACGAAGGGGATTCGAAGGGGTAAAGGTCCGTTGACAAATGCAGCTGTGGCGAGAATGATTTCGAAGTTCGAAGCGACGGGTTGTTTAGACGATAGACCCCGTAGTGGCCGACCGAGCACACGGCGGAATGCTGCTGAGACGGTTAAGGATGAAATGGAGACTGTAGCGGGTTCGTCTATGCACGGGGAAGTCAGCGCCCGTGCAGTCGCACGTCGCACCGGCATTCCATACACTACTGTTTGGTGGGCACTTAGGCGTACCCTCCGATGCTATCAGTACAAAATCCATTGGCCTCATGAATTGTTACCTGGCGATTCCGTGAATCGGAGGGCTTTTGCAAAGTAGGCGTTTCAAAAGATGGCGAAAGATGACGATTGGTTGAATAACTTGTTGTGGACCGATGAAGCTCATTTCCCCCTCCGAGGGTCTGTCAACACCCACAACTGCAGAATTTGGGTTACTGAATATCCTAGAACTGTCGTGGAAGTTCCATTGCATGACGAGAAAGTCACGGTATGGGTTGGATTTACCACATCTACCGTTATCGGGCCTTTTTTCTTCGAGGAAATGCGTGATTCTGGTTTTGTAACTGCTACCGTGACGGGAGAGCGGTACGCCGATATGTTACAGAATCGCATCATCCCCAGCCCGGCTGATAAACACCTGCTCGAAAGTACGATTTTTATACAGGATGGCGCTCCACCCCATATTGCTAGACGCGTGAAAGATCTCTTGCGCAGGTCGTTTGGTGATGATCGTGTGCTCAGCCGCCACTTTCATTATGCTTGGCCTCCCAGGTCCCCAGATCTCAGTCCGTGTGATGATTGACTTTGGGGTTACCTGAAGTCGCAAGTGTATCGTGATCGACCGACATCTCTAGGAATGCTGAAAGACAACATCCAACTCCAACGCCTCACCATAACTCCGGACATGCTTTACAGTGCTGTTCACAACATTATTCCTAGACTGCAGCTATTGTTGAGGAATGATGGTGAACATATTGAGCATTTCCTGTGAAGAACATCATCTTTGCTTTGTCTTAATTTGTTATGCTAATTATTGCTTTTCTTATCAGATGAAGCGCCATCTGTCGGACATTTTGTGAACTTTATTTTTTTGTTCTAATAAAACCCCATGTCATTCCGAGCATGTGTGTCAATTTTTAGCTCTCTATCTACATTATTCCGTGATTTATTAATTTTTCAAATTTATACTGACTTTTTGATCACCCGGTATATATACATATATATATATATATATATATATATATATATATATATATATATATATATATATATATATATATAATACATTATATATATGCATATTTGTCTCTCTCTATCTCTCTATATATAATACATTATATATATACGTATTTGTCTATATATAGAGAGAGAGAGACAAAAACTTGTTTTAATATATGACATGTAGGGTTACATATTAGATTCTTGTGTTTTTATTTTAGATAATTTAATACAGAAATATCTATTAACTACTCTGAAGATGAGTAAAATAATTAAAATTTAAGTTAACTAAAGATATTTTATCTTTTTAGGTATGTTCTCTATGTAATTTAATTTAAAATAAACAAAAAATATTTACATTCCTGTAGATATCTATCCAAATTCCTTTTAGCAGAAGTTTCTTTTGTGAACACAAAATAGTATAGGAATGGAGCTGGCGACGATTTCTAAAAATGTTTGATATTGAAAACAAGATTATTCACAAAGTGGTCAGAGCATAATAAGTGAGGAAATGGTTTAAAATCCTTACGCTTCATCACGTTAACTAAACACTCGAATTTTTTTACAGGGATATTAAAAACAGATTTTTCCCTATACAATTATCTGATATTTTACTGTAATCGAGTTATAATGTAAAAGAGCAAGAGCAAAATAGTACACAAAGAATTATTAGGTTAGAGTTAAGCGGGAGACAAACCGAAACATATTCACGTGTTCTCCTCATCACGTGATCATGGCGTCACATGAATCAACTTCATTTGAGTACTCTTAAAAAAATGAGTGTATTATTATTATTTTTTTTGCTTGTTATATATATAGTACTAGGTCATTTAAGTGTTTGTATTTAAATTTGTCAGAAGGTAATTTGGCATTATGTTTAGCTTTATTAAAAATGGCATTTCTCATTAGAAGTAAGAAAATTGACTTAATTCAATTAGCGCGGGACTTAGATGAGACACCTGATCCGTCTATGTCTAAAATTGTTTTAAGTGATTTAATAATCTCTAGTAAATATTACAAGGAGGAAGAGGCAAAAGAGTTATTGGAAGTTATTACATCCGAAAGGTTAGAGACAGAACAGCAGGAAAAACTAGAACAACAAGAACAATTATCAATTGAAAAATTACGCTTGGAAATCGAATTATCTAGGAATGCTAATCAGTGTGCTAACCAAAATAATGGTCAAATCTCACGTGTGAAATCTTTAGATGAAATAGTTAAAATGGTTAGGCTCTTAACTGTAAAGGTACCCAATAAATCAGACGGGTGGGACTATTTCTTTTCTAGTCTTGAACTAGTGAAAACGTCAGCAACGAGTTAAAACCGAAGGCTTTGTATGTTGGGAGACAAAGTGTCAAACTTATTAGTTAACCTAGGCGAAGAAGAATTAAAAAATTACGAGTCTTTAAAACAGGTTGTGCTCAAGGAGTATGAACCCTCACCAAAAATATGTTTAGAAAATTTTAGAAAGGCCAAACGTAACTCTGACGAAACTTTCTCTCAGTTCGCGTCCCGTTTAACATCGATGTGGTTATACTACTGTAAGTTAAGAGGAGCGAATGATTTTGAGTCAGTTAATCAACTGATCGTAGCAGATAAAATGTTTGAAATGTTGGATTCTGAGATGGCGACGCATATTGGTGTGCTCGAAGGGGAAGAATGGTACAAACCCAGGGACTTAGGCAAACAATGTGATATATTTTACGCTTCCAAAGGGAAATCCTACGATGGACCTGCGAGAGCTAAATGGAATGATAGTGAAAAGAGAAGTTTTAATGGTAGTTGGAGTAAACAGCCATTTGGGGAGAAAAAGTCAGATAATTTTTCTTCTAGGAAAAACTTTGATAAAGGTCAAGTAACTGAAATTAAAAAATTCGCTTGTTTCACCTGCGGATCAGATAAACATTTTAAGCGGGATTGTCCGAAAAACAAAGGGGTAGAAAATAAAAGACTTAATGTGAATAAGGTGTCAACAGAAGGGACAGAATTGGAAGATGGGACGGTAGCTGCTAGAGTTGATTTGCTAGGTAAAGTCCTTCCTAGGCGAGCTATTGAAGACAAATTATGTAAATTAGTGAAAACATCTATCAGTGTAGATAGGAAATTAGTCCAAGCGTTAGTGGATTCTGGTATGGAAATTACTGTTATCAAGAAAGACTTAGTTCCTGGAATCCCGGTTGAAGGAGCTTCCACGATTTATTTGAAAGGTATTTTCGGTCCAGCGGTTAAATGTCCTTTAGTGTATGTTCCAATTGGTCTTGCTACCGGTAGCCAGGTTAATGTGGTGCACCAGCAAGTGTTATGTGATTTGGCAGAAATTTTGGTAGAAGACGTGTTGCTTCCACCAGATGTTTTGGATATGTTGGGAGGAGCCCAGAGTGAAGAGAATTCACTGGCTCAAAGCTCTCAGGATCTGAGGGTTGACTCAGGAAATGTAGATGAAACCTAGGTTTCATTGGGTATTCTGCCAGAGAGAGAGAAAGCACAGGAGCACATTGAGGATTCTCAAAGGAATATTACTTCATGTCGGAATGAAGCGGGAACATCGGGTACTAAGGATGAGGAGATGACCGCTGAGATGGATAAAGGAAGCATGGTGGCTGATAGTTTTCGTTCCGAGCAGTAATGTTGTGCCGAGTTAGCATTGGCTTGGAAGTATGCTAAGGAAGGCAAAGGAAACTACCATGAAGTAGATGGGTATCTATTTCATAGGGATAAAATACTCGGGGAGAGTATTGGGCAACTGGTAATTCCGATATGCAGAAGAACTGAGGTGTTGAGACTAGCGCATATTTCCGTGTTCAGTAGTCACATGGGGCCCAAGAAGACGCTTGAACGAATCAAGTATTCTTTCTTTTGGGAGGGTCTAAGGGCCAATGTGAAGAAATTTTGTGAATCATGTAAAGAGTGTCAGCTCACTCGATCGGTTAGGATTAAAGACCGATCACCCATTACACCTGTGACAAGGTCTGAATTGCCATTTCAGGTGGTGAATATGGATCTGATAGGTCCAATTGATCCGCCAAGCTCAAAGGGACATAAATATATTTTATGTCTGGTTGATCAACACACTAGGTGGGGCGAGGCTGTGCCGTCGACTAGTCTCAGTGCGAAGTTAACCCGTGAAGATTTGTTAAACATATTTTCCAGAACCGAGATTTACCTTTTGTTGAAAAGGGAAGGTTTTGTAGAAAAGAATAGCGCAGCATCGTGGGTCACGGTACTGGATTTGTGGAAGTGGTATTTCTGTCGTTCTCTCACGATGAGTTGTCTGAAGTATGCCGCATGCGTTATGCCGTTTTAGATTTACATGACTAAAAAAGTGAGGTTTAAGATTGTATACACTTCTTATGGATGTAATTTAACGGCTCAGGTTTTAAGAATGTTAGAGGAGTTTGTTGTATCTCGAATAGTCGATATAGACATTCTGATGCAAATTTGGAAAAATCGTGTAAAGCAAATTAACTTTGTACTAGAATGGGTGAGATGGGTTGGGTCGGAAATCATACCGGCCGAAGGCAAATTAGAGCGGTGGGAAAGTTTTTTCCCGTGTACTTAATATAGATTTAGTGAATTCATTGAGCATTCATTCATGAGCTAATGAAGTAAGCATGGTCCTGATTAAGATAAGGACTGTATTGTATATATTTAGTGTTTTTTTTTGTATAATGTGTTTTCTATGTATCTGTTTGCAATCCCATTACAGTTTAGATCTTTCTGGGAACATAGTCACTTATTTCAATTGGGTGAACTATTAATATTCTTTCATGTGTTTGTTTTAAGGAACTTTAACTAGAACAGTCATCAAGATTTTTGACTGTTATAATTATTGTGTGTTCTGTTTGTGAATTTTCTGCTTCACGGTTTGTGAATTTTCTGTTCCTGGTGTCTGAAATGGTAAAATCAGCCACAAGGGGAAAATTTTACTCTTAGGTGGGGCGTGTAAGGATCTACTGCCTGCACCTGGCAACAGGTCGAACGAGACACACGATACAGAGAGAAGGACCTGGCAACGAGAGGAGAGAGAGAGAGGGGAACGAGGGAGAAAAGGAAAGCGGTGGCGAAAAAAACGTGGTCGGAAAAAGAAGATACGGCTGGACGATGGATTGTAATCTTGTAGCATCTTAATATATTCTTTATCTTAAGAAATGTCCCATAGAAGGTGTGGAATAAAAAAAAGAGGGACAAAATCCTAACTGCAATTATTTTCTTTTCACAATTCGAATATTTAGAGATCGGCAGTGTTGAAAATAAGCCCAGACCTGGTGATCCGAATAAATTGATTTCAAGAGCTAAGCGAATGATTGTAAGGTCAGCAACAAATAAACCAATGACATCAGCACAAAATATTGCCAATGAACTTCTGTCATCGTGTAACGTTTCAGTGTCTGCTCAGACAGTCAGAAATGTACTGCACAGCACTGGTCTGAAAGCCAGAACTCTCGGAAATAAACCTTATATTAGTGAAGTAAACAGGAAAAGACGTCTAGAGTTTACCATGAAGTACAAAAATAAACCCATGGATTTTTGGAAAAAGGTTATTTTTTCTGATGTAAGCAAGTTTGAAATTGTTATACCAATAAGTAATCGAAAAATTTGGAGAAAATATAAAACAGTTCTTGAACCCAAAAATGTACTTCCCACTTTAAAACACGGTGACGGAAATGTTATGGTGTGGGGATGTGTAGCTCATAATGGAGCGGGTAACTTAGCATTTATTGACAATAAAATGAATGCTTTAGCTTATATCGATATGTTGCGACATAATTTGTTAGATAGTGCTAAGAAATTGAGCACATGGAGAACACTTTTATATTCCAACAAGACAATGACCCGAAGCACACCGCTATAGTTACTAAGACCTGGTTGCTTTATCATGCTCCAAGGTGACTTGAAACACCTCCACAATCTCCAGATATTAATCCTATAGAAAATTTATGGATGCATTTGGACACTGAAGTTCGGAAAAAAATGTAACAAGTAAAGAGAACTTAAAAGAAAAACTTCAAGAAGTTTTTAACTCCATTGACACAGAAATCACAAAGAAATTGAGTCAATGCCAAAGCGTCTTGGAGCAATTATAAAAGCCAATGGACTGTTTACAAAGTATTGAAATTTCATTACATTGTTGCATATGTTTTGTTAATGTTTACTAAGCAAGTGTACAAATAATCTTTTGTATAATTTTTATAAAAAAAATTCACTTATTTGAAATAAATGCTAATTTTATTTTTTATTGTGAAAGAATCTTACTTTTTAAAACAATTTAAATGTATCTCAATAACTTTTAGTTATATTACTTAATTTATTTTTGAAGAACATACAAAATTGTAAGTGTACAAATAAACATTTTGCCAACTGTATTTAATTTGAAAAACCTTGTCGTGTATCAAATTCATTAGAAAATGACAACGAACATCGATATGTTTTGTTCTATAAATTTCTACCGGTGAATTGGAAAAACTTATAGCAGCTTGATTGTCACAAAACATCACATTTTCACTTAATTCCAAATTCAAACTTTTATTATTAATTACATTCTTTAGCCAAATGAATTCTTTGGCTGCTTCTGTTAAACTAACATACCCAGCTTCCATAGTCAACAGACTAACGGATTTTTGCTTGAAAGTTCACCAGGAAATAGGAGTTTCGTCTATAAAAGTTATGAACCCTCCCATCGACGCTCGATCAACCCTATTTGTTGCAAAATCCGAGTATGAATAACATCTTAGTTTGAATGATTTTACTTTCGAAAATTCTAATTTATATTCTTGAGTGTATTTTAAATAACCCAAAAATCTCAATAAGCAATTCCAATGCTTTATTCCCGGGTTTGATTGGAATTGAAATAGTACATTTACTGCATACATAATATCGGGTCTTGTGCGTATAGCAATAAATGACAAAGATCCTATTAAATTTCTATAAGCAACTGTTAAAATTTCTTCACTAGTTTTGGGTGAATATAATTTGGAAAGAACTTGACCTTTTGATATAGGTAATGAACTTACAGGATATTTATATTTTTCATAAATTTCACACATAACCTTCGAATGTAAGATCTTTGATGTGTAAACAGACTATTACCTAGATCTTTAAACTCTATTCCTAATAATTTCTTTGTTTTACCCATAATTTTTAAATCAACATTTTTTTGCAATAATTTTAATACTAAATTTACGTTTTCCATTTCTTTTCCAAATGTAATCATGTCATCAATATAAAATAATAAAATTACATTATCTTCAAACATATATACACAATTAACCCACTATGATTTCTTAAATTTCAATTTAATTAATTTTCTAATTCCAAAAACCACTGGCGTCCACTCTGGTGGGGAGTACATATATTGTTTTACGTAACTTGCACACTTTGTTATAATCAAGTTCATACCCAGTTGGTTGCTTCATGGAGATAACAGTATCTAAGTTAGCATGTAAATAGGCATTAGTGATATCTACTTAACATGCATCCATTTCCACAAACACACACAGATAGTGAAAAATAATCTTACGATAGTAAAGTTAACTGGACTAAATACCTCGTCAAATGACTCACCTCTTAATTGTGTTACCTTGCGCAACTAAGCGGGCCTTGTATCTAACAATTTTATTATTTTCATCATATTTAATGGTATAAACCCAACGGTTTTCTAAAATTTTTATAATATCCGGAGAATCAACTAAATCCCAAACTTCCTGTTCCATCATTACGTTAATTTCTTTAATTATTGAATCATGCCATTTAGATGCTTCTCTGGATCTTATCGCCTGTTTGTAACAGTTAGAAATAATTATTTCAACCATATAGGAGTTTCTTGTTGCTCTGTCAAATCTGAGAATTCCTGGGATTCGGTATTATTTTTTCTAAAATGAAACAAACTAAGATTATACTCAATGTTATGCCTCTTACAGTATCGCTCTATTTCGTTAAAAGATTTCAATCGGGTTGTTTCCCCTTCTATACTATAATATACAATAAATCCATTTACTTTCCTGCCTATATTTCGAATCCACTTAACCTCTGTACATGGGATTAAGCTATGATTATCGGAAGATACATCTGGCTTTTCAAATGTCGAGGGCGGTTCTGTACTTGTCTTTGAAACTAAAAGACTCGCTAATGAATCTTTTACTCTATCAAAATCCTCCTCCTCCTCATCATAATAATCAGGAAGGATTAAATTAAATCTAAGATTACTATTAGCTCCCTGTCTAAAATTAATTCCCCTCTTATTTTCATCGAATCTTACATTAGTAGTCTCTACTCATTTATTTTTTTATCTATTAACCATCTAATATATATTATAAATGTGAAAGTTTGTGAGAATCTTTGTAGGTCTTTCACGCAAAAACAACTGAATGGATTTTAATGAAACTTTACAGTAATATAGCTTATACATCAGAATAACACATAGTCTATAATTTATAAAACTTTGTAAAAAGTGTCTAAAATATAACGATATTTGTCAAGTAAGAAGGAAAAAATTCTGCCATCTGCAAGCAAAAAAAGCCCACGTCAGCATATATCTATCTTTTGTTTGTGAAAAACTCTTTTTGTTTTGGCTACGCATGGGGCTCGCTTCTAATTAATTCCTGTGATCAGAATAATGCCTATTTTTTTATTTCAGAATAAAACTAAGTTTTGAAGGGAGAGGTTGTTATAAATCTATCTTTATATTAATGGTTTTTTTTTATGATTTTATTATGCACATTTGGTAGTAAGAAGTTGATCTATTTTCAAAATAACTACTTTTATCGCTTCTGGTACTTAAAGTAAATTAACTTTCTCTTTCACACTACACATCATTTGGACAAACTTTCATAATTTTTTGTGGTCAGTAGTTAATTATAACGCTGTAATTTTAATTGAATATGCAGATATTGCATTTTTAAGTATAAAACTAATTATAACTACTGCACTGTATTTTTTGCAGTGAGTGAGTGAGTGAATATTAACGTCGCACTGTTCAGCTACACGAGGGCTTTTGGAGACGGACCCACGTAATTTTGAACAATGGTCAAGTGACGGGAACGACACTTGAGCTGGCACCCCCTTCTCCTAACTACCACACCACACCAACTTAGCAGGAATATTCTAATAATACTTAGCTGTAATATTCTTTGAAATCCCCTCTTCCAAGATATATGGCAGCACAGGTTCTATGATGACTATTTTAGTGGGGAAGGCGAACAGTTTTGTAGCAGATATTGCGTTTTCAGCGGATTGCAAAGATTATTATTTTTGTCGCAAAAAAAAATAGTTAATGTCAAAATTTAAGTGTCTTATGGTTTTGTCTGTTAATAAAGACCTTGGAAAATGATTTGACTACTTATTTTAGGTGAACGGTGTACATAATTAATTTTACAGTGGAATATCTTTCATTAATTTATTAGCTCTGACGGATTAAATTTTCCAAAGTGGAGTATTTTGTTTATGTATATCCCTTAATTTGTACATGTAGTTATCAAAAAAAATATTGTATGAAAAAAACTGCAGTAAATCATAATGCAGTTGTATAAAGTAATAACGTGCATCGGGCCCCTACACGGCGGGTCTTACAAAGCTCTAATAAAGCTCGAGCTACGAAAGTAGCTAGGCATTTGCCAACTTGTTATCATCATATCCAACTTGTTATCATCGTTATCATTTCGCTGTGCTTTTCATTGAATCGCCATTATAGCCATTATAATTTAAGAAACGGCGTTGCTTGCGAATATTACAATTTTAACATAAAATAAATACAACAGAAAGTAATATTTATGTATTACACTTTCAGATATAAATTATTTACACTACTTTAAGCGTTCATTACGCAAAACGTTTAAGAATGTGTTACTTTCGCTGAGCAGAGATCAGCTTAGGGAGGTATTCTGAAAAATCGACCCTCAAGAGTGTTACGAGGAATTATAAATTTAAAAAATCCTATTTATCGGCTATTAGGTCTACATAGTTAAAATTTACCAAAGGTGTTTTTTCCCCTTTCTTTTTATGTTTAGCTGAGATATGCAAAAAGCTTTTTTTGCTTAATTTTCAATTCACATAAAATTAACTCATTAAAAACTTCTTTTTCCTTCAATCTGTGTTGTTTAATTTTTCAGTTCACCCGTGCGAAGAACGGGTATACCAGCTAGTATTCTGTAACCCTCAGTACGTTGTGCATAGCCCATCATAATTCCCATTTTCGCACGCATATCGAATTTCTTTCTAATTTGTTTTGGCACACCAGCATAAGCCAACCATGCGAAAGGTTTTAGATGCAATACCGATTGTCTTCTACCTGAATATTTTTCGAAAGGGGTTTTGTTACTGTATTTGGGATAAATTCGTTTTTACGCATAAGTGAAACAAAGTAATGCTTCTCCCCAAAACTTATGGGAACTTCACTAGACTTAAGCAACGTTTTGATGCCATCTAGAGCGGTTAAATTGAATCTCTCCGCGACCCCATTCATTTCCGGCGTATATGAATTTGTTACCTCATGCTTTATACCTAGTTCTGTCAAGAAATTATCCATATCTTTATTACAAAATTCTAGTCCACCATCAGTTTTAACTGCTATTTCCTTTTTACTTAGACAACGTTCTGCTCCTTTCTGAAATCTTATAAACGTATGAAATACGTCTGATTTTTTTCGGATGGGAAATACCATCACCTTTCTTGAATAATCATCAATTATACTCAAAAAATATTTATTACCACCTTGGTTTTCAGGTGGCATTGGACTACAGAGGTCCATATGCAACAATTCCAATGATAGTTTTGATCTTACGGCCCCCGTCTTTTTAAATGAAACTCTTTGACTTTGCTAATTTACATGGTATACAATGAGACTTATCATTATCAGTTAAACGCGGGAGACCTTTTACACTAACATTTTTACTAGTTTTTACCAAGTTATCATTATTAACATGACAAAAGCGTTGATGCCATATTTCTATCGATCCATTTTTTGTTTTGGCGGTTACATTACTAAGAAATTCATTTCTTTACTCTTTGGTATAATATAATGATCTGGCTTAAAAAAATACAAATTTTCATGACGTGTCGCCGAGAACAATTTTATCCAGTCTTTACTAAAAGCATTAATTTTACCTTTGGTACCCACAAAATGCACACCTTTACTTTCTAATCTGGAACCGGATAACAAATTTCTCCTCAACTTGGGATTAAATTAAACATCAGACAAAGTTATTTCATGAAAACTATCCTTATATTTTACCAAAAATCTAAGTGTACCGATTCCCTCTACTGGACAACTTTTATTCTCCGTTGCTAACGACATTTCCATGTTAGTTATTGGTTTAAGATCTAAAAATAAACTCTTGTCATTACAAAAATGACTCGTGGCAACCGTATCTATTACCCAAACACCTTTATCAGAGTATTCCTCAAATAAATTACAACTAGTTATGAGTTGCTTATTTAGTTCTATAAGACTACATTCAGCTTCACAAAATCTTAAATTTATATTAAACTGTGTTAAAATTTTCATTCACAGTCGAAGGAGGTTTTTGTAGAGAGTTTTTCTCTTTACAGTTTACTTTAAGATTCCAGTACTTATTACATACATAACACGGACCTATAGTTCTTAATAGATTGTTTAATATTTTTAATAGTTTTACAGTTAAATACCTTACCGTCCTTTTCCTGCTAATCTTTCTTACCACTTGGATCTCCATGAGCTGCAGCCGTAGCACCAGGAAATGTCTTTGACTTCTTCTTCGAAGTGAAACTGCTTAAGTAAGCATTCTCCGCTTTCTCCCCAAATCTTGCTTCATCAACTGAAGACGATTGGCTTCTAATATCAGCTCTGCTTCAATTTTGACAGCTCTGAATTCCTCTTTCCATCTGTAGATTTGTTGCACGGTAGACTGGAATTCCTGAGGAAGCCACTTTATTAATTGAAATCCTATGTATAGGTCGTCCAATTTATGACCCACCTCTTGTAGCCTGGTTACCGCTATCTTTACACGAGATATGAAGATTCCGACATCTTCCTCTGGTTGGTATCTGGTTCAAAAAATAATTTAAAAGCTGGATTACCCTTGCTCTTGTGACTGGTTCGAAGTGATCTTTTAATATCTTCCATGCCACTACTCCGTCAGTTGTTTCCGTTGTCAGATTTTTCAAATCTGAACTGATGTTAGCGTAGATTAACACACGTATAACATCTATCCTTATGAAGTTGTAGGTCTAATGTTTCCTTGTATGTTGCCCCTACATCAGGTTCCTCTGGCTTGGTCTGTATTATTAAAACAAGTTTGTTTTATTATGTAGGGTTACATATCAGATTGTGTTTTTATTTTAGATAATTTGATACAGAAATATCTCTATTAACTGCTCTGAACATGTGTAAAATAATGAAAATTTCAGTTAACTAAATATATTTTATCTTTTTATGTATGTTCTTTATATAATTTAATTTAAAATAAACAAAATGTTTTTACATTCCTGTAGATATCCATCCAAAATACTTTTAGCAGAAGTTTCTTTGGTAAACATAAAAATAGTAGAAATAGAGCTGGCGACGATTTCTAAATGTTTGATATTGAAAGCAAGCTTATTCAAAGTGGTGAGAGCATAATAAGTGAGGAAATTGTTTAAAATCCTTATGCTTCATCATCCTATCCATGTTTTCTAAACACTCAATTTTTTTTACCGGGATATTAAAAAAAAGATTGTTTTCCTGTACAATCTTATCTTTTACAGTAATCAAGTAACCATATATAGTAAAAAACGAAATTTTAGTGGGTGTAATGTAAAAGAGCAAGAGCAAAATAGTACACAAAAGAAGTGTTAGGTTAGAGTTAAACGGGAAACAAACCAAAACATATTCACGTGCCATCCTCATCACGTGATCGTGACGTCACATGAAAAACAGAAAACATAATACAAAAGTGATACTAAGGAAGCAAAAAGCATTATAAGGATCAATTAAAAATAAAAAACGATACATTAGCTGTTATTTAAAAGATTTGTATCAGCTAGAACAGCATCAAGTTTATGTAAGATTAAATTTATCTTTTGATGTTTGCCGGATAGTATTTTCTATAAGAGTTTTGCATTTATTTTATTTTAATCATCATGCCGAAGCGAGGGAAAAGAGTACTTTTTTGTATTAAAATGAAAACATTTTCTTTAAAATTCACAATTGTTTTTTTTTTAATTTCTGTACAGTGTTGTGAGATATTATCGATTACTGTAAAATATAAAAAATAGCTTACTTGATTGCCTGTAAGATTTTACACGAATTTTTGAGTGAAATTAGACTTAGCAGAGAAATTCGCAAAAATGCTTTAAATAAGCAAGAATGCTTTCAATTTTTCTTTTTTTTGGATTCATGGCAGATTTAGAGCTACAGGGTAAAACATCGAATGTTGCTTTTAAAATATCATTTTGATTTAAATGAATTTTTTGTATTACTTCATTATGTGTATCATCATATAAAAACATTTGGGCAACTTTATGAATGTGCTTGCAAATATTTCCTCTTATTAAGCTGTCTACACAAGTGCATGTATAGAAATTAATACAAATTTTTCAGGCAGTAAATTTAATGTTACATAATCTATGTCATTCTTCTTCTTTCTTGCATATTAAATAGTTGGAATGATTGAATTCAATTTTCAGCTTGTTATCTGCTAATTTTTCAATTCTATTGCTTTGAATCTCTAGACTTAATCTGTGACTATTGACAATTTTTTATAGTTTATCAGAGGAAATGTTTTTTTTTTTTTTTTTTTTTTTTTGTAATTTTATTAAACGTTGAAATATTAAGTCTCTTACAAGTTTTAAGAGACCATCTATTGCAACAACTAATCTTGACATATTTTCCATCAAAATAATGGTACTTAATTTTTTCATGAAGGAACTCTAAATACATGTTTGTATTTATGCCCAGACTCTTTTTGTAACAATAGGCCCCATTTTTCAGGTCTCTGAGCATAATTTTGCTGGAAATATTTTCCGAATTCAGAAGTGTCTGTGTCATTCTATAAATTGCTTCATTTGGTTAGAAAATGTTTCTAAACATAATTCATCTTTCACTGCCTTTAATGCTTTATTAACAATTTTTCTCTTTTCAGGATTTTTAATTTTGCTTAAATTTTGGTGCCAGTTTCTTGTGAAATGCCAAGCACACAATAATACATTTTTAACTGTGCCCATCACATAAATCCAAAGCATTATAAAATGCTGGAGCATCATTACTTATAAATGTTGTAGCTTCGATTTTACCCACAGCATTTTTAATGGCACTAAAATAAATTCTGAATACATCTTCAGAACTTCTGTTGGAAAAACAAAATGCCACAGGAATTCTATTTTTATGTTCATCAACTACCAAAACTGAGTATAAATTCAAATCATAGCTCCTTAACCCATGTGTTCAATCAATAAAAATTTTGTCCTTTCCATATTTTGTAATCATTTCTTTCTGAAAATCTTTCATGATTTTAAGGACAAAATCTTCATCTTTTAAACAATAGTCATTTCCTTATTGTCCCTGCTCTTTGGAAAAAACAATACAACTTTCTCCATTATTTTTTCATTTCTTGAACTCATAGCTTGACTGTAAAGAACAATTTCAATTCTAAAATTCTGCGAGCTGCATCTACCCGATGCTTGGCGTTGGAGGAAGAAATTCAGTCTCGAGCCAGTCAATTAAAGTAACTTAGTTTATTCAGAACTACCGAGTGAGAGTGAGCACGTGATTGCTTCACCCTTTTTATATACAGAACATAATGACGTCACACAACCTCTTCACAGTTACAAAAACGTGGCGCCATGCAGCCACTCATTCACAC
>BMAU01016260.1:0-163727 GCA_019973935.1 Trichonephila clavipes
ATATAATAAGACGTAATATATATGTTGATAAAATAAATATAGACAATGAATTATCATACAAAACAAAAAATGTAAAAATTATAGAATAGATCACCTAGAACAACAAACCAATATACATAAAGGGTGTTTTTTTGAGAGGTATAGAACTTTAAATTGCAATAAAACAACGATGTATTATTCGATTGACATGAATTTTTTTTATTCGAAAGATAATCTTGTGGCATTACATTTTAAATATGATTTCTGACATATGACTGCCACGGCTGGCTCGGATGTAGTCCAATCTGGACGTTCAATTTTCGATGACTTTTTCCAACATTTGTGGCAGTATATCGGCAATAACACGGCGAATGTTGTCTTCCAAATGGTCAAGCGTTTGTGGCTTATCCGCATAGACCAATGACTTTACATAGCCCCACAAAAAATAGTCTAGCAGTGTTAAATCACAAGATCTTGGAGGCCAATTCACAGGTCCAAAACGTGAAATTAGGCGGTCACCAAACGTGTCTTTCAATAAATCGATTGTGGCACGAGCTGTGTGACATGTTGCACCGTCTTTTTAAAACCACAGCTCCTGGACATCATGATTGTTCAATTCAGGAATGAAAAAGTTAGTAATCATGGCTCTATACCTATCACCATTGACTGTAACGTTGTGGCCTTCATCGTTTTTGAAGAAGGATTCCACCAGCCCATAAAGCGCACCAAACAGTCAGTTTTTCTGAATGTAACGGTGTTTTGACATACACTTGTGGATTAGCTTCACTCCAAATGCGGCAGTTTTGTTTGTTGGCGTAGCCATTCAACCAGAAGTGCACTTCATCGCTAAACAAAATTCGCTTACGAAAATCGACCATTATTTTTGAAATAAAATTGCACAATTTGAAAGCGTTGTTCAGGCGTGAGTCTATTCATGATGAATTGCCAAACCAAACTGAGAATAAATCACTTGACAGCTGTTAAATCGGTCACCATCTTGGAAAGTAATGCCAACTTAAACTTCTATACCTGAAAAAAAAAACACTCTGTATATATATATATATATATATATATAAAGTCAATTGAATATTAATATTGAATGAATGAATGAATGAAGTTTATGTGTATATATACATAATATTAATTTATAATTTTTTTAGTAATGTATGATTTTGATTCATCTAGAATATTTACCTGTTACATTTTAATTCTTCTTTTGATAAGTTTTCTGAAATTTTTAAATATCATGACTGGGATACAACTTTTCCTGTAACTGAAATAGTTTGTTTTATATCTACCAGTGAAACTTAAAATTGCAAAATCAATTTTCTGATGGGAAATTTATCAAAGATTTTCTAAATTTGAATGTTGTAAAATATATTTCATCTTATTTTTATTTCTGACTTTTACTTATTTTGCTCGTTCAACATTAGCAAAGTATGATTCTCTATTTCAATTATGTTAAGATGGTGTTTTTTAAATTCACTTTGATACATCTGTGGCAAACAATCTTAACATAAGAGACAACATTAAAGATACTCCATGGCTGCCATTCTAATTTTCATTCAAGATTGTACTACCAGGGTTTAGGTTCATTGTGAATTCTTTTAATGATATTCGTATGACACTGCAGAAGCAGAATGTAGCAACCTTCAGTAACCTCATGTTTAACATTTCTCAGGAATTTAATGTCTGGCCATAACAGTTTTTTTTTTCTGTAATGCATGGACAATCCAGGAAAAATGGCACTATTTATGAAGGAGTACACATACAGAATAGCTGAAAAAAAGCCATTATTTAACAGAGAAAAATATTTTAAAAAATAAAGATTTTTGAAGAAGATAAAGAATTTATATTGTCAGTATATATTTACACCTTCAAACAACTTAATCTCTACTAGTTATTTCATACAAATGCAGTAATTTTATATGAATTGGTTAGGAGTCAGCTGTGAAATACAAAATTCTATCACAAAAAGGAAACATTCCCGAGACTGAATTGTGATCAAGCCATGGGATATTAAAACATTCCTGAAGTTTCTGTTATTAAACAAAGCTTAGGGTTTTGGGGCTGAAGTGAATGGTTTTATTCATCACAAGTTTCACTCATGCATTTTTGTGTTATCACTGCTGCCTTTGTTTAGTGAATGCCTTTTTGTGTAATATACCTTCTTTAAAGTATCATTGTGAATATGTTCTTGCATGCAAAAAAAATTATAAGTTATGTACTAATTTTTAAATTTTGGATAAATTAACAAGTTGCATTTTCTGTACTTTTTCAATATTCTATTAAAATTATATTTTTTGCTGCAAATGTAATTTTCCTGGACAAAAATAAATAAATAAATAATAAAATATTTAAAAAAAAAAGGCATAAAGAAGTTATTGTAAAATATTTTCTGATTTCAGCTTAATCAAGCCTTCATGAAGAAAATCCCTCCTGGAGCTGAAGCATCAAATATTCTAGTAGGAGAAGTGGATTTCTTAGACCGTGCCATTATAGCATTTGTCCGTCTCAGCCAAGCCACCAATTTGGGGGACCTGACTGAAGTGCCTGTTCCTACTCGCTTCTTGTTTATATTGCTGGGTCCTTCAGGAAATTTGGGTCGCTACCATGAAATTGGTCGTGCTATGGCCACTCTTATGTCTGATGAGGTGGAGTTAATATATATTTTAAAATTATTCTTTTTTTTTAAAGCATATTTTTTGTATTATTTTAGCAGTGTCATAAATAATTTGAAGAATCTTATAATCGAATACTCAGTTTTGTTGTAAATTGAGTTTCCCCCTAGAGGCATTCTTTTTGTAGAATAATCTACTGATTGTTCTTCCTCAACTTCAGAGATGTTTTATGTATCCAGTTGCATTCATTCGACTAATTCTACAAAATCTGTTTGCTTAGTTAATGAAAAATAGCAATGAGGGTGTACAAACAGCATATTTTGTAGATGAAATTTTGCAATTAATTTTAGTCGCAAAAAATTATAAAATTATGTACTTTATGTCTATTGAATAATATAAATGGTCATTGAATTCCATTTTTATTAGAGTGATGGCAACATAAGAATGGCAATGGCATCTTATAGTATTCTATATTAAGGTATCCTCATTGGATTCAATTTTAAAAATACAATATAAGTTACATTGTCTTTAAAATGTTTTATTAGAGTTTAAAACTCATCTAATGAGCAAATCTAAAAGAATGATGGAGTTACTCATATTAACTCATTCATAATGAACAGATATAGTTTCTTCTTAAATGAGAAATTCCAAGCTTCCTTTTTCTTAGTTTTCTCCTTTTTTTTATTGACTTTTAGAGGAAAGCATCTTTTATTTATTGATTGATTTGGTTTGCATTTTTTTGATAGTTGTGTTGTAATAGCTGAGTCATGATGGTGAAAATTGACTGCACAATGTAATAAACAATGCTTTCTAGGCAAGAACACGTCCGGAGTACTTTTAATCAGAGCATATTTAGCATTATAAATGCTCTTTTATAAGTCAATTCCAATAAATACTAATATTTAACTAACAATATTTAAAATAAATTACTTAAATTTTAGAAAAATCACAATTATAAGTGAAATTTTAGCAATATTTTTGAAAAACTTCAAAGCAATTAGAGAAAAAAGTAATAAACTTATATTAGTAAAAGTATTACTAAAACAAATTAGATGCATTTATCTAGGAAATGTACTAAAATTTTAATGTTTTATTAAAATTTGAAAATTTTAGAGCTGATTAAATAAACATAACAAGAAATGTGACATTCTTTATCAGACCACTATTTAAATAACAAGCCATAACTCAAAAAGTATTCATATAATAAGAAATATTTTAGTACATTCTCTAGAAAATAACATAAATATCAAGTTCATAAAGTTTTATAGAAATACATTTTTGTAACATTTTGAGTTATCAGACTCGCTATGATAGATTTTAAGTAATTTAAATGCCTACTTCTGGTAGATCAAAGACACACTTCTGGTTTTTCTAACTTTATAAAATTGACTGCAACTTGGTATGTACGTAGTGTAGAAACATAATAAAGTATAATTGTAAAGCCAAAATATAGCTCTATTCAATAAAATAACAAACAAAAATATCTGTTGATCGAATTCTGTGGCATGACGGCTTAATCTACAAAATGATACTCTTCAAGTTCCCACCCTATCTAATTAAAATTATCCATAGTTATCTGGACAATAGAACTTTCAACATTAAACTAAATAATGTGCTCTCCAGCCAACGCCCTATCCTAGCTTCGACCCCTCAAGGTTCCATCTTAAGTCCGGCTCTCTACAACATCTATACTAGGGACTTTCCCACGGACAATAATATTACAGTGTGCCTCTTCGCCGATGACGCTGCAAACATAGTGGAAGAGGCCGTCAACCTTACCCAAAATTACATCTACAAACTGGAACTATGGCTAACCAAATGGAGGATAGCCATAAATACTGACAAAACGCATGCTATTGGTTTTCAAAAAACCAGATCACACAATTGCCCTCCCCCTCCAAATCTTCAATAGAACAATAGAATGGACCTTTCAAATTAAATACCTTGGACTCATACTAAATGACAATCTAACGTACACACCGCACTTTGAAGAAACAACAAAAAAATTCTGGAGAAAGTTCTACTTGCTCATCGACATCCTCGGCAGGAAATCAAAACTCTCACTTAAAAACAGGCTGTATTTTTATAAACAGTACATCCACCCCCTCCTCCTGTACGGCTGTGTGATCTGGGGATCCACAGGAAATGTTCACATCGAAAACCTACAAAGACTTCAAAATAGAGCACTCCGAACAATAGCCAAAGCCCCTCGGTTCCTACCGAGATGCATCCTGCACGAGGAACTAAGAGTAGAACCGATTTACACCATCATAGTGGAACTAGCTTCCAACTTTCATTCATCTATCCCCTACCATAACACTGTTTCACCGCGCGTGGAACTTTCCCCCATCCACACTCCCTTTCTGACAGTCAGCTGATGCGTCAGTTGTCGTTTCTTCAACCGGTTCTCTGAGCTGGTTCCCCCCCTCCCTCTACTCCATAACAGTAGAAGAAGCCTAAACATATAGGCTGGCTCTTAGGCGCAAAATATATGCCAGATGTTGATCGAATTTGGTAATTTTCTACATATTCGAGTATCTTAGGACAGGGGTGCCCAACCCAAATTGGTTGGTGGGTCACGTAAAAATTTACTAAACTGTGGTAGGCCGCACATATCAAAATAAAAAAAATTATTCAAAATATTTTACTATCGTACAGCATTCAAAATATGATATGATCAACATTCAATTATTGATATGATAAAAAAAAAACACCGTTTACCTTTTACTGGACCACAATCGCAACAAAGTTGAAAGTCAACCGATTGCACTTGTTGGTGGAGGAATATCTCTTAACCTACAAGGTTCTTATCTACAGTAGATTTATGCTGTCATCTGAGGTTACGTAGTATAACAACTATGTGCGTAACATCTTCACATTTTATACTCGTGTGACAGTATGTTTGCATAAAATTGATTTAGATTTTCAAAATTTTTATTTCAAATGCAAAAAAGCAATTAAGTAAAGAAGAACAGCTTTGTAATTATTACACTGTTTGTCAAAAAGTTTTTTTTCTGCCTGATAGCCAAATGTTTAGTTCTTATTGTTTGATAGTAATTATTGCACTGTGATTAAATATATATCATAAAATGAAAAAGTTACATAATTTCAGAAGGTTAAAATATTAAACATTTCTATTCTGCTGCCGTAATTATCTTACATTTCTACTACCTCGTCTGACAGTCCTGAGGCAACCCATTAAATCCATCATCGGATTCTTTCATTGCCAAATAAGAAAAAGACTACTAATCTGAACTTAAGAATATAGACATAAATTATTTCTGTGACTAAAATAGAACTAAATACACTCAATGAAGTTCTCATTGAAAGAGGAATAACACACCCAAGCTCATCTGCTTTCCTTCATCCATCAACACCTGTTATTACAATTGCTTGGAAGTCAAATGAAGGAAAAAAATTATTTTGGTAAAAACTGCACAGGGAGAGTTGGGGGTGGGTCAAAACACAATATTTTCGTTTCAACCGTCTGTAGTCCTAATGTCTAAAATAATATAGACAGAAACTTCAATTGGGCCGCAAAAATTCTCCAAATGGGCCGCGGGTTGGGCATGCCTTCCTTAGGAGGTTTGTTCTTCTACGCGCAACCAGAGCTTAAGACAAATTGTTTATCCCTTTTCAATTATCATTCAAAATTAAAGATAATTATGTATGCTAAACCCTTCTGCGAAGGGTGGTTTTTTTCTTTTTCTTTTGTGGCCTCTGGCTGCATCATTTTTGACATTTATGGTATAACCCCAATAACATTTCTTTTCTAAACCACACATGGGGTAACATTAACTTCTGTATTATTCAAGCATTTAAAACTTACTACCTATGCTACCTATTATATAAATATATTGTTTTTCATGCTGTTTCAATAGATGGTCCTTTTTCATATTTGAGAACTTTTTCTTTGTGCAATGATTAATTAAATAAAAATGTAAATTTGATTTAATGCCCAAAATCTCCTCAGAATTGCTGTGTTGTATGTCAATATGCAGTTGCATAGAATGATTATTAGACTTTTTTTCAAAGGTTTTTCACCCAATTATAATAAAAGCTATATATTAAAGTTATTTTTTCCAAGGTGAAACTTTTACACTAAGAGTTTAATTTTTGTAACTATTCCACTGTGGACAATAATATACAATTTTATCTACTCATATTTTTCCTGTTGTATTCAAGTTAAATTTCAAGTGAAACTTTGACAAAAAGAAGTCATATTGGCAATAGCTATCATTCTAAATATATTGTAAATAAAGATTTCAATTTCAACCAACTCTTTTTGCAAACTATAATAAATTTTTTTTATCATGTTAATGTGATTTCCTATTACAGACAGAAGGGAGGAATATGTTACAAGTAACAGTAAAAATCTTTTAAATGACATTTAAAATTGTAAATCTTTCGATAGAATGATGGTTAAGAAATGCTTGTTTTTGACTAGTGAGTCCTAGTCTTGATTTCAACTCCCCCCCCATTTCCTGAAAAAATACTCATGCAGGATATGACAAATTTTGGTATCATTCTTGCTGTTTGACTTTGGTTTAGTTTTACCTGCCTCCAATAGTTTATTATACTCTAGTACACTTAAAATGTGGTCCACTGAGTCTGTCATTTAAAATTAAAATTTCTCTTTTAAACTCTGAAAGGCTTTATAGAAATAATGAAAGATGTGTCATTCTAAACTCTATCATTAAATTGATACCCCCCTCCCCAATGAGAGAACTCTGCTCTAGAACATGTATTTTTATCAAGAACATTAGATCAGGGAGGAGGGCTCAAAATCTTAGGGGTTCGTGATGTCGTTCTGATACATAACAGGGGCTGCAATGATCGAAATTTTAAAGAACCGTTGCTCTAGTACATCAACAATACAGACAAATTGCAAAATCTAAGCTTGAATGTGTCATATGTATTTTATAAGAATTTAATGCTATGTGAATAGTTAGATAGTAATTATTTCAAACCTTTGTTTGAAAGCAATATTGTGAATTACCCTCATATATAGAATCTCAATCTATAATCGAATCCAAAAAGCTGTAAAATTTACCTTGAATTGTAAGCACATTTTGCAATTTAATTCTATTGGAAATTTTGTTCATATAATGTATAATTAAACAGTTTAATTTAATTCAGGCTTTTTTTTTTTGCATCACACTTATAAAAAAAAATTTGAGTAAACTGTTACTATTAGTACTAGATTATCTAGTTCCCAATGTAGATGAATTTTTTGTAAAGAAAGTCAATCACAGTCATTTTAGAGAGATATAAAGATGAAAAATTTCAAAAAACCCCTAAAAATTTCATTGGATATCTTCATGATAAAAGTGTGCTAAATATTTTTTTCTTGATTAACAGTAAAAATGAGAAACATTTAATCAAAACCTCTATGAACATGTTTCTATCCTAACACTTAGAAAATAAAATTAAGCATGGCATTTAGGGAAGACAGCATTTTAAGAGGTGACTTGTATCTTTTCCTATAAAGAATAAATTTGCAATGTTGATTTGTCTGATTATGTGCTACAAAATTATTATTAAAAAAATGTACTTGAAAGAGCCTAAGTGTTAGTATACTTGATGTGAGTTTTTGATTTGTAGTATTTTTTTTCACTCCTTTGAATACCTTTTATTCCATGAAATAAAAAGCAATTGATCTAAATTTAAGTAATAAGCAACTCCATATGATTAATATTACTCTGGAAGTTTGAAGTAGCTGGCCTATAGGAGTTTTGGTTATCCATACCTGCTGATCCCTCCCCATTTGAAAGTAGAAGGCATATTTATTATTTGACAAAATTGTTATATAAAAATTAGTGTTGTAAATGCTCAGAACTTTTTAAGTACTGTAAAGGATACTGTAATTCGCATATCTTAATCGTAAGCAATTAAGACTGTGCTAAGTTTAATAATTTGCTGGTTTGTATGTGTCTCATCAGTTTTTGTGTTACTGTAGTCTTACAATTATCTAATTCATTTATTTATGTGAAGATAACCCGGTTATGTACTTTTTGTTTTAATTAAAATTCCATTTTGAAACGATAAAATAATCAAGGCACTTAGAGACCTACATAAATTGATCGAGAGTATTTCTAAAAGATATGATTAACAGTAGTAAATATTAGCTTAATCTGTGTAAGAAGGATTTTGAATGAAGTTTTAAAATTTTACATCAAAGACTGAAATTTTAAAATTGACACTCCTCATAAATTTTTTTGCTTCTAATTATGAATTAAAATTTAAAAGAGAAAACCATGTTCTGAAAATAGTTATTTCATTTGTAATATAGTTTCATAGCATATAGCTTCTTGTATATTTTCAATAACCAATATTTGCTGTAATTTTTCTTTTTTACTTTTTTTAACAACTTATTCAAAAACAATTTATATCTGCTTCTTGCTGCCTGACATACTCGCGACACATTTAATCTTACTCTTTTTAATTTCTTGAGAATTAAAATGCCATTGAGTATTTATTGACAAATTGAGAATTATTCAAGTCTTTGAAGAAATTTTGGTAGTTTAAATTACATTTTAAAAAATTTTTCTCTTACCTTTTAGGTGTTTCATGATGTTGCCTACAAAGCCAGAAGTCGGCAAGATCTTTTAGCTGGTGTAGACGAGTTTTTAGATGCAGTCACAGTACTACCTCCAGGAGCTTGGGATCCTAGCATAAGAATTGAACCTCCTAATCAACTTCCTTCTCAGGTATATTATCACTACAAATTAATTCATCATAAATTTCTGATTTGACTGTTTTTTCCCTTCCCCTAAACATTTATGGAAAAAATGTGGATTAGTTAAATAACATATTTATGAATGTTACTTATGCTTTCATTATACTAAGAATGTATCATTAATCATATATAAATTGCATAATAAATCGCATTTCTATTTGCTTGATTGCAAAGTATAATTTTATGTTTAAAAAACTAAAATTTGTTTTAATTAACAGCTATATGTGATGTATATCATTAGCTTAACTTAATTGCATTGCTGAAAAACAACAAAGCATACTCGTAAAATTTGAATTATAGTGAAATATTGTAATGGCCTGTTAAAAATAAAAAAATTGTGGAATAGGCGTAATGTTTCTCAGATGTCTAAAATATCTTTAGGGACAGAATCTGGGAACAAACTTCCCATAAAAGTCTTTGTCTTTTGTTCTTTGTTAAGCTGTAGTATATATTTGTAGCTATGCTATAATCTAAAACTATATTCAGGTAATATAATTTATAGGAAAATAACTTAATAACGAAAATTAATATTTTCTAAATATTTTCTTTTACTTAATTTATGTATATTAAGAAAAATTACATAAAAAAATTATAGTCTTAAATCTACTTGGACTTGTTGTAATGGGATGCACTTCTAATCCTTCTAAAGAATGACTACTTATACAAATTGTGCTAATTTTCACCAAAAAGTGACTGACTGTTTTTCTTCAAATAAAATGTGTAAGAAAATCTTTTTCTTTTACATTATGGCCAAATTTTGCTGTGGTGGCGCTAATACGAAAGTATCTTAACTAGTTTTCTTTAATTAAAAAATATCTTACAGAGTTGCTTAGATTCTAATTCCTTTTCATTGAAAATCTTTTTATGTATACTATGATTGATATATTCATAACTTATATATTTATTTTGTAGATATTGATTTTTTTAAGAACTTAAATATGTTATTTAGTCTATGAAACTTCTATTGAACTTGAAACTGTATTTTTCATAAATTTCTTATTTTTAATTATTTTAGGAATCTAGGAAAAAGACTGAGACTCAAGAGGTCAAAGTGGATGAAGAAGAAGAGGAGGAAAAAGAAAGAGAAGAAAGTGGATTGAAAAGATCTGGACGGTAAGTATGCAACCAGAAATCATCTTTATCTTGTCAATATATATATAAAATTGTTAGTTATCTCAAACATCTCTTCTTTGGATGTTTAAAACTTGATATTGTATTTTCAAAACAGTACTTACTAATTGAAATAAGAAAATTTATAAAATTTTATAGAGTAAGCTAAAGTCTTGGTGTTTAATTAAAGCTTATTGTGTATGTGCTTCCCAGAATCATCTATTTTTTAAATGCTTTATTTTCTGAATTTACTACTTTTTATCCATTTAAGGTGTTTTTTTTAATAACTAAAATAAAAAAGGGGTTTTATTTATTAAACTTTAGTTGAGTCAATGCAAAGATGATTTTTGTTTTTATTTTTTAAAAAATAATAATTAAAATACCTCAAGGGGAATTTTGCTTTAACTGAAGAAATAACTTTAAAATTTACCAGAAGAGCTTACGAAGTATTTATAGCTGATTTCTTTAATTTGTGGTCAAGTAAATAAAACAAAAAAAGTTCAGAATAAGAAAGGCTTGTTTTGGTTGAGAGAAGCCTCTAATATGTATATATTTCCCATATTATTTATTCATACAATACTTTGGAAGGTAAAAAGAGTATAATTTTTGATGGAATTATGTATTTTCATAAAGTAATTTTTTTTAAAAGTACTATTTTTTCTCGAACAAAATTGTTTGTTGAAAACTCAATTTCATGTTATACTTTTTTAAGGGGCGGGGGGTCGATTTTTGTAAAAATTGTTTCACTTTATTGATTAGGTGCTTTAATTGTATATTGCTATTTTGCTCCTAGGTTATTTGGTGGCCTTATAAATGACGTAAAGAGGAAACTTCCTTGGTATCTTAGTGATTTTACAGATGCTTGCGCATTGCAGTCTGTAGCCTCTATTTTCTTCTTGTATTTTGCTTGTTTGACTCCTATAATAACATTTGGAGGCTTATTAGGAGATGCTACTGAAGAACGAATTGTAAGCGTGATAATTTTTGTAACAATTATCTCATGTGATACTTTTATTTCAAATTTAGCAGCTTTATTAGCTTTCATATTTTGAAGTATTGATGATGAAACAATACATTAATAAAAGAAAATAAATCCAGATACGATAAAAAAAGTGTAAGAGGGTAGAGAAAAGTTTTTTTGGATAAATTTTAATTAAATAAATGATCAATTACTTGACCTTTTCTTAAGGAAGCTTAAACATTTGTTTATGTTGATTGTACCTAAAGGGGACACTGTGTTAATTTGCATGCAAAGCTTCAAAATATAAAAATCAAGAACCTGAGTGTTTTATTTGTTTTCAAAACTGTTATTGTATTCAAAACAAGTGTTTGAATTGTTACTTCTCTTCTACCTTTGTGAATCCGAGAATATTTTAATCAACTATAATTCTCAAAAATAAAACAAAAGTGCTATAAAAATTTCATACTATCAAGATAGATCCATTCTATTATGATTACATTTCAATATTTATAATTTTATGAAAATATTGATGTGCAAAATAGGTTTTAAATTTCTATTTTCTTGTGTTGTTTATTGCTTTTGTTCTTTAACATTGTTTGCTTATTTTTTTTAGGCTGCCATTGAAAGCCTTTTGTCCGGTGCAATTTGTGGTATTTTATATGGTTTGTTTAGTGGTCAGCCTCTGACAATCTTGGGAAGCACTGGACCTGTTCTTGTTTTTGAAACAATTTTATTTGACTTTTGCAGGTATTTTAGAATTAAATCATTTCTATATATTTAAGAAAATCGAGCATTAAAACTATCTTCAATTGTTGCTTAGTCATTACCCGCCCTCTGAAAATAAAGTATATTAACAAAGTTTAAACATTAAGTGGTACTTTTCTGGAACATAATTCCAAGAAAGATGAATTTAAAATAATTTTTAGTTTATTTTAAAATTTGCAATTATATATTAAAAGTTTAAAAATGCTGACCTTTATAAAGTTCCCTAAAGGGTTATAGTTATTAATAAATAAAAAAATTGCTTAGTTACATTTACTGTTTAGATGAATTATTTTTTGCTTTGTGGTTACATAGATGATAGGCTTTTGCGAATTTGGATTAATGGTTTATAAAAATAACTGTTATTCATGTTAATTATTTAATAATAAAAAGAAATTCATATGGAGAGTTCTGGGATCATTTTTTGAAAATGCAACAAAAGATAATTATAAAACATGTTTGTTAAAAATGTTTCAAAATCAACAAAAAAAGTATTTATACACTTAATAAAAAAATATTTTACATTACAAATTTTACCAAGAAAAATTTTTCTTGCAGGGATAATGATCTAGAATACCTTCCTCTACGTTTATGGATTGGTTTATGGACAGCTTTGATACTAATTATTCTTGTGGCTTTTGATGCAAGTGCATTAGTATGCTACATTACTCGATTCACTGAAGAAAACTTTGCTACTCTCATTTCTTTCATATTTATTTATAAATCCGTGGAAAAGGTAAGATATTGTTCTTTATAATACTAAAAGATTAGATCATATTTTCTGTTCATTAAATAAATTGGAAATGATGTAAGTTATGAGGTATATTTGATTATATAATTCTTTTTCTACACTATTAAAATTAAACATAACTATCTGACTGCATGTGTCTCTTCTCACAAAGCGCACAATGCAGAAACTCGTAGAAGGTACCAAAAGATCGGGAATGATCCGAGGAATCCGTTTTGACCATTTATATTCTGATATTGCAAATAGTTAAAAAGATATTAATTAAAAGCCTTAAAACGTATAATTATTTTACCCCTGTTGGCATTTTTTGCTGCCAAGTGGCGAAGTTCCAATTTTTCGACGTTTTTAAAACATGATCTAATTTTTTTATGAGACTCGGACAAAAAATAATTACAGAATCATAAAGATCATTTACTTTACCATGATATGGTATAATTTATTTTACAAAATAATATTTTCTATTTTTTATGATTTTTTCTAAAATGATTCAAAATTGATACGCTTTTATTTTTATGAAAGTGATTTCTAAATCGTTCCATTTGCATTTTCTTTCGTGTTAATGAAATGATATTCTACACTAAAAAAAGTTCATGCTTTTCTCTTTTATAAACAGTCATTTAAAAATTAAAGTGTAAATAACTTTTTTTTTAGGATTTTTCAAAAAATACTGAATTTAATATAAATACTTAATAACTTCTTTATTTATAAAAATAATATCACGAAACTTTTTTTCCGTGTGTAAAATATTATCCGTAATCTGTGCAAAAATTGATAAAATATCTTAAAAATTACGTTTTTTTAAAAATAATTGTGTTTTTTGTTTTTTTCCCCTTTTGCATAAAATATTTTGAACATTATTTTTGTTACACTTTTTGTTTAACCCTCCAAGTGGTTAGCACGGAAAATTCCGTCATTGTAAAGATGCTTCGAAAATGCACTGCACTGGTTTTTTTGCCTTCAAGTAACATTTTCAAAAGCAGATTAGCTGTACTTTTCTGAAATACTTTTTCCCTTTTAAAGGTTTAACATCTTGAAAGATAATTAGGGACGGTGGAAGCAACACAGCAGGAGTTTTATGGCTCGCAGGGAACCCCGTGTTTTGACCCTGGAGTAATCGTAAGAAATCGGGGGGAAATTTCTTTAGTCCCCAGGAAGTGTTTGTTTGTTAGCTTGTATTTTAAAAGTTTTGAAAAGTCCCAACGCATAAGTAAAATATGTTACAATTCCCTTTTGGTTTCATATTAACTTGAAACTGTAACAAGTTGGTGCGTGTCAGGGCAATCTGCTATTTTATATAGTTAGACAAATCATCATTTTTTAAGTATATTCTTTCGCTTCATTTTTCTTATCTTAATCAATGCTTTCAGTTTTTGAAACATGATTATTTCATTATAAGATGCCAAAAAAAAATTAATAAAACACCAAACACAAGGCAGTAATAATTAATTGTGGAAAATTACCACGCAAATTTTAGTAATGACATTAATATAGAAATCACACATACATACTAGGAATGGCTGATAGTGATAGTGATAGGGGAATTTCCATGACAATATGTTATGCATTTAAAAATGTTTGTGCAGTGTCAAAGGGGAATAAACCTGTCTGACAAAGAAAAGAAACGAAAAAATTTCAAAACAGGGAATTTTAAGTAATAAACTCTGTAAAATCCAGAGCAACGCCGGGCTAAGTGAAGAAGGGGGGGGGGTAAAGTCATTTTGAAAAAGTGTTAGAAGTGCTGATTTCGTGAAGGGAAAATTTATAAAATTACAGAAAGCCTGTGCAATGCTGGACCATGCAATTAGTAAATATATATAATTGATGTTAAAATTAGTTGAAGATAATGAGCAAGTTTGATAAGAAATGTCATTTGGAATATTATATGCAAATAATTATAATCCTAAGTATAACTAGCCAGTATAGTAAGAAATATTAGCCAAAGTAGTACAATGCAAACTCTTGGCCTTAGGAATCAAGAATGGAGATTTAAACAATGTTTTGATACCAGCCAACATTCTCATTTAATTGGCCTATACTACTGGGCTATGGAAGGAGAAAGTACTATATGTCATTACTAAACAATAAAATACACTAATGCTATTTTTAAATAAAATTACCACAGGAACAATTAATAAAAACTTCATATTTAATGTAGAAATAAAAATATTCTGTTTGAAATACCATTACAATAAACATGCCACCACAACACATAGGCGTGTTAACATTTCCTGCCAATACAAAACACAAAAAATATTAATTTTATATTATATATATATATATATATATATATATATATATATATGCTTATATAATGCATATATATATATATATATATTTATATAATGCATATATATATATATATATGCTTATATAATGCATATATATATATATATATGCTTATATAATGCATATATATATATATATGCTTATATAATGCATACAGGAGGTATAATTTCAGAAACAATGAGTTGAAACACCTCAAAGAAAAGTAATAAAAAAAAATCAGTTGTGCCCTGCAAACTGTGTGAAACCAACATATTTATGTTAACTATTTTTGTAATTTAAGTGTGTTGCATTGCATTGGTACTTATCAAAACAGTAATCTAAGACTTCCCTTAATGCTTGATACTCAGGTTCTTTCGACTCTTAAAATATGATCTTTGGTGTTTAGGGTAACAAAACGACCACACACACAAAAAGGATTGTCACTAAATTGCAATCAAATTTTAATCACTCATCTTCATTAATTCAAAAGATGCACATTTTCGCAAACCAAAGTATATACATGAATTTTATCAAGTTAAGTTGTTTGTGGCTTCTTCCCTCATACACAGTAAAGTATATTCTAATAAAAAGAAAGAGTTTGCATTTTATTCTTTTATGAGTTCTGGTGTTGATACATTATATTAAGCTTAATATCACTTGATGTAATGAACTTTTTTCAAAGATCAAACAAAATTGCCCACTAACTTGAATTAGAGCCACTGGCATCTGCTTCAGTCAAAACCATTAACCTAGAATGTCAAAAATCTTAAAACTACCTGAAATGCCAAACAGGTATCATTTTGATTCTGGTTGACAATAAGTGAAAAATTTGAATAAAATATGCATTTTAATATTCTTTTTGCAAATATATGTTTGCTTAAAAAATATTATATTAGTGAAATAAAAATAATTTTAGAAGATATATATGAAAATATGAGCAAAGGAAATTACTTTTATTATTACTACTTATAGCTGAACTATTTTGTGCATTTACTACATTTCATTCTTTTACAAGAGCATATTTTGACGCTTTTCCATGACACTTTTTTTTTACCTCTTAATTTCTTTTGCTTATGTGGAATTTCAACTCTTTCTGCTTCTAAGTTTTTCAATTTATAATCTACTAAAGTTAGGGAAAAAATACACCTTGATAATTTTATCTAATTACACATTTGAAAATAACCAGAGTGTATGACAACCAAGTCTAAAATATTATAGAATGTGTGTACTAATGATTTTCTTGAACTTGTTTTTACTGAATATTACCTTGCCATTTGGTCAACAATATCAGCACCACATTTTATTTAATATAGTCAGATCTTCCTTTGTCTTGTGACATATAAAACATTTTATATCTGGCACCATTGGATCCCAAAGTTCCAGCATGTACATAGGAAGTGCTTCAGGGAAAAATGGAACTTCTTTCTGAAGATATCAACAGGAATTTTTGGTTCCTTGCTTAGGACTGTCAACATGGCTTGTTTTAAGCTTGCTACTGACCATGACTTCTTGCAGGTTTACCTGTGTAGAATGGGGATGGCAGATTCTAACTCCTGTGCACTTTGTTGCCATGACATACCCATGACTGAAGATTTCCTCAAAATATGTCCTACTGTTTTCAACTATATTTCTTTAAATGTTATTCACTGCATCTTGGACTTTTTTTTTTATCATTCTGTTTTGTTTTGGGCTGTTTGTTGACTTATGACCAAAGAGATGGAGACAGGCATAGGATTAGAATACATTTTTTTAACTATAAAAACCGGCAGTTTCATATGTTTTTTTCCAAATTATTTGCAATTGCTTGGATGCATAGAATTCAGGATTATTTAATTCTTTTTCATTTTACTTCTGTAATTTGTAAGTGTTAAGCCCGATTTTTCACTTTTCTGTGTAACACTTTGTTTCCATGACTTTATTCAATGCGAAATTTTTCATCTGGTCCTGTTCACTGTGGCAAACTAACCTCTTCTATTTTTCTTTAGCTTCCTGTCTACTCCAGAGAAGTATAAAAAAATTTATCAGCTGTCACATTTCTTCCCATATTTTGAAATGGCTCAGTTAGTTTTAAAATTACTTGTGCTCAGAAAGTCTGACTTAAAGCTTGTTCTTCATTTTCTCCTAAATAAGGAAATGAGTTAGGTATTGCAGTTTTCACTGAATTAATTCCATATCTTTGAAATCATTACAGATATATCTTGCTCTGTTCAGCTACACTTGTTTGATATCAAATCTCAAAAATCTTGATATTTCACAGAATTTGTCTCTGAACATGGTTTCTTTATAAAAATTTCCATAAGAGGAATGAAGTTTCTGAAACTCCATGCATATACAAAATCAAAATGTAATAAGTTTCCTGGCTTGTGGGCTACATGCGGCCTGTAAAGAGTGTTTTGCGGCCCACAAAGACAGAAAATTTGTCTTAGACCAAGATTTCTTTCCCATAATAGACCAAAAATTCATTGTGTTGTTTTCCATTAGAGTGGACATGTCAAAATGTTTGCATGAACAAAACTTTATAACAAGTAAAAATAAAGAAAAAAACAAAAAGAAAGTAGCAGAGAAGTGGAATAGGTACATTCATCTCATTAAATTGATTCTAAAATTAACTGTACTTGCACCTATAGATGATTTAAGATGAGCACAATAAATAAATTGCATAAAACGACTAATATTTTACTTAATTTATATTTACTGATTTTTATGGTACAACTTATACTTTTCTGAGTTGTAAAGTTATCTAATGAATGTAATTTTAAAAAGGTGTGGCCTTTTGGTATCATCCACTTGCACAATGTAGCCCTTGAGCGAAGACAATTGCCACTTTGGTCTGTACAATTCCATCTAACATTCAAAACACACAGTCATTATTCTCATTTCTATCTATTTCTATCATTTTTCTATTTTGATAATCTCATTTTGTTTATTTTAAAAAGTGCATATATATGGTTTTAATTTTTCCATTTTTTTAAATGTTTTATTTTTCAGTTTACTACATGAATACCATTCTATTAAAATCTATTTTTTCTTATCTCTTTGAAATTGAATTTTTAATAAAAAGAAAATGTTAATACCACTGCATTAATTTTTTTAAATCTTAGTATAAATATTCATAACATTGACATATTTTATTTTTATATTAGGTATTGGATATTGGCCACTATTACCCTCTAATGTCGCCTGAAATACCATACCCCGGTCAATGTCTATGTGCTGCACCCAATGACACATCAGTAGAAATTCCTGAAGACATCAAATGGCATCAGTTAAATAGTACTTCATGCAGTCTGTATAATGGTACAATGGATGGACCTGGCTGTATAAATACTTATCCAGATGTCTACTTATTTTCTGTCATCTTGTATGCATGTACATTTTCCCTTGCAGTTTTCTTAAAAGAATTTAAATTTACACCATTTTTTCCATCAAAGGTAAATTTGTTAAGACATTAGTCATTGGCTTATAAAGATGTTTTTTTTAAAAAAATATTCACCCTTTTTTTACATTTTTATTCTTAATGTTTTATACTGACTGGAGGTATTTGAATTTATATTAAAATATTTTCTTTTAATATGAAAACATTATCAATGTTACATATAGGTTATAATTTGTACTTAATGTATATATACTTTCATTTGTACCATGTACAATAAATATCCATCAAAAAGCTCTATTTCTGCTTTTAGGTTTTTTTTTATTATAGGTATCTTATTCATGCTAAGTATTGCATCATTAAATAAAGTAATGTTTCTTCATTCTTTAAATTATATTTATTTGTATGTTCTTTCGAATGTATCATTTCCCAATGTAATGTTATAGATTTATTCTTAGAAAATTTGTGGTGCAAAAGGTAACTGAAAATTTCCAATTCTAATTAAATTTTGTAATTTTTTTTTATTCACTGTTTATGGATAAGGTACAGACATTACTATGAAGAAGCTTATTTGAATATGAAAATCAGTTACATTTTATCTTTTATTCTGAATAGTATTATAAAAATGTAATTTAATCCTTTCTTTCTGAGTATTATAAATGAAGCATGAAAATTGGCTCTATAATGTTGTTTGTTTCTGAACTTTTATCTTTATTAATAATTTTTGTCTTAATTAATAATTTTTAATTATTAAATTTTTAAGTATGTAAAAAGTTATAAAATATTATTCAATACTATATGTTAATTAAACTAAATTCAGTGGCCCAACAGCTCATGAGGGCCAAGGCCTACTATGCCCATTTTAGTTTCTGTAACCTTGGGCGCTGAGGTGCATGAGCAGATGTTCCGGTCAGGTGGTCAGTCTGACGTGAAACCCCCAATGTTCAGTTCCCAACCACAAATTTGGTACTCATTTATCAACTCATTAGAAATTAAAGGCTGAGTCGATTTTGGCCAGCCCAGGATTTGAACCCATGGAAGCGCGATATGCTACCTCTCGGACACTGGGTTTCACAATGTTTATTATGTCAGGTAAAATATGCATATTTATTTTTTTCCCTTGTTTTATTTTAGGTTCGAAGTACAATAAGTGACTTTGCAGTTGTCATTTCCATTCTCCTTATGACAGTTGCTGATGCTTGTGTAGGTTTATCAACTCCAAAATTACAAGTTCCAGCTAAATTTCAGGTATCTTTTAGTTATGATTGAAACTGATTTTTTTACAACTCATTTATTTTAATATTTTTATTGAAATTTATTTGCCCTTGTGTGAAAGTAATGCGATTCTATTTTTCTTTATTTTCTGTATCATTTATAAAAAGCTTAATCTTCCTTGCTCTTTTAATATTTTTTACGTGTGTTAATATTATATAAAGATAAAATTTAAAATGTTTTAATTATCAGTTAGAGCATCAATTATTTTCAAGGTAATACATATAGATCACATACAACTACTTAATTGATTTTAGAGGGCATTTTTCCCAAATTCTTCTAAATAGACTGCATCAAAATTTTGCTTTATTATGTATTAATGTTTAGCTAAACATTAAATTTCATTAAATTCTCTTTGAATTTTATAATTTTTGTGTTTTGATTTATTTTATAAATTTAAAAAATCACCAAATGTGTACTTAGAGTTCCAGGCCATTTACAGCTATTTTAAAGATTTATTCTTAATACCTGATAATTTAATCTACATCAGGATTCATTGTACTTTGAATTTAATGTTCCATTTTTATTAGCTATAGCATTGGCCGAAAATTAAACACGAAAGGAAAACATGAGTCACAAAGAAAAGAATGAATTTTATTCAGCTCAGAAGCTCCATCTTCAGAAATACACTTTGTCCAACAAGTTTTGAGTTAAAAAAATGCCACTGGGGGAGGGGGGTGAAGAAATTGGCATAACAGTGGTAAGAAAAATCACAAACCGCCTGAATCAAGGTATCCTTGTTCAGGAATTGTTTGTCCCTCACCAACTTGTCCAACTGATGAAATATGAGGTAATCATTTAGAGTAAGGTGGATGCGGCAGAAACTCATATCCCAACTCCTGGATCTTTTGCTGACTGCCAACTGAGAGGTTGAGCTCCATCATGTAAGAGTATGGGACCTAATCTATTAACCAGTGCTGGTTGTTTGACACAAAGTTTCCTGTGACATTCATCCAATTGATCACGGTACATGTCCGTATTAATGATCTGGCCTCTCGGGGGAGAATTAATAATAGAGCACATTCCTGGCAATCCATCAAACAGATGCAAGAATTTTCTGTGGATGGAGATTTGGTTTGGGTATCTATTTTGAAGGTTTTCTTTCATGCAGCCTCTGTGCTTTGGGCTTGCAATTTTTTTACAACACCTATTTTTCATCTACAGGGGATGTGAATCAAGAATGGCTCTATAACTTCGCACTCCTGTAGAGATTTACTGATCTCCTGATGCTGTAGATGTTGCTCCTTTTTTAGGGCATATGGTACCCATGTTTCGAGCTTTTTCACCATGCCTATTGCTGCCAAATGTTGGGAGGTTTTTTGTGGTGATGCAGAGCTGTCGTACCATTGACATTGATTGGACCTGATTTTTCTGCTATAAATGGTTCACATCACATTGCACTGGATGGCCAGCTCCAGGCTTATGGTAAATCTCCATATTGCCGCTACAAAACTTGGCAAACAATCTATGGACTGTCCATTCACTTGTCTTGGCCATACCTCATGCTTTATTGACGTTGGCCTTTTTGCAATCACAGAATGTCCCTGCTGAAACTTATGCTAAATCCCAATTCACACATTGCATTGCTCCATCATGTCCTTAAATGTTTCGAGTGTCACTGGCATTTATATGGTGTGTGGACTTTTTCACTTCACATTGTGGGGTGGTATGATCTGTAAAAGTTGCCTATATCAGTTGCAGCCAATAATTATGGAATAACCTGATATAAGAAGCCATGGTAGCCTAGTGCCAAAGTCACTGGCGTGGTCAGTGTGTCATGAGTTTGAGCCTTATGCTGTTCAGGGCCTGATGTATGTTAAATCTGTCGGGGCTCAAAGGTCCTCCTGTTAGTGTGGAAGTTAGGAGAGGGGGTCCCAGTTCACACAGGTGTCGTCTTCATCTCTTGACCTTGGTTCAAAATTATGAGGTTCATAATTTTGCCAAAAGCCCTTGCCTAGCTGAATAGGGCGATGTTAACATTTACTCAATCATTCACACCGTTTTTATAAATTTGTATCTGATTTACTATATGCTTAATGACTTCTGTAATATATACATATGTATGTATGAGTTTGCTATTGCACTAGTGGGACCATCTTATTTTGACTTATACTGTCCTTACTATATTTCTGTCTATTTGTTATCTGTCTCTGTTATAGATTTGTCAGTTTAGTATAGTTTTAATGATAACAAAAACACATACACAATTTTTTATTAAAGTACAAAATATGCATGCACTCATGTGTAAGGAATAATTATTTCTGTATTGCACATAATAAATTTATATGTTACAGAAATAAATTTTTTTTAGCCTACTTGGCATGGTCGTGGTTGGCTTATTCCATTCTTTGGTGAAAAGAATCCATGGTGGACAGCCTTAGTTACTGCTTTACCCGCCCTCTTGGCAACCATTCTGATATTTATGGATCAACAAATAACAGCTGTCATTATCAACAGACATGAAAACAAACTCAAAGTAAGTGCTTAATGAATTTTTCTGTATGTACAGCAGAGGTCAACAGCCTTGTAGAGCTGTGGTGTGCCAAACCAATCTTCATATGATTTGGGATGCCACATTGCAGGAAATATTTTTAACAATTCTATTTCTATGGTAATGCATGTAGAGTTGGGAAATATAGATCAAGAATACAAATTTAGAGTTTATTATCTATTTAATTATGCATCATATAAAAATATATATTAACATAAAAATAAATAACCACTAAAATATAACTATTCCTTCATGACAGATAAAAATAAAGGTACATGCATATTATTGCAATTATATTGGCAGCGTTATATGAAACGAAGCACATGGTTGCCTATTCGGTGTGTACAACACATGCAAAATCTTGGATTTGTTGAATTCAGAAAAATATTGTTTGTAGATTTGGTAAATCCTTGAACAATATATCAACACTTTTAAAAATGAGTTATTTATAAACTGACCATTTGAGAAAAATTTGCTTTTTGTATCTACATAATGAGCAATTAGGTTCACTTAATTAGGTTACTTAATTTCTTAGGTTTGTTATTTGTTCACTTTAATTTTTGCTTCAATTGTTTGACAAAAAATATACTTTGTTTCTTATATCCAGGCACAGCTTATTTTATAACTTTATTTTTCTCATGGGAATACTTAAATGTGAACTGATGTTTTGTTTGAAAGTGTTTGTACATTGAACATATAACATAACATGCATACTGCAAGATTGTTTTATTGTATGAATTCATATTTTCAATTGCGTTCAAGACTCTTGAAAACCATGATCATCAAGCTGTCTTTTTTTAGTTACTATTTGATTGTGTGAGTATGAGTTATCACAAAAATTAATCAAATAAAATACAAGCTTTCATAATAAAACTAAGAATGTGTCTAAAGTTAAATATAACCTGTAATGCACAACATGCATCACACTAAATTTTACTTTCGACTGAAATAGTACTTGATACTCGTGTATTGGCATAACACAGAATAAAAAGAAAGAAAATATGTGAGGTGCAGAAAGAGAGAGAAAGCATTTTTTATCTAATAACTTGATAAAGGTGTTTTTGTTCTCAGCTGTTTATGTTAGTTTCATCAAAACCAGACCTTAATTTATCTATTTAAAGTGGCTTTTTAGTTTGAATTAATATTATAATTTCTACTATGTGTAAGGTTACTTTCATATTTATTTGTTTTATATCTTTTCAATTTTTAATATTTTAGATTTTCTGTTATGCTTGCTTGTTAAGAACTGTTTATGGCAATTTTATAAAAATTAGGACTTAATTTTTCTGTTTTAGATAACCTTAAAATTAATATTGCATTTCCTATTTCAGTGTCACAGTTTCATATTTATTTTCTGCATTATCCTTTTCTTACTCATCATTGTAGTGCACAGTAATTGTGATACCGAGACTCAAAAGTCAGTTTTTCAGCTGAACGATATAAATTGTGAGCCTTTTTGTAAACAGAATCTTAGATCATGATTACTTATTCATCACACAAATTTCAAACTGGGTTGCAATCAATGAAACTACACCTTCACTTCTCGCCTGCTTTTATTCTCATGCCGTGTCCATTTGTTGAAAAAATAAAATATAAAAAACAACCTTTGTTAGAAAAACTATGGATGTGATTTAAATGCACATCGAAGTAATTTTTCTTTTGACTTTAAAATTCAGTGTTAATGCAATTTTTTGTCTCATGGCATCATTGTGTGTGTTTAACTTTCCTTCTAACAATCTGTTCTTCATGTCGTTTTATGCTAATTATACACATACATAGTATACATTTTTTACACATAAATACACTGCTATGACATTTCCTGTTTTGAAAATAAAGATTATTGCTTTTCTACCTTCATTGACAAATTCAATGTTTTCATCACAGCAGCAACATATTTTTTAGCAACAGGGCTCATTATTTGTTTCATTCATACTATCTTTGATTTTGGATTATTTCAACTGATACTTGTTTTATCTGTTTTAGATAGTTTTTTATTTTTAGTTCATACTAAATATTTTTAGTATTAAATTACACCTAATGCTCTGTATTACATCTGATCCTCATGTAATACTAATTAAATTTTTTTCCTATTGAAGGCTTCCTAATATTTCTTATTTATGATAGTATTTTGTGAATTAATTTAACACACATTAATTTTTTTTCGGTTTATCGTTTTCAAGTTATTACACCCATAGTTCCCATAGCAGAAACTTAGTACTCCTGTGAATTTTCTGTTATAATTTTATTTATATTCACATTTATTTGTTTTTGTTAAATCATTCTCTATTGAGGTCAAATTGCAGTTCATTTAAAATTATTTATAATGTGAATATTCATTTAAAAAAATATTTTTAATTTTTGGTTAGACTATTTTACAAAGGGTTTTACGCTCCATAAAAAATATTATGATTGCTGTAATAGCTGAATTTGATATTATTAAGCTTAGCCCATGCAAAGAATGGGCATTTCAGCTAGTAAAAAAATCTCTGATAAAGAGGGGTTTTTTTTTATGAATTAATTGAATGAACCATTGATTAACATCACAGAAAATAAAATTTTTGTGTTAAATTTCACATAAATTGTTTTTAACCCTAATTATTTTTAAATTAATGGTCCTTTATTTAAATGACTGTAGGTTTGTGTTTATCATCCTTAAGTACATTTTCCAGTGTATAATTTCTTGGTGAGAAATTTAAATTTTAATTAATGGTATGGTTGATTTGTCTAATTTAAGTATGCATTGCAAACATTATAGAAAGGATGTGGATATCATTTGGACTTATTTGTACTGGCCATATTAATTGCCATCTGCTCCATCTTGGGTCTACCTTGGTTTGTTGCTGCCACTGTACTAGCAATGACTCATGTTAATTCACTTCGAGTAGAATCTGAATGTTCTGCTCCAGGAGAGAAACCTCAATTTTTAGGCGTCAGGTAAGGAGTGTCTCTCAAACATCATATATGCATATGTGTAAAGTAAAATGTATGTATTGTTGAAATTGCTTCAATTTTATGTAAATGTGTTTACCAGTGTTTAAACATAATTGTAAATTTGAGTCTTGATGCTACACATTCACTACATTAAATAATGAATGCTTTTTATTTGTGAAGCATATGTATATCTCATGTTCTTCTTACTATATGAATTAGTGTTTTTAAAGAAAAGGTAAAAATGTCAGCTTTAATGTCCAAATTCCTTAATAAAAATTTCAGTGATGATGGCTTTTCTCAATTTGTTTTGCACACTTCTTTTTAACAAAACTAAGAAACTAATTAAAGTAAAACACAATGCATCAAATATTATATTGAAAAGCAGAAAATCTTTTTAGTAAAAAAAAGTTTAATTTTCAAGATTTAATTACACTTTGGATTCTACATATAATTTATCTGTTTTTTATTTGTTAAAAATTTGATGTGATGAATTGCATTTTTAAATAATATTTTATCTACAGATGAAAGAAAGTTGTGATAATTTGTGTCCTTGCTTATCACAACTCAGTTAAAATTTTGAAGTTCTTGCTGTTAACTAAAATATGAAAATTTTTTATTTTAGAGAACAGAGAGTGACTCAGATATTCATTTTCATGTTAGTTGGTTTATCTGTCCTTTTTACTTCAGTACTTCAGGTAAATGTGTTAAATTCTTAGTAATCATAGCAGTTTTTTTCAACATGAATTCAAATAATGGAAGGGAAACATTTTAGATAATTGTATTATAATTTTTTTGGAAAAAAAATTAAGTTTTGAAACAATTAATTTATAGCTTGAGATTGTATATAAATTTATATGGCGAAATCGGTTAGTTCATTTATCTTAGCTAAAATTTGTTAAGCATTAAATTATTAATTATTCAACAATATTAACTTGACACAATTGAGTTGTGAATATTTGTTATATCAATGTTCATTATTGTAGCATAATTTCTTCATATTTAAGACAAAATCAATATTCAGTTCTATAGACGAGTAATTTTTTTATCATTTTCTAAGTAAATATACATGAAATCACCAAGGATTAAAATTGTTTTGTCACTTTTACTTGTAACCTTAAAATTATTGGCAATAATTATTTTTCTTGATGAAAAAATAATGAAACGACTTTATTAAAAATATATTTTGGGCTATTAACTTTGACATTTCTGTTCTTTTTCCAGCATATTCCAATGCCAGTTTTGTATGGTGTGTTTTTGTATATGGGTGTCTCTTCTCTTAAAGGCTCTCAGGTATTCTTTAATATACAAATTTACTGTTTAAGCTGTGCAATTATTTTTAATACAACTTAAGACTAAATCAAACTTATTTTTAAAAAAGATTTACCATAATGTAAAATAAATATTGGAGAATTTTATATGAAAAGTATTTTCAATACGTAACTATCAAGAAATCTTATTAGATCATCAGACAATAGATATTTAGAATTCTTTTCAAATGATTTATATATTGAAGCAAATATTTTGTTTCAATTCATGTAGAATCTACTCCTTCTCTTTGTTTACAGGGTAATAAGATGAGTTTTTATATGCAATTTATCACTCATTAAGAAAAAAGGGAGATATTAGTTATTTGTAACCCTTTCTTGGTCAGATTTTCTTTCAAATTTCCAATCCTCCAGAGAACCGTTTTTATTATTATTATTCCTGAAAATCAATATATGTTTTATTCTTAATTCGAAAATACAGAATACTTTTGTCAGAATGCCTTTTTTCTGCTCTTTTTGCTGTTGGTTAAATATGTGATGTTCTGTCTACTGATCCCCAGTTTACCCTGCAAGTTTTAAATTTTAAATATCTACTTAAAAAATACTTCCTAAAACTTCATAAAAAACGTTTGGAAAAAGGGTTTTCAAATCTTGCTGTTAAAACAGCTTTACAATCTGCTTTGGGTACCAAAATGTAAAAACCACATTTAACACAAAACCACAAAATAATTTGTTACAGATAACTTTTCCTTTCTTTGTCAAGAAACATTTTGTCTATGAATATCGAAGTTATCTTGTATGGGTTTTAGTTTAAATTCTGTTGCCTGCAAAAGATTTCAAATCATGGAATGAGCAAGCATTAGGTCCTATATCAACTTCTTAAGTTGTACCTTTTTTTTTTTTTTTTTCTTATTCTTATACCCTTACTTTGTTTCCTGTAACTGACAGCACACTTCCTTGATGGGTTTTTCTTTTTCAGTTTGTTGAGTAAGTTTTACAAAGTGTTTCTCAGTTGGTGTGGTATTTTCAAATGATGGTCAACTTCTGTTGTTGTCCATTGATTCCGAGTGGAACTTTATAACCATTTCATTTACCAAATCTAATCTAAAAAGTTATGTTAAAGAACCACCATTTTTCTTATATTGGACATGGTTCCAATGCATTGATAGAATAAATTAAAAAGTATTTTATTTGTAATACTTTTTTCTATACTTCATTGGGTTGGTGTAAGATACAAAATTTTGATGAGCACTATAAATGCCACCCATGATATTATTGTGGCCAACAGCCACCTTCATCTTCAGCTTTTCTTCTGTAGATGATTTCGCAGCATTCATCTCTGAATAGTTGAAATAAGTTACATTTTTTTTTTACTTTACATCTCAAAATGAAAACTTCCTTACATCAAAATGCTAGGATTTCCACCTTTCTTGAGTTTTTTAATTTTCATATAATTAGAAATTTCTTTTTTGTTGAATATGATCGTCCAATAAGAATCAGTTTTGTATTTGCAAGGGTATCGGTTAAAACTGAGAAGAAAAATAATCATCAAATGTTAGATAGTATCCTTTACATAATAAAGGCTTCATTACTATTAGAATCACTTGGCTTGAAATGTTATGGCTTCAGAAAATCTTCACAAAAAAGTGCTTCTTTTCCTGTAAAAATCATTGAAAACCAAATGTATCAACTTTTTGCCTCGCATAACATATAAACTTTTATAAATCAAATCTAGCCCACTTCAAAGGTAGATACTGCTTCCATGCAAGTCTACCATAAGAGAAGACATACGTCCTGTTATTTGGTAACTAATTGTTTACTCAACTCATTTATTTTTGAATAAATAGGTCCAATTTTATTCAGCTTAGGGTGTGTGTCAGGATCATGACTTTCATTGTCAGAAAAATAAAGATATTGTTTCAAGTTGTGATATTGTCCATGTGATGTCAGTTCCCTAAAGAATGAAGTTACTAATTTTTTTTAAATTTAATTAATACTACTGTTCAACCAGTATTTTTACTGTCCTAATTAAAATGAATTGAATTGATTAAAATGAATACTAAAATTCTGACCTCTTTATAAGTTTAATGCCATTTCTACTGTTTTGAATGATATTTAGATTCCCGAGAATGAACAAACATTTTTCAGCATATATATATAAGTTTCATCCACAATTGGCTACAACATAGAACTGTCTAAAAATATTTAGCATAGAATCATCAAAAAAACATGAGAAATACTGAATCAAATTAGTTACTAAAATTTTACAAATATTCCAAGTTTTCTGCAAAACTGATATAAGGAGGAACAAAGCACTATATTTTTTTTTCTACCCATACCCAAACTGAACTTAAACATTTTTCTAATCCATTCGACTTCTGAATAACTATAATCTATTGATAATCAGAGATACCTTCTGACTGATGCTACTAAATACAGCATAGATGTTGCAGACCAGATGCTGCTAGGGAAATATATCACAAGATGAGGAATTTGCAAATGGCCTGTTCATGTTTGTTACAACATCCTTGACATTGCTGTATTGAATGCTTGAATGATTTTCAAGAAATCCTCAGACACTTAAATTTCATGTTGAGAATTTATTCCTGCATTCATGGACGAATTATGAATTAGTGCTTTGCACAATAAATACCTCCTCTCCCAAATTGAAAGAGTGTGGACCCTGAAGAAAAAGTAAAGTGCCTTTCAGAGCTGCAAGGGACAAAATAAAATTCCTGCATGCTGTGAGGTTTTCCAGAAACCAATTTGTGGTAGATGTGTTGCTGTCACTGTCAAGCATGTATATTGTGTTTACATTGTCTTAATTTTGCAACACGTTTATGTATGTATTCATGGCTTGTGATTTTTGTTTTGTTTTCTTACTTGGTGTTTATATTTGTAACTTTTTTTATTCTCTAGTCATTTGTACTTCTGCAAAAGAATATTCTGTTAATATATAATGCAATATACTTTACATCATTTATATACTGTCATTTAAAAACTCTAAGCACAGAAAAAATGAATATCTAAATACTGAATAAAAGTATAAAATCAACAAAAAATCTCATATTACAGTTTCAGTTTCATTAATCATTAAAAAAAAATCTCATTTATTTTGATAGAGTCTGATTTTCTCATGAGGGGTCTGATTGTTCTCCAACAGCAGTTTTAGACAAGTCCAAAATCAAACTGTTCTAGTGTTAATTTTAGATGCTGTAAAATTTTTGAAGGAGATGGCTTTTTGGATATTAAAAAGAGAGGGGCTGAGGATTAAAGTGAAAGTTTTGCTTAAAACTTATGCATAATTTTATAGTTTAAGTGTATGTCTTATGAATTTAAATTTTGACTGTTAAATTTTTTTTCCAGTTTTTTGATCGGATTATGATAATGTTCATGCCACAAAAATACCAACCAGATTATGTCTTTCTACGAAGTGTGCCTACTCGCCGTGTTCACATTTTCACTTTAATTCAGTTGACATGCTTGGCTATCTTATGGTTGATTAAATCTTATAAACCTACTTCTATTGGTTTTCCACTTATGGTAAGTTTTGATATGTTAATCTGTTCTCTTTAAATAAGTTTAAGAAATTTATGTCTTCCAAATTAGATGCTGCTTGTGCTTTTAAAAAAATTGACTACTTTACATAATAGCTATTTGTTGATAGATTTGTAGTGTAATTATTTCCCACATAACATTTAGATACAAAGCTCGACTGACGGAGCACTGTAATTAGAATTTGCTGCCTTCTTCAGTACACTATTTTCAGCAACTGCTGCAGTGCGATTATCATCAGAATGATCCATAGCACGTAAATAAATGTGGTGTGAAATTTGTTTTTTGCAAACTCTGCTGTGTGGCTTAGATACACATTTGGATACCTTGTGATTTATAAAACAATTATAGCACAACCCATTTTCTTGAACTACATCAACTCTTTCTTTCAGCAACAGTTTTTTAAATTCAGGACACTGATTCAGATAACTGGTATTGTTTCTGCAGATATCTCATTTTGGAGCCTTAACCTCAGACATAAAGATTTTAGGAACATACTTTGGTCCACAAAACTTATTACCCTTATTTCCTTCATTTCCCATCTCATGAGAGTATGACCCAGACTCAGTCTTGCATTCCTACAGGAGGAGATTTAAATATCGACACACTTAGACATGTGGGGTTTGTACCACTTTTCTGCCTGTTTGACTCTTACATACTGCATTGCAGTATTCAAAACAACATGGTGCAGTTCTGGTTTTAAGCTTGTTATCTAGGCAGTATGCTGGAGTGTATTCCGGTCTAAAAGAAAGTCTGGTCAAGTCCAAGAGTGAATGTAAGCGAGCTTCTAGTTATTCCTTTTTTTGTCTCTTTAAAGGCAGAATATATTACACGAGATACAGAATGGTTTCTGTTAGGTGTATTCAAGATTACTATTCAGCCATTGGTCCCTTGTCACCCCTTGTAGGATGAACTTTGAAGACAGAAGTTGATGTGGGTTGCTATTTTGATCAAAGGGAGGTCAAAGGTTGACTTGCAACTGGACTTAAGTGTCAACATTTTTCTGTTCTGATTACTTTTTCATGAGAAACTAGATGACCATAGGAAAATCATTAGTCGCTTAACAGGAATCAGGTTTTTTAGTGATTGCTTCATTTTCAGTATTAGCTGAAGCTGAGAGGGCTACCAGGTTATTTAAAATAAAACCAAGAACTAAGCTGAACAATCTTATATATATATATATATATATATATATATATATATATATATATATATATATATATACAGGTTGCTTATGTTTCCTTAATTCATACTTTAAAAATTAATAATGATATTTTATTTGTAATTTTGTAGTTTAATATATATGAAGCCCAGTGGTTAGTGCATCTTGCTTCCACACCATAGCTCCAAGGTTCAAACTCCGGGCTGGGAAAGGTTGACTCAGCCTTTCATCCCTTCAGTGGGTTGATAAATAAGTACCAAGCTTTCTTGGGAACTTTACACTGGGTGCTTCATGTCAGACTGACCACTTGACTGGAACATTTGCTCATGCACCGCAGGACCCAAGGTCGTGTATACTGAGTTGGGCACAGCAGGTCTTGGCCCTCATGGGCTGTTTCGCCCCTGAGTTAAGTTGATATATAAAGAAGTATAAATTTTGTAATATCTGAATATCCTTATTTTGTATAACTATTATTAATATAAATTTAAAATTTTTAATTTTTCCAAATTTAATACATTTCTGGAAATAACGGTTATGTTCTCAGAATTTCCTGGAAAGTGCAAAAAGATAGGGTATCATAAATATAATTACTTGGTTATTAGTAGAGAAGTATAGTGGCTTATAGTTATAGCATAGTAAGAATTATCAACTAATATTTTTGGCATTGACACATTCATGGGCAAAATGGCATATGTCATTCTATATGCTGGGATAAAAAGTACAATATCATCAAAGTTCAAGACAAGCTAAAACGCAAAGCAACATGCACCATGCAATTTTGTTCACAGATACCATGTAAGTAATTTAGGTATTCCACCAAATAACAAAATATTGTGATACCCTGTAGTGAACTAGATGTTTGTGAATGTTTTAATATTTTCAAATATATCTATTTTTTGTTATTCTACTTGCTATTTTTATATTGCTTCTTTTAACATTCATGTATTATTTACTTGTAATATTCTGATTTCTATTTCTATTTATCTTCAGTATGAAAAAGTTATTTGGATTCAAATTATGACATCTTAAAAATAATTAAGAGTAATATATTACGGTTCCACTTTTCTGAACTAAGTTCTTTTGGTGATTAAAAATAAAATGAGATTTTGAGACAACTTTTGCTTTTTTTTTACTGACAAAGGTACATTATTTATTATCTCTTCTTAACAATGTAAATAGAGAAGCCACAGATTAAACAATACCATAAATCATGACTTTTATTTGAAAACATCTGAGCTTTTAATCAATATTATATAAAAAATTTTTGCAAAATGTAAAATAAAAGGATATAATTTGATGCTTAAATCAGAACTAGTCTGTTATTCGGGGTAATGGCACCAAGCAGTGCTTCTTGTTGCTGGAATGGAATTCAATATAGGTGCCTAGCTGTAATTTAATGATACACAATAATTTTAAAGAATTGTTTTGAAATACATTAAATGTATTTTTAAATGAAGGATGTAGGAAGAGATTGAGAATAACCTAGATCAGTCAATAAATAATGAATATCAATATAATATAATAAAAAGTAACATTTACTAATAATCAGTGGCGTAACGTACACCCCTGCAACCTCCGCAGTGTGGGGGGGCCCAAAGCTAGACTGACGAAATTAATGCAGAATTTCACAAAATTAGCTTTACATATTTTTAAATCCAATTTTTAAGCAATTTTCAAATTGGCAATCTAACATCATTCAAAATCAAAACTTTGATCGCTTATTAGATATCTTAGACTCAATAACCAAATCAAAAATCATTTTAATTTGCTGTAATCCCCGCGACAAAAGAGATACTTTTCTTTAGTGGGTTTTCTTTTCAAGCCTAAATTACTAACAGATAAAAAGAAAGTCAGACAGAAAATTGAATAAAATGCTAGAAAGATAAAAAAAATTCTTCATCACTGTTTTTTTTAGAATACTTCATGTTAGCGGTAGGGAGAAAAAAAAGTCATGTTACTTTTTACTGAAGTAGCAAAGTAACTTATTGGCGTCTTTAGCCCCCATGTATTTCATTTTCATTTAGCGAACTCGTAAATAACGTACATCTGTTACGCTTTTTTCATGAAAAATAGTATTGCGATACTTGAAAACGCATAGAGAGCGTTTTAAATGATTATATGGTCTAGATTTATAATTTAGAAACCCATATGCCCACAGAAATTTCCGTAGATTTATGAGTATTCAATGAAATACAGCATAATGAGAAATGTTTCACAAAATTTTTTTTAGAACATATATATTTTTGTATTCAATGCACTTCAATATAGGGAGTGTTCCTTCGCTGTTAAAACATTTTGATCTCGCTTCTCTCTTGTAATATTAGAACTGTTGAAAGTTCATCATTCTTGTATCATGATCCCAATTATTTTCCATTACGCCACTGCTAATAATAGTATTATAAGCAGCGTATGACAATCTTATAATTTTATCGTAATTATATATAATATTCGTATAGTACGATTTAATAACAATTATTAGAAATAATAATCATGTGACATAATTTAATAGTAATTATAAAAAAGAATAACCATCACATTGTAAAAAAATAAAAAGAATGCATAAGAATACTCGTATAACATAATTATGAGTAACAGCATAATTATAAATAATATAAGAATAGCTATAAATAAACAACAAAAATAGTTATAAATAAATTACATAATAATAATTAAATAATAAAATTTGTTATATTTATAAATAAATATTAAAGAAACAATTATAGTAACAATTATATGATTATTACATATAGCAATAATTGCATTTTTATATTACATTATTAATAAAGTAATTTCATAATATATGTTAAAATTAATAATGAATATCAATTGAAAAGTACTGAAAGCTTGCAAAATAAAGTTCCTTCAACGAATTTCATCGAAAAAGAATGTAAGAAAAAGAAGCATTTTTAAAACGAAAATAAACGATTTACAGCGATAATTAAAAGCACAACACTTATTATTTTATGAAAAAAATATTCTAGAACTCACTCATACTAGAAATATCCATATATAACACAGAAGACTGTAACAATTACACTGAAAATGGTTAAATTTTTAAAGAAATTGTCTGAACTTAATAGGGTTACCGCGGGTAAGTAAGTGAATATTAACGTTGCACTGTTCAGTTACACGAGGGCTTTTGGCGACAGACCACGCAAATTTGAAACATGGTCAAATGACGTGGACAACACCTGAGCTGGCACCCCTCTCTCCTAACTACCACACCAATGGAAGGACGTTTCAGTTCTCGACAGATTTAACATGCATCGCTGCCCTACACAGCGGGTCTTTAGTGGTACTTGGCTCGAACTCATGACATGGCCATGATCAGATACCTTCACCACTGGGCTACACCGCAGCCCTCAGGGTTAGCACGGGAAAAAACAACAGTTATTTCTAATATACGTTATCCCCATGCCAACCACATCGGCAGACGATAAAAATATCAAGGTAACCATATTGTAATGTCATCGCCCATCTTGGCGAACATAAACAACAACTTGGCACTATTACCTCGGATATCAAACTCGCACTCTTAAATGTTACATTGTACCAGTACTTAGCAAAACAATATATTAACTTAAGACTTCCCTTAATGCTTGATATGCTCAGATTCTTTGACCCATAAAACATAATTTAAGATCTTTTTGCAAACAATTAATGTGAAGAAAGGATTCTGACTAAATTACAATAAACTTTATTCATTCATCTTCATTTATTCAAAATACAGTGTGTTTTCATATACACTGTCTTATAAACTAAAATTTTAACAAGTTGAGTATTTTTCAGCTTCTTCCTGCTCGACACTATACCTTCTTGCATGACACTTTACCTTCCCTTTGTGACACTTTATATTTCTGCTTGCTTAATAAACATGGATCATGTTGGAAATTTTTTTTAACCTGTGATTAACATCCTAAAGGCTATTGAGATGTGTAAATAGGGTTAAATTAAGACATTATTTGTAATATTTTATAAGTTGATAAAAGAAAGAATTTGATAATTAAATTGATGCAAAAATGAAAAAAAATATTTGCCTCATCTAATGTATTAAAAAGAATTTCGAACTTTGCTTTTTAAATAATTCATTCTTTGTCACTCTTCTGTTGCAAAAGCACTAAAATTGAATCTTTGATTGCATTTTCAGTGCATTTGTAATTTTATAAATGTTTCATTTATTTATTATTTCTGTTTTCACATTAAATTTTGTTTTCCTAATGTAATAGTTTGTGCTCAGTGTGGAAACAGAAATGTGTGTTAATAGAACTTTTCATTTTATCTCATTCAGTTGGTAGTAATGATTGGAGTACGAAAACTTCTAGATTTTGTTTTCACCCAACGTGAATTGAAAATTCTTGATGATGTTATGCCAGAATCAGCTAAAAGATCAAAAGAAGAGGAACAGAAAAAGCTGGAAGAAGAAATGCAAGTAAGAAAACTTGTACTTTTCTATGATTACTTTAAGCACGCATTTTCTGTTTTCATAATTATCTTTATCTTAAGAGTTACCACTTTTGACAATAATACAATTTCAATGCAATATTTTTTCTTCTAAGTGTGAAAAACTACTATCTTTCTTTTTAAAATTATACTAATCTTTCTTATAGGAAAAATATACTACCAATCTTTTAAGGAGCTATTCCTTATTTATGCATGAAAAATTTCATTGAAATGACATCTGATTTGCTTCTAATGGGGGGAAATATTACCTGTAATATGAACTTCATTTTAAAATTTTTAATTAAAAGTTTATTTTATGGAATTGCATATTTTGTGATGGGAAATATAGTCATGAGTTATTATTATTTTAAACTCTTTCTTGTAGTATTGTCCATATTCCAGTTGATGTTTATGTAAGTTATGGTAAAGTTTTTATTTTCTCTTCTAAAATTTTCAAGCAGGAAATATGCTTATACTTTTTCTTAGAAGTTAATATTTAATTTTGGTTTAATTGGAATAGTTATTACAGTTTGAAATAAGCAAATACTTAAATGTATGTGCAATTTTCAGTCATGCGAAGTTGGGATTTCAATATTTACATTTTCAATCTCTGTATCTAAAGGTTTATCAGTTCTCATTTTATTTCTTTTTCCTATTTGTCTCTCTCTGTCTTTTGATTACCTGATAACTGGTGATGAATCTAATGAGTGATAGTTTTAGTTGGGTGAAGACATTGAAATCTTTCTTCTCAAATATATTTCTTAATTGTTCTTCTCTAGTTGTTCTCTCCTAGTGCATCTCTTCGTTGACTTATTTTATTTTTCTCATAATTCGGCAGTCGTAGGAACACTAAGAGAAATATTGTAATTTTCTAGACATTTATTTCCTCTATAGGGAGGTCTGATGCCAAATGCCAGTTCAGGAAATGTAGCCATTACATTAGCGAATGGCAACATTCTCAAGGTGCCTGTTGAAAAATTCAACAATGATGAACCAGATCAATCAGCAATCAACATATCAGAACAACTTGCACAGTCTGGAATTTGGCAGAGTATTGATCAACAAGCTCAAAATACACCTACCATTGTTGAACCAAAAGTGACTGTTAGGTAAGCAAGTAGCAGATGGGAGGTTGTTTTATTTTTCAAAAAGAAAACCCCAATTTTCTTTTTCCTCCTTCCCTGATGATTATACTGGGTTATAAAAAAAAACAATATTTATTGAAGTTTATTCTTAAGGGACAGATATCCGAAATTATTTTTTTAATGTTTTAATAATTTCAAAAACAAAAAGTATCATTTTAGAAATATATTCACAGTAATACTAAATTTCTTTTGAAGAGTTTAAAACATATGTATTGGTATGAAATTAATTGTTACACATGTCATATATAAGTTTAATACAATGTTGCTTTGCAAATATTTTTTGTGTTCAAAAGGGAAAGAAAGACACCTTTAATTGCATTGAATTAATGTGGGTTCTACAGAAAAGACGCTAAATTTTATTTATATATGTAAAGGAAAAAACATGCTAGTCTTCTATTAGAATAAATTATAAATTTAAAGTTAAATTTGTAAATTAATTACATCTATGTTTATATACATCTATATCATACTGTTAAGCTGAGCTCTTTTTGAATATTTCCAAACAGACCTTTTTTCAACATTGGGAGTTAAAATTAAATAAATGGTAAATCCATGAACTGTTTGGATTAACATATAAAAATATGCAAATGTATAGCAATCATTGTACCATTATCATACCATTAAATATCTACACCAAATGTTACACAAGCAGAGCTGCCTCTGTTCAGATTTGCAAAGCTATTTTTGATTGTTGCAGCTCTCTAAATATGTTCTTTCCAATTCTTCAATGATTTTAAATTTTCTTTGGGTGTTCAATTTTATGGACTTGGTCTAACCCTGCAGGTTTTGGAGGACTTTAAACAACTAGTATTTGTTAATTATAAGTTATACACATAATGAAGTAGTTTATTTTGAAACATTTGTAATATTTAGGGAATTTGAGTTTCATCTCTTATGTTTTGAATGTTGCAAAATCATCAACAGCATTGATTTATAACTACCCAACCAGTTATTAAAAAGGCAATACATTTGTTAGAAAGAAATATGTGCGATTCATTATGAAAACAAAATCATCGGAAAGCACACAAGTGGTCTAATGACTCTGTTAAATATCTTTCATTATTAAATAATTATAAAAGTACCACATCTTTTAAAAAATATAATTTTAGTTAGTGAATAAAAATGTAATTTCTAAAATATATTTATGAATACATTTTTTCTTTCTTTTTGTAATCAGTTAATAATCAAACTAATTTAAAATTAACAGTTTTTAGGTTTTAATAATTAAGTTTTCCTGTTTTGTCATCTAAAAGCATGTGATTAACTGTATTTTTAAACTATATTTGTTCTTTAAAATGTTTTGAATACACAAACATTCTAAACAGCAAATGATTTCCTATAAGTTTTTATCCACAATTAATTCACATTTTGTTTTTCATATTTGATATACAATACATATTCTGGAAAGTTTTCGGAATGAAGACATTAATTTCTGTAATTGTCTTTTCCATACAATCTCCTTTGATGCCAATATATATTTTTGAACTATCAAATTTCTGGATGTGCTATATTAGTTCTTATATTCTATTAAATTTGATTTTGTTCAGTATAGTTGAGCATAATTGTAATAAAAAAAAATGACTTCTCTTTATGATTTTTTTCATGATGTTTAATATTCGGTTTATTTAAAGGATATGTACAGTTTAACTGTTGGATTGTTGAAATGACTGTTAATTTCTTTTTAAAAAGCAAAACCAAAACAGAATACATGATATCAAATTTTGAAAATATATCTTTGTCAAGTATGATTTTCTTGCTGCGGTTTTTCTTATGTTTTCTTGTTTTGTCACTACTGATCAGTACACTGGGCCATTTGATATGTGTTTGTAATGGCAATCGACAGATACTGAACTCCTTTGGGTAAATTCTTTTTTCATATGCAATTTATCAGTGCATTTTAAGAACCCAACAGCTTGAAATATATTTCCTGTGCCACAAGATTTCGAGTTGGGTTTTTTCAACCCATAAGAGGGAAGAAGTAAAGCACGTTCTGGAGTTTGGAGGTCTTCTTCAACGAGTAGCATATAAAGATGAAGGCAAAGGTAATGGGTGAGGGGGTAGACAAGGAGAATAATAAACCTGGCTATGATAAGAAGGGGGAAGATATGCATTGCCAGTGAAAGTATTAAATGTAGGAGGAGGATAAGCAAGATCAATACCAGAATTAGGCTATCTTTTACGATGAGGAGACAATAGTGGAGGAGGACCATTGCTATATATAAATATATATTTCATTAAATATTTATTTGATCATTGGGCATTTAATTTTTGAATGAAGTTTTATTGATAGCTGCAAGAACAGCATTTTTAATTTATATATTAAAAAGAAAAAGGTAAGATGTTTGAATTAATAACTTTAATGTACAGAAATAAGAAAGAATTTTCTCCTTGTATAGTTAAATTATTTATACAGGCAGCAATTTTAGCTGATATTTTGATGATTTTAAGGACAGTTGATAACCCCTTATCCCAATTTCAATGTTATAATGTTTGATTTCAATGTACAGAATATTTTTAAGTATTTTCTAATTTATCTTTGTATTTATAAACAAATTTGATGTATTTTGACATTTAAAATTCATATTAATTTGAATAATTATTAATAGATGCTTTAAATTTTCACAACAGTGCTGAAAAACTCAATTTTTGATTTAATTTAATGTAATTGTAATGAACAAGACTTTTTAACAATATCAAATAAATAAATCTCATTTTTGTATTTGATTTACCTATACCCTGCAACTGTTTCTATGTACTTGTATTACATTGACATATTTACTAATAAGCATGTTTTTATCCTAATTTTTGGAAGTGCTTTAAATTAGTATCAGAACTACAGAACAAAACTTAACAAAATATTTAGGTACATAGAACTTATATTTTATAACATAGGCAAAGATTTAGATTTTTCACTGATTGATGTCAAGTATTTTCTTACTATTGAGTTTTCTGAGTTGCTGTAATTTTCTGAAAATATCAGCAGTAATTACTAAAGTAAGTGGCATACAAAATATTTCCAAGTTAAAGAAAAATTTCAATAGGCTTTAAAAATTTCTTTGTGTAAAAAGAAAATTAAGTAAATATATTGTCTAATAATGTTTAACTTTGATTTGATAATATGGAATATTATTACATAACAATATTTACCAATGTTTCATTATTTATAATATCCTAAATATTGTTTTATGAGCAATATGTTAAATATTAAGTTGAATATTAAATAAATCATATATTGAGTAGACTGTATGTAATTAGCAGTAAATTTTTAAGAGGTTTATCACTTATGCTGATGTAAGCCATCACATTCTTTCAAAAAATAAAATGCTCTTATTTCCCCTTTTTCTTTTTAATTCTAGCTTGAAATTTTCAAATACAGTTTTGTGATAATTTTAAATGCTTTGAAATATAAAAAGAAATTAATTTTAAGTATTTCAGTAGAATTAAGCAAATTAGTAAAAAAGCATTACTTATGAATCTAAAATTAAAAATTGGGGATGTTTTATACTCCAAATGTTTAATGTGAATACCTGCAATAACTGATCTCCTCAGAGTCAAAGCTGCCATAAAACATAAATTATCTGATTGCATAGAGCAAGCAACATTGTTTAAAAAGTTACTTTTGCAGAGTTTTTATTCTGTAAGACTGAATTTAATTCTGCTTCATTTGAAACAAATGGATGTGTTCTCCACTTCAACATTTGTGTTTCAGCTAAATATTATTGAAGATTTCTTTCATTATATGAGTAATGAGGGCTGTGTTCTAACCTCAATGGCAGCACAAACCAACCAAAGGACAGAAACTTGTTTTGGCACCCTTTAATTACTCCCAACAAGAATTTCAGCTGTTTTGAACATGATTTTTTAATTTATCAATTATTTTTGTCAATTGATGGGACTGTTTTTGCAAAAAGATAGACAATCAAGTATTAAGGTGTCATTAGGTATTTGTTTTTGAAAGGTAATACACTTACTTAGTTTAAAAGAGGAATTGGATGATATTTATGGTGACTCTGTGACATCATTTACTACATTCTACTTCACTAGGAACTTTTAGGTAGCTGAATTTAAATGTTACTGCTTGGTGGCCATCATAGCTTGGGTGACAAACTACTTCAACTACTGACCAAAACTTAACTAAACCCAATAGTGCTTGTCAACCATCCACAGAAAAAAGTCATGGATATCCAGATCTGAGGAATAAATTAGTCAAAGATTTCTTAGTAAATTATTAATCAAAAAAACCTTAAAACATGCCCATGGTTTCATAACTTATGATGTATGGTACCTTCTTGTTGGTACCAAGAATCTTGTTAATTCTCTTCTAATAATGTAACAAATTGTTGATAAATTTTCTGTATACAGACACAACAATTCTTTTGCATGATACAACACAACATATACTATTTTTTGCAAATGTAAAAGACTGAAACAAAACCTTATTGGAGAAAATATTTGTCTAAAATGTGGATTATGTTATAAATAAATTTCCTGGACCATCAACTGTAATAAAGTCACTTCTTATTGTCCAGCAATTTTAGCTTCTGTAATATTTTTCATGATAAACATAGAAATGCCATGCTTTTAAAATCTCAATCTATATGTTGTACCTAGGGATTGCAATACCAGGATACTGAATACTGGTATTTTGAGCTATTTGTACAATTTTGTAATACCGATATTTACAATATTAGATACCAGTTTTTAGATATTTACTAGAATTCGGTATTTACTAGAAAAATATATACTAACTGAAAATAAAACAGAACATATGTTAATATCAGATTCTAAAACACATTGTAACAGTTTACTCCTAATGATGAAATGATTTTTAAAACTGAAAAATCCAATCTAAAAAGCAATGATCGACTTAAACCTGCAAATTAATTTTTCCAATAGTGAATTCCACTTAATACCCAGAACTGTATCAGCTCTACTTCCAATAGAGCTAGCTGTTGAGGCATTATGTAGGAGATATTCTAATGTATTAATACTCTCCCTGCGCATCCCTTGATTTCCATGGGTATGCATTTTTGCAATTATTTAGCTGTGCAACCCATGCTGCTCTTGTTTATGTTTTAATTTATCTTTTTATGTTTATATTTTGATGATCTAATTCTGTATTTTAAAATAAAAACTCTTTTACAAAAAAAATTTCGTATATTTGAACTCTAAAATGTAGATTTAATATGTAGTTCTGAAATAAGTTATAAAATCATACACAATTTTTGAACCTACTGTGATAAAATAACTACGCAGAGAGAGGGTTAATGGCTAATGTAACAATAAATTTCATGTTGTTGTCGCTGGAAGAAAAGCACTCATCACTATCTGAAGAATTATATATTACATGGAAAAATTGCACAGAAGAAAGGCATACTCTGAAACAGAAACTATCTTGCGGTATTTATATAATTGTAATGATTTTAAAAATGAAAATGAAAAAGAAGAAAATAGACCAACCAATTGAAATATGATTAGGTTTATTGTAAATATTCTTAAATTTTTTTTAACATAAATCTATTCACATTCAGAAGAATTCAGTACAGTTATCGAAGATGATAATGATACTAATGTTGTTAGTAAAAAGAAATTGTATCTTGAACAAAAGTTAGAGTTAGCTATAACTAAAAAAATACCAACAAACCACAAAATACAATACGGAAATCCGCTACATCCAAAACCATCCAACGAGGAATAGATTTATTTGAAGATGAAAGATTTAAAGGAAAATACCTGGGAAAAAATTTATTGCATATTGCTGACAGTCCAAATTTTTGCACAAATTTTGCCAACAGGTAATTTTTGCACAAAATTACATTCTAGGCTTAGGGACAATACAATTAATGCATTGTTTTTTTTAAGATCACATTTCACAAAAATTTGTAATAGTAGCACAGGCTGAATAGTGATATTTTCACTTTTTTGTGATTTTAAGTAAATAAGATGTTCCTTTACTTTTTTTGTGATTCTTTCTTTATATACTGCTATAATTTATAAGTTACTAAGTATTTTTTGGGATATTTACACTCTCTAATAAAACTGGCAATTAAAACAAAGAAACACCTGTTTTTTCTTTTTTTTTCTAAAATTTCCACTACTGGTATCCAGGTATTAAGATCTAAAAAATACCAAAGACCGGTATTGAACTTTTGGTTCAATATTGCAATCCCTAGTTGTGCCCGATTTGTTTTTACAAACTTGACACATATCTTTCATTATAAAATTCTTGTATTAAATCTGGTGTAATTAACTTTTTATCTTCTAACATTGAGTTTATCCTCCATTGAACTTGTCTCACCAAATGCTCAGTGAGTTATCATAGTTGGAATCTTTGCTCGATATTGCATCATCCAGATATTAATGTCCAATACATGTTTCATGGGGTTTATATTCAATCTAAGCCTGTAGTGCAATGTGATTCTCTGATAAGCTTGTTTACAAAGAGCAAGATGCACCATTATAAAATACCATGAGAAGTTGAGTTTAAAGAATTGATGGGGTAAAAATTATAACAAAATTTTAAACATGCAGAATGTGTGTGTGTGTGATTTTTTTTTTTTTTTTTGTTTTTTTTGTTGGTGTACCAAAATTTTTAGGCATTATGTACTTTATGAAAAGATATAAAAGATTATATGTATAACCACACATGTGTAATATGTGGTAAGATAAGCAAACTATACTTGATTGCCAAAACTTCCATGAGAGAGAACTACTTGTAAAGACTACATCTCCTGTGTTCCTTTTCTTGTTTAAATTTTTACTTTTGTTCCTTGTTAGTTTATCCTGGTTCTTACTTTAAATGTTTGTTCTTTTATCATTAATTTTGTTCTTGTGTGATACTTGAGCTGTTTTATATATTTAGTCAAGTCCATTATAGTAAAGGATTCTTCGCATGTGAAAAAAGAAAACATTTATTTATTTGATATATTTGACAATTTTTTTCTTATTGTGGTATATCAACTATCAGATTTGTATCTCCTTGATAAATATTGTAATGAACTCTCAAGACAGTATTCCATAACTTCATAACCGTATAATAGATGGCAACCAGGTTAATCCAAGGTACTTTACTTGCCAGAAAAGGACAGAGGAATATTCTACATTATATCTTTAGGAGAGATTGGTATGCTTTGAGCTAAGGTGTGAAGATTTGGTGTTTGTTGAGGGCAGGTGTGACTGATGCCATCATGGCCTGTGTTTGTCTTAACAAAATGTGTCATTAACTTGGAAATTTACAAATATTCTTAAATATGGCAAATTATTTGTCTGTGTCTTCATGTGTTGTGATTAAATGAAAGATAGATACAACCCTCCTTTATCATCCTTGAATTTCATGTCATTACATTTCATTTTTAGAAAGAAATATCAGACTTTACTTGGTGGAAAATTTACACTGTATCATGATTGTATATTGAATCTATTCTAAATTATAGCTTCGATTGCTGTCATTTTAATTTCTGTCCATAATTTAAAAATGGTTATTTTATATCTAGGAAGGTATTTCAAAGCTTTTCGTGTGCATTTCTTTAACGTTTTCTTTTTCAAAGTTGATTCATTTTAGAGTAAAAGCATTACTTTTTCTTTCAATAACTAAATTATTATTAGATCTACACTGTAGATATAATTCTAGATGTAATATAAGTGTTTTGCTGGTTGTACAAATTCAGATTCATTGAAATTAATTAATGCTTAAACTGAAACTTCTTAGTTATAATAGTTTCTTTTTCAATTTATTAATTATGTAAAATAAGATATTGAAATAAATTATGCTAAAAAGTAAGTATGTTCTATGCTTCTAGTAAGAAAAAGAGAGGCAAAAAGAAGGATGCCATATGTGATGAAGAACACAAACGTCTCTCAACCATGGCTGAAGAAGATGATGAAGATGACTGTGGAATCATGATCCGAATTGATGCTCCTACACCAACTCCCTCGAATGTCACTTCTGCTCACAGCTCGCCCAAACATTCTCGCAAAGGCAGTGGAGACCAGAATGAGACTTCGGTGTGATTGACTATCACGAAAGTTCTGCCTTTCGTTTAAGCACGTAACCACACCTGCCGAGAGCTCATCAATTAGTTTCCAGCATACATTGTACATACATAATGGAAGATTAGTGCTGAGCATATGTAATTTAGTCTTCCGCAATCGATGAGGCTGAGTTTTATTTAACAAAATCATTATAGATAAAATGATGAAATATTAATAAATAGAGTAAGAATATTTCACACGAAATCTAGAGCTATGGTTATGTGGTGAAGTTGAAATTTTGATGTATATGAGATTGATTTTTGTGCCTAAAAATTGCTTTAGCAATTTCTTTGAATGTAAATGTTTTCTGCTATATGGGCAAGATTTGAAGGGAGATGGGGGTGATTTTTCAACTTTTGATCTACAATGCATGCATTCAGGTTCATTTTCAGAAATGTACATTTTTAAATGTTTTTAGATGTTATTATTTTTTAATTTGATACTTTCTTCAAATGATGTTATTGTTGGAATGGCCCACTCATACATTTTAATTTTGAGATAGGACTTTTAACTCATATCTCATACTCTATAAAAATTAATAGTTTAACATTGGTTTTCCTCAAGTAAAACAAGGAGAGAAATTTTGTAATTGTCTCACCTTTAGTTCATTTAAATATAGTTTCATAAATTCATCAAATTGGTTAGCTAGAGTAATCTCTGTATTCTTGCTAACTGAAATTAGTATTAATTGCAGAGGCTATATAGCTATCACTATTAATATAGTTATTAGGTAATAGTTATAAAACATATATATAGCTTTATCATTAAAAATGCGAAGTTAAAATTTTGTTATTTTAATTGAAATATATAAAAAGTGAGTGTGTGCAGTAAAATTAAAATGAAATGCACTGCAAATGTGTCGTTAAGTAAAGTATTGAATATTTTAGTGAGTCAGGAATAAGTTGTAAGTATTTAAAGTTGTCACTGTTATATTTATTTATTTAAAAAAAAATTATTTATCGAAATGTGTGCAATTAACCTAGGGAGCAATTTTTGATTCATTGATTAGTTTAAAATTACATTTTTCATTTTGAAATTGAAGGCTTGCTAATTTTTTAATGTTTCTTTTATTTTTGAATCTTATCACTCAACTCAAAATAATGTGTTTGTACTTTTTTATTGTATAATGCAATGACTTGAATTTGTTTGTAAATTTCATGTCAAATCATATAAAGCCCTTGGTATAAATTTCTGTTTTGGAAAAGTGGCTGAAATAATCCTAATCTAAATGTAATTTTTTAATAGAAATAAACTTAATTTTGTAACAATTTTCCCCCTTTCTTTAGAGTATATTTTTATTTTTGAATATTGAACCATGTAATTTTTTATTAATTTTGAATAACATTCATTCAATGTGAATATGCCTAAAAAGTATAAATTTCCTAATAAAACAGATTAATAAAATTGAAAGCATTCATTACATTTTTAATGTTGAATACAATTAAAACAGAGAATCAATAAATCACACACAGCATCACACTTTTTTGAATTGTAAAATATGAACAAAATTGGTTTAGCTCATGATTTAATTTATTTATTAAAATTTAAATATAGTTTCAAAAAATGTGTTTCTCCTTTGGCACTCTGATATCCAAATGTAAGAATGGAATTTGATCGCTTTGATAAAATTGTCCTAATATTTTATATCAAATAGTTTTCTCTATTTGAATAAAATGTAGAATTTTTAATGGCTACATATGCATTTAAATAATCTGTCGATCAATATTAATTTTGAAGCAAAAAGAATGAAATAAAATGGTTAAGTTGATAAGGATATTATGTTTCTGAAAATGATTATTATAATAGAATTATCCATTTTGACCTTGATTCAAAATTACTGGTTTCACACTATACTAAAAGATTTTATATAGCAACTTATCATAAAACTTTATTTAGTTTCACTTGCACTAGTTTTATTACTGCTTTAAATAATTGCATTTTATGTATACAAGTTTTGAAAGTATTTTTCCCATTTCATCTATTTCTCAGTTTTTTTCCCCTTCATTTTTGAGTTAGAATTTTGATTTTTAAGCATCATAAAACAACGTAGTGGTCTTTTTACTTGTGTTAATTCTTCATTTTTCAATTCTGATCTGAGAAAAGCCGTTTGTCGAAATTTCAAGTGATAAATCATTTTGCTTCATTAAATTGATTTTATGTGCTACTTAAGACTTCTCATCTAATTAATTACATCAGAATTATGACATTTGTATTCCCTTTTATGAAATAATTTATAAAATATTAATGTGCCCTATTTCTCATTTGTAATTGTTTTGTTACATCAAAAGTAATTTTATTAAAAATGTTTTACAAATCATGATATATTTTAAATGTCCCAATATAGAACCCAGAAATTGTTTTAAAAAAACCTAATGATATAAATTCCTTTAATTATTGAATAATTGGTTTTGTGAATTTATATATTAATGCTATTTGAATGTATTACAAAAATAACAATTTTTTAAGAAAGACAAAATTGTGTGTTACCCAGAAATATAAGTTCTTTTGGATTATTTTTTAAAATTTATATTATATGGTTTATTATTTAACATTGTATTGCATCAAAATTTCCATGGTACTGTGACAAAAATGCAAAATTAATCTAACATCAGGTAATTAATCAACATTAGAAACATTTTAACAATTAGCATTAACATTACTTATATCAGCAAAATTCTAATATTAATGTTTCCACATAAAAAAACTAATAATTGTTTCTGCTATGTAATATTCTATTGTTGTTTCATATTGTTCTTAAAATTACTATGCATCTTAATCTTAAACATATACAAAACATCCAACTGCATTTATTTGGGTAAATAATTATAGTTATCTTAAGTCTTTCTAATATAAGGTATAATTTAAATCTGTATGCTAAATTTGGAACTGAAACAGCAATACAAGTAAGAAAGTGAATTTTCCATGCATATCCTTCAATTTTCCACTCTCGTAACTTTTTTTAAAGTTGAATATATGTCTTTAATGATCATGAGGATTAAGAAGTTGATTGATTTAGAATCTTGCAATCAGCAATTGACATAAGTGCATTCACATTTACTCTGAATAAATGCAATAAAGCAGCAAAAAAAATAAATAAATTTCTATAGATGTTATCCAGGCATGCAACTAAGACCCCCTTTGATTTTGAAGTGTCAATAAAATAGAAATTTACAGGATTCTTTTATAAAGAGACATATATTTTGTAAAAATAGCAAAACTAAAAGAATGGTTTTATTTCCTCATAAAATCAATTCATTAGTACAATATAAAAAGTATTAACTTTCAGCTAAGATATATTATAAAAATTACATAAAAGTGAAATTGACAAATTGTACTTTTCCAAAATATTTAAAAATTATTTCAAAAGATATTGTATTCTACTATAAATTTTAAATGCGAAAATTATCTTTGCCAAGAGTTCTTTTCTAAAGTTATACATAAATATAAGCATGTCTTTGTGTGTAATATATTAAGAATTTCTTTGAAATATAATAATTTATTCAAAAAAAAGATAGAATAGTAAAATGTAAATTTTTAGTTTAAATGTTAGGTAATAAATATATATGACTACTTTTGTAAAAAAAAACTCTTATAGCTCTAATGTATTATAGTTTAATAAGACTTATCTCTACTTACACTTATCTTGCATTGCAATGCAATCATACGAGTTGGATTGTTTTGACATTCACAAACACTTTTTACACAAATTCAAGTTCCATATTGATATGTTTGAAATTTGAATTTCTATACCGTAATTGTACGATGAGTTGATAGAAATTGACAATCAAATAGCTAAAGAGATGAATACAACTTTTCCTTGTTGATGATAGAATTATTATATTAGAGAAGATATAAAAATATCACAGAAATATATATTTAATGTAAACGAATGCTATACTTAAATTGCTTTATTCATGACTTCAGGTAATACACAGCTTTATATGTTATATAGCAATAGAAAATATTTAATTTTATGTTACCCTCAGTATTTAAATAGATTAATTAAACAGTTAGAAGAAAAACAGTATTTTATATAGCATTCAGTATTAGTATTTCGATTCAAGGGAATTAGCTTTCTGTATTTCATCTACAGAAAGCACAAGAAATAACTATAGAAATCTAGTTTATAAGAAATACATGTTATACCTTGTTTTCTTTATAAATATTTTTATCAATATTGCAGTATACAGATAGCTGTATAAGCAGCTATAATTGTGAAAGATATGAGTCTGATCTCAAGTAGAATATATAGTAGCTTATTATGATATATAGCCCAGTGGCAGTGTATCACGCTTCCACACTACGGGTCAAAAGTTCTATCCTCGTGCTGAGCAAGGTCGACTCTACCTTTCATCTCTTCAGTGGGTCAATAAATGAGTACCAAGCTTGCTTGGTAATCAACACTGAGGGTTTTGCATCAGACTAACTGAAACATCTGCTCCTGCACCTCAGTGCTCCAGGTCATGAATACTGAGATGAGCACAGTTGGCTTGGTCCTCATGGGCTGTAGTGCCACTGAGTTTAGTTTTTTATGATATGCTACATAATTCTTTTTCCTACATAATTATTTTTAAAAGTATGAATTGTGCACCGATTAATATTTGTCCTAAAATCAAAACTAATGAATATTTAAATCCTATTAAGGCATAGATGATTTTATCAAAATTTGCTTATTAATAATGTGTTGTATCTTTTAAAACGATAGAACAAGTATCTTAGCTTCTTTACACCATGTAATCATAAACAAAATTATGCTTTCTTGCATCCAAAGTATCATGTTTGGAACATTAGATTATTTTTCAATATTTTGATTCTGGTGTGGATGTCAAAAATTTAAATTTTAATACTTGAATTTTATATCAGGTAATTGAATTTTTTAAATGTTAACGCAAAATGTTTACATGGGTAGCTAGTTTTGACACATTTTAGAATGTATTTTTATTTTAGGTTGTCTTCATATTATTACAATTTGTCTTCTCGTATAGAAAGTTGAAGTTTATTAGAGCACTCATCTCTTATTAAAATAATACCCCCACCTCCTGTAAAAAATTGTTCCACATTTTGCCACCTATATTGTAATGCTAAAGTGATTTTAAACTTTAAAAGTAAAAATTTGCATGGTTATAAAATGTTTCTAAATTTTAGGTGCAATGTAATAAATGGATGTATGCAGTTGATCATGAATTTACATTAAAGTTTAAACTTCTTTCACAACATAACACCACCTTTGTCAAATTTCATTGTTTGCCGAACATACTCCAGCAGGAGTTTTTCAAGCAGACGACTTGTGCCCATGTAAGCCAAGTGGTCATGGCCATGGGTTTGAGTCCTGACAAAACTAAAAATCTGTATACAGGTACTGATGCACATTAAATCTGTCAATGTTTAAAGCTCTCATATTGGTGTGGTATGGAAGTTTGAAGAGTGGAGTTTCAGGTGTCATCCTACTTATTAAACTGAGATTCAAAATCATGAGGTTTACTATTAAAGCCCTTTGTGTTACTTTAAGAGTACGACATGAATAAAACTCGAACCAACCCAGGTAGATGGGCAATCCAAAGTGGAGTGGATAAATTATTGCTTAATAGAACATGTCTCCATTGTTCTACAGTTCATTGTTGCTGGGGTTAACATCACCTTAGCTAAGCTCTACAGTTTGGCAGTTGCACAACCTTGATAACTGAAAAGATATGCTTCCTACATTTGTTTCTGTGAATACCATATCTGAATACCCACTTAACACCTTAAGGATGTGTGCTATTGGTAAGAAGATTGGTATTGGTTCTTCAATACCTGTAGACCCTACCCTTTTCAGTCTCAAATACTCAGTTTTGGGAGTCTGTCCACATTTTGGGAATAGCCATTCACTTCTACCCGTGAGTCACATATGCCTCAATCAATTTAGGGTATTTTTAACTCACTGACAATTTCATTTACTTCGACTTTTTCTGAAATAGACGATAGCACCTTTTTTTTTAAGTCTGAAAGCACACTGAACTGTGTATAATTGTACACACAAATGCTAACACTATTATTTCACACACAATAAAATAGCAGCAACATGACAGCAGATTACCTCATTTGCATGGGAATCTAATTGCTTTTTGGTAGGTAGTATATTATATAATTAAAAACTTTTCTCTTCTTACTTTATTAATATAAATCAAACCTGAAAACCTTGTTTCATAATTCTCTTACCTAAACTAATATTGTTAAATAGAGACAAAAGGTAATAAGTTTGCATAAGTATTTTTTTAAAAATAAATTTTGATGCTTATGATTTTCTTTTACAATGCTAGACAAATGAAAAGCTTTCCAATGTGCCTAATTTTGTGACAGTTTATTGAGGTTGCATTTTGGGACAGCGTGAAGATTATTGGCACCAAATTTCATAATTTTGAACTATGGTTAAATGATGATGGCAATGTTTGAACTAGAACCCTATTCACATGAAATTTCCGCACCATGTCAATGCGAGAACTATGAGCCTTGAACCCACAACTTGACAGAAGTGTCAGTCACAAGTTTATAACTATAACTATTTGGTTTTGTGTGCTCACTCTTTTGCAAAAATAGCTGGATGCTAAAGGTATAATGGAAATTAATATTATAATACAAGAATAAGTGGTTAAAAGCTGAAATAAATTGTGACCACAACTTACTTTACAATAAAAAATTTTATACTCAGGTTATTTATCATTGGAAAAACTTAAGCAAGATTTCTCACCAGTATTCTATGGACAAAATGACTTAATTTGTTTTCACATTTTATTAAAAATATTTATATCTTTTGTAAATATAATTTCCTTTTTGCATTAGAGCTTTTTGTTTAAGTGTTGTATAATGAATGCATAGTTTTTTTTTTTCAGATTTGAATACGTAATTTTATGTTAATGTGTATGTTACTAAGATAAAATTGTCATCTCTTCATTCCTGTTACATAAATCTGATTTTTGATGTAATTAAGAGTTAATAAGTAACCAATTTTGACTATTTAATTTTTAAAAACTTTGTTATTTTGTATTTCATAGTATATTTATATAAGACAAGTGTGCATTTTCAGTATCACTGTTAAGATGGATTTAGAAAAGAAATATTTAATATTATGTATATTTTCATGTTTCAATTAAATATAATTTTTTATTAACACTTTTGTGAATTAATTTGCTTAAGTGTAGTTTTAAACAAATATGTTTATTATACATTCAGCAGACTATAATACATTAGTTAACTATATGATTTAATACAAAATATAATTAATATTTTGTCTGGTAAGGTAGTACAAAACAAGTATTTAAATCTTTGAGTTGCTGTCATCTTGTTTCTCTGAAAATCCAAGTTTATCCCATTCTTCTTGAGCCATTAAATTCCTAAAAAAAATTTCAAATATTACTTTTTAAATAAAGGAAACACCACACAAAAATTACAGAAGTAAATACTTTTAATAATACGTTAATAAATTAATTTTAAAAGACTACTATTTTAGTTAATTTAGATAGGCATTCTGTTTAGTCAATTCTTTAAACGGACATCCTATTAGTGTGCTATTATTTTTCAACTACCTGTATCCAGTCATACTTTGCACTCAAGATATTATTTTTTTTTTTTGTAAAAATATATACTTTCAATAACAGATTTCACAGAGTAAATAAAGTTATTATAATTTGATTTCATCCTTGCATTATTAAAACTTAAATCCTCTACTATGTAGCCAATGTAAATTTTTAAGTTTAAAGACAAATTTTAAATGATATTCCATTTGAGAGCTCTGGAGCGGAGTTTATTTCATAATGCTTATGGGGGTATACAATATTTTTTTTGTTCCATTGTCTGTGAGATATAAATTGTGTCTGGTTTGTTGACTCAAGAACACGTATCATAGATTGCTTCTCTCATAGACAATTATGTATTTAGATTTAAACCACACAATTCTAAAGACTGGGCAAGAACTTTGGGAAATGCAGTCTTTTAAATAAAAATGGCATATCTATTGGAATCATAGGAATGTGAGTAATTAAGACATTTTCACTTCTGAAAGGACCTTTCAAGATTCTTGCTTCTATAAAGTTTTGATGGTTGCAACATAATTAGGTTACCAATTTGCAATTGAAGTATGTGGGATGACATTACTGATAAATCAAGTGAATTCAAAAATTTTGTTGGATAATAAACTACATCTGTTTTCACAACAATAGTGTTGAAGGATTTATTTGCAACTGCCTCTTTAATGTTCAACTGAATAATGTTAAGTTGATAGACATCTTTGTTCTTGAATGCAAGAATAGCTTGTTCATTCAACTAATTGCGATTCTTATAATTGGTTTGATATTGGGAAATACATTTACAACCAATTCTTCTTTTGATGTGAAATTGCAGAAGTTATGAAATTTGTTCTGAGGTCAGATCAATCACAACCTTCCATTTCCCATATCCAACAATTGACAGACTATTTATTTTATCTACTGGTATCAATCAAGGAACTGCAAATAAAGATTACCTGAAATCTCCAGTGAGAAATAATAATGCAAATGGGGGGAGGGGGTCTGATGTTTATTCTAAATCTTAAAATTATCAATTAAGAGCCTTGGGCAATTTTTTGTGCAGCATTGTACATTCATCCCAAACAGTAATGTAAAAATGTTTTGCTCAAGTATTAGTTTAGAAATATTTGATTGGACCTATGACAGAAAATCACCAGTATTGTAATTTTGTTCCTCGCACAATTCTATATTGAATGAAGCAACAGTGATTAGGTAATGACATTCCCAATTAAAAACTTTGCTTATGACTTCTGAGTACAAACCTTCAATCAATATCAACACTATGTTTTAGAGTTCTGCCATGAAATCTATGTGCATATTTTTATTTTCCTAGCACATTTGATGGTAAATATCTTCAGCTGTATGTGATGCCACAACTATTGCCGATGAAAAAAAGCAGGTGGTCAATATGACTGCAAACAGTGCATGAATTTAATTTTGATGCAATTGGGATGTACACATTTACGACACATGCAACAGGAATTGGTCATTCTTTAATAAATTCTGTGTTTGACATGCATTGCAGAAAGTGGCATGTGTAACACTGTTCATAATTCTCAGTCATGCAAAAAAACATTCATCTTGATTGGGATGCAGTATGTAGAGTCCTATGACTATTTCACCTTTGCTTTGCTTAAATGATTTTCTACTCTCATTTCAAGTGTAATATGTTGGCACTTCCGAGTGCTGCAGTGTTTTCGCAAATGTGTGATTTTGACACAGTGTAAAGAAAGTGTTTTTGTAGCTGTGAAATAAACATGTTGTGTTCATTTTCCAAATGTACAGCTAAGTGAACAACAGCTTGACTTAGTTTATGTATAGGGAAAGAAAGAATTTGCTGGGCAGCTTCATTGTTGATTATGTGTCTTTTTTTATTGATATATCACTTCTTTCTGGTTACACACCAAAGCTGCAATGTTACTGCCTTTATTCACACGCAAATGTATTAGATTTAATGGAGCTACAAAGCACACATAAATGTGGAATATTGTATGTTTTTGATAGCAAAGGCAAATATGGAACTTTGCTGGCTATTTACTACAATGTCATTGTTTTGCCTTTGTATGGTTGAACTAATTTACTACTATCTTCTGCTGATCAGTTTCAAAAACTTCAATCAGATAATTAAGTGCATTGCAAGTCACAAAAACATAAAAAAATAAGGCAATGAGAAGCACCTTTAAACTGAAAAGAAATTACAACATTATCTTATTTCAAAACGCTATTTTAAACAGATAAAATACACACAAATTTGATAAAACTGTTCCACTTACAGTTCCAAATATATTAAGAAAGTTTGAAATTGAAAGCTACATGTAACGTTTAAGCCAGCAGTTCTTAAACTAGGGTCTGCAGAGGTCTCTAATTTAATGTTAAAGATCTTCCTCTTTTAGACTTTGAAAGACCTCATATAAAGGAAAAATGCACCATCCTAGACAAGATCACTAAATTGCCTCTAAAGAAAACACCACTAGAACATGTACTTCGATCAAGAATATTAATTGTTTTCTTATTGCTTGAAACAACGTAGCCATTATTACAATGTAATATTTTCAAAAAGTATAGTAAAAACATGTGTATGCATTTAAGAACCGCTGGTTTAAACAATTAATGTTCATTACAGAAAGCTACAATAATATGAAAGAAAACAGTTTATAAGCTAAATATGAAGGAGTATTCCACTACAATGTTAATTTAAACCAAAAAGCTATTAACTAAGGCTTAATGTTTGGCTCACCATTAAAAGTTCCAAACAAACAAAATCAGAAAGTCATAATTTCAGTTAACTTTTGTCATTTCTATTTCAATTTGAAGTTATTTAAAACAGGCATAACTTGATTTTAAAAGAAAATCAAAACTGTATAGAATCAATTTACGATACGGTTCGTAGAGATAAATTATATAAGCATCAAAATAAAAAAAAACCTGCATAGTTTTTAACTGAAATTAAAGTGACCAATTCAGCTAAAAAATAAACTGAAAACAGACACAATGTTAACAAAGTTTAAAAAGAAACTTAACTATTCTTTTTTAATGCAAAAACATACTACTATTAGCTTTTAAGCTAAAAAGAAAAATCAATTTAGCTTGGAATTACCAAAAAAGTATGTTCAGTTTTTATAGAATTACAATGCCACATATCTAAGCAGAACTGTAAATACAAATGGGTTGGAGTGATGAAACTGAATGGGAATGGCGCCAAAGCTAACATTCAGTTCATTATTCATTGAATGAATAATTTTTTTTGAAAAAACTATTAAAAAAACATTTGTACTTCTGTCTCAAAAATGGATAAATATGGCAAATAATAAATACAACTATTGTTAAAAAAATACTGCATGAAGCATGCATTTACAGGTTTACAGATAGATATGATGCTAGAAACATGGAAAATTGCTTACAAATTAAATTTCAATATATAAGAAATTTATAATTCATATATTTCAAAGTATATTAAAACACCCATATTCAAATGCAATGTTTCAAACAATAAGTGAAGAACTTTCATGAGATTTGAAGTTTTGAACAAACTTAATTATTACCATATTCCTTTTTTACTTTAAATACTCATTTATCTTATCTTTCTTAAACATTTTAAAATTTATTTAATAAGAGGGTTATTAACAACATTTCTTAAAATTAGTTATCTTGGCAATTATTTCAAGTGGAATCAAGCTGCAGCACATTGAAAAAGAAATAGAATTATTAATGATTAGTTATATTTAGCAACACAATTCATTTTGACAATTATGAAATTCAAAGAATTATGGTCTATTTCTAGTTTTTAAACTCGTATCATTTACTATTTTTTTAAAAAAATCCTAAAATGAACCTATTTAATTATTAAAATATAATAATTCAACTTGTTATATTCATATACAACAGTAAAAAGAGAGAACTCAATCTCTGGCAATATTGGGAGGGAGGAGAAACTAAATAATTTAATTAAAAATCAAAGTAAATTTACTTATCCTGCAATACTACAGCTAGATATAAAAATATCACAATTTAAAATAAATAAATGCACACTTTATCCAAAATAATATAAATTATTTTTAAAATCAAATACTTCATATCATATGCCAAAAAATTAAACTTGTTTTAAATAATTAAAATTACAGCTTTCAAGTGCCAAAAGCATGCTGATATTTGATGTTTCTGTTTTAATATTATTGGCTATTAAAAATGATTTTAAAAAACAGCTGCATCTAAACAGCATAATTTAATTTTTAATAAATATATGAACTGGGTTCAGTTGAGTTCCAATAAATTTGCAATCCTTTTTTACTTTAGGAAAATTAAAACAAATGTCTTTAAAATTTTCAAAGTCGTTTGATTACAGAATTAAATGATATTTGTCAAACTAAAACACTTACTTATCCATCCTGCACTGTAAGTAATCTTTAGCCAGTACTCTACATTCTGCATTAGAATTTTCTTTTTGGTTTAGACACAGCAGATATTTTAACATTTGCTTTTTACACTCACCTACGATACACAATAATCAATATTAATTTCTGAATTTAAATATATATCCATTTATTTCCCCCTCCCCATATAAATTTCAAATAAAATGTGAAACAATTTGAAGCTTTTAATAATACAACCAACAGTCATTATTTATATTAATGCAGCATTTAAAGCAGTGTTTCTCAACCTATGTGCCACGGAACATCAGTGTGCCATATTTGTCAAATATGATACAAGAGATTTTAACAAATATTTAAAATTGCATGGGTTTTGTAACTTTGGAATTTTATATTTAACTACTACAATGTGGTTACTAAAAAGTCTTTCAAGATTTAGTTTTCCTGAATTTTTTATAATATTTTCTCAATTGCAATTGATTCTGATTCAAAACAGCATCAGATTTCTCTTAAAAGTTATATACCCTCACTTCTGCAACACATTTGTAATTTGCAAGGAAATAGAGCAGGTCACTGATTTCAGAAATGAAAACTTTTACCCTTCAGAAAAAATTTGGGTGAGTTCTGGCTTTTTGCCTAAAACTTGTAGCCTGCAATAAGTTTGAAAACTATTGAAAGTCTTCTACCTTTTACATTTTTATGGTTCCGCAAATTTCGATTTTCATCATTTGTGAAGGTCTCCTTGGACCTCACTTTGAGAACGAGAATAAATATGATTCAGATAAGAACCAGTAGCCATTTTTATAAACAACTTTCTTTATTTGGTTATCTTATCCAAATAGAATCAAAGACTTATTAACAAATATATCTAACTAGTATTATGAGGTTTTAAAGGTAATATCCTTTAAATTAATTAATGATCCAATTAATTAACAATTAAATAACGATCACGCAGAGATTACCACGATAAGAGATCCCAGAATTATATTCTATGTTCTTATTGAACATTTAATTTTAATTTCATTCGCAATAATAAGACTAATATTTACCACACTGCAATTCAGCTCAGCTCAGCTAAGATTAAATCATCCAAAGAGATTAAATCCAATGAGATTAAATCATCCAAAAAGAAATCTTCAATTTAACTTCACTATAACTTTCTGCTTCAATCTCTATCTCCTACTGCTCGAACTTTACTATTCCGTTTGACTTAAATACTTTATCTAATCTGCATGACAAGGAATCCTGTCCGCTTTTTGGAGTTTATTGGAAATAGGTAGGGAATTAAATTTCCCTAAAAAGGATGACTCAGAAGGTTAGTGATAAAGATCCGTATAGATTTGTCACACATTGACAGAAATCATGCAAAACTGAATGAATCAAGAAACCAATGAATTGCAAATTTATATGACTTTGGAATCTCATTTTAATTTAATTTGTTCAAGAAAATAGTCTAGTCCTCTCAATAAATAAATAAAATTTGTATTATACAACTTTAATATATTTTTTTTAATATCTGAATGTGTTGCCAGTTATTTTTTTGTGTGCTTTTAACTAAAAAATGTTGAGAAACAATAGTCTGAAGTGTAGCAAAATCAATTTTGCGTGTGAATATTAATGTCGCAATATTCAGCTACACAAGAGCTTTTGGCAACAGACCTTGTAATTTTGAACCATGGTCAAATGAAAAGGATGACACCTGAGCTGGCATCTCCCTCTCCTAACTTCCATAGCACACCAACAAGAGAACATTAGAGCCTCGACATATTTAACTTGTATCAGCCCCCTCTACATGGCTGGTATTCAGAAGTACTAGGTTCAAACTCATGACATGCCAGCCACCAGTCTGTTACATTGACCACTAAGCTACACTGGCTACTAAATCAATTTTGAAGATGAAGGGTTAAAATTATATCTTGACTTAAATTCAATAATTTTTTATGGGAAGAATTGATGTATTTGTTTCAAAGTGATTGGATTAGCATGTTGAAAATGACTTCAGGCTGTGTATCAAACACACTGGCAAAGAAAAAAACTTGAATTTTCAAAAATGTATTTCATTAGAAATGGTTAGAGAATAAATATTAAAGAAGTATGCCCCCCAATACTATTCGTCAACATTCCATAAATGTTTAAGTATTTTATATACATATCACAATACAAGTAAACTACCATGTAAAAATACAAAATGTATGATATTTAAATTACATGGAATATGGGAAATTATACAAAAACACTAAATCATCTATACATTTCTGATTTATAATATACCCCCCCCCCAAAAAAAATACATCTTTAAAATATACTAATAAATATTTTTTCAACTTTACAGTAATATGGACAAGTAATTACTATAAATAGTTTTGCTTTAAACAGCAGGACAGTACCCAAGGAAGTTGGTGCTGCTGATTGGACTGACGTCATGTGCAAGTCTCATGCAACCTTCAGACTGGCGAGGCTCCAACACAGAGTCGGAATCCCAATGTGCATTTGAAATATCAGTGATCTGAGTGTCCTGCAATTCACATCAAATCTCTGAGCTGGCTGCATTCTTCATCAACCAATGAGCCAAGTGATCCACCGCTTACAACTGTACATATGACAATTTAGAAAAATATTCCTTCAGACAGATTTTTGGGGAGGTAGTCGGGTATGGGTTCGACACTGGAGCGCCATCCATTTTCAGGGTCAGTTGCTTCGGCAGGTGAGTTGTTACACACACCTTGGTAAATCCTAACTTTTATGAGCACTCTGCCCTGCTGTCTAAAACAACTGACACCTTTTATGGGGTCTCATGAATGCCTAGTATGGAAAGTGAGTAGGAAGGCTGCCGTAGAGAGCATTGAAGGTCAAGGCACGAGTCCAACAGAAGCCTCCACTAATGCGAATCTTTGTGATAGTTACAAATATTTCAGTGAAAACCTCAAAGACTTAGCTTTAATACTAACACTTTATACATACTAATAACTAATACTTTATACGTAGTAATTATTTTTTAGTAATATACATAATACATAAGTGTGGCTATGTGCTTTCCCTCTGCAAATATAACAGTACAATATAATAAGAAGAAAGTCAAATAACAAAAGTATATGGCATATATAATTATTTAATACTTGAGTGGATGTATAACAGTTTCATTTAAAATCTAGAGCTCCAAAAACAACATACTCAGTTTCAACATACAATTTCGACTTGAAAATATCTGGATTTGTCAAGGTTTAAAACATATGTCTTGCATAAACATTTCCAATTTTTTCTTGGCAACCGTTTTAAGAAAGTGGTTACTAATATTCTTAAAATATTCCCATATTTTAGTTTGAATATTCCAAAATTAGACTGAAAGTAGGAAAGTACATTATATGCAAAGGATAAATCTGGTCAGGTTCATTTTTGGATAAAACTACAACTGTAGCAATGGGTAAATAGACAAGTTAAGAGTTAACAAATTGTTCTTGTAATTTATATAATTCTTCTGATGTATAAAAATTGTGTCATGAGCCTCTTCAAAGAGCTATTCTCAAATAGTTTGTGAGTTCAACCAAGATCTTTTAGATTAAATTCAGCACTTAAAATCTTTAAAATTTGACTATGACTATCAGTTTTACAAAGGACAACTATATTATCTATATGTAGTAAAAAATAATACATTTATGTAAGGATAATTAAATGAGATTTAAATTCCCTATACAACAATTAAATTTTACTTTCCATTACATCTTCAAGTATTACATTAAACACCCAATTATTTCTTGGAGCAGATGGTCCAAACACAAAACATTTCTAATCCCAGATCAATATATTTTAATGCCCTATATGTCAGCATTAACTTTCAAGTATAACTCAAAACTAAGAACTGTACTTCACGTCTAGACATAAGTGGTAGAGTTCATTTTCACTTGGCGTCCTTTTCCCTCTCAGAGTAACATCTCTTGATAGCTAGCTGAATAAAACCGTTTTTAACAAAAAAAACTTAGTGTTGACTTGAAACATGTTAGAATAATAGCTGGCAGGATGTACGTGAAAACACATTTCAAAAATTAAACTTAAATATATTCTTTCTAAGAATTTTAAAAAACAGAAAAAAAAAGACACCAAGTATGCCAACTATTGATAAAAGTGCTGTAAATAATGATTTGGGACTCCACCAAGTGATATTTCTCTCTAAGCTGAAGAGGCTGGGTTGCCGTGAGTGAAAGAAACATTTGAATGGCGATAAAAAAAAAAAAAAAAAAGGAAGTGCACTTCAACATTCAAAAAATGTAAAGATGTATAATAATACCATGGATTTGACCAACATGGAATACAATATTAAAGGAAAAACATTGAATACAACCTTGAAGGACCAGACATCGGGAAAAAAACTACTAAATCAAATCAATGGACAACAGCATGTGGATTACCATTTACCAAAACACTCTGCCATTAAGAAATAGAGGTCAGTGAAATAAATAGTTTTCATTTAATTAACATTGAAGTAAAACTGAGTTTTGCTTAACAAGACTTTTTGGAGAAGAGTAATATAATATATATGATATAAAACTTTTACAGTATATTTTATGTCAAAGGATATTGTTTATATTTTAAAAGAGAAAGTAGAGTGCATGTGTTTTGTTATACAAAATTTTGAGAAATTTTAATGTACTTCATTATTTTATTTTAAAATGCTAAATGAGTTAGAATTTGAGATAGATATTGGTGATATTAAGTTTAGTTATTAGAGAACTTACTCTAATGTACTAATACTAATGATATTGATGAGAAACAAAAATAGTCACATTGCATTCTTTTTTTTTCACTGGATTTTATTATTTTGCTAATTATTTTACTCATCAGCAACTTTATTGCATGTAATTTAATTTGTTTTCATTTTGAAATTGTGTGTTTTAATATATTGGCCACATATCAGGATTCACTGTTTATCGAAATTTTCTTTATCTAAATTTAAATTAATTTAACAACTTGAAGCTTATTTTTAGATATTATACAGTGGATACAAGAGAATTCAATCATTATAAATTTTGTATAGGTCTTGAAACATTAAGAAGACAAACGTGTTTAGCTTGATTTGTACACCTCTTATTGTTTTCATGTTAGCATCCCTGAACATCTGTGATTTGACCACGCAGATTTCTCAGAGAGATGTATTTAAAAAGAAATAGTATGATGCAGTTTATATTAGTGAATGTGAGATGTAAGAGAAAGAGAAGAATTTGTCTATGAAATGAATACACTTAAAAGGTTATGAAGAGATTCAAAATATTTCACGTTATATTTTTAAGTAAAACTGAATATTGTGAAAATTTTATTTCACCAAGTTGCAGACTTTGTTGAAAAGTAAATACTAAAGGTGATGATAGACTTATTTCTAGAAGTGAGTTCACTTTTCTGACTCAAAATTAGCTCTTATATTCTTATATTTTTATAACACATATAAATTAGAATGTTTATTGTGTTGAATAATGTAGGTAAGTTGTATTATATATATATATAATTTTCATATTAATAATCATTTCATTTATTAGTGTCTATATTTTAATGTTTTAATAATGTATTTCATCTATGCAAAATTTTGTGCAACAATATTAGATATTACTATGATGGCGTTACAGTAGATTTTAATACAAAATTATTATCTTTGTATTTGTACGATATCATGTATTTTTATATCCCCTTATTGTTTGATATGATATTATTTTCCAATACATAAAAAAATGAATAAATTATATGCTAGCTACAATACGAATCTAATATTATGAAAGTATAGGAGGAAACGTGAGCTCTTATTCTGGATGACATGTAGATTCGAAAACACTAATGTACATTTATGTGTAAGGAATTTCAATTTTATCAATTAATATTTTAGAAGTGTTAATATTGTGTTTATTGTTATAGTTTCGTTTATTTTATTGTATTTTGATTTTAGTACTCCTATTACTTAAATCTACCTTCTGTGTGTAATATGTGTTTCCAAATGATGTCAGGTATTGTTTTGAACTCATTGAAAATTGATTACATTTGTAAGAGAAAAACCATGCCAGTGACTCCCTCTTATAATTGGGGGCAAATGTACAGGTAATTAAATTAGATTTAAAACTAAATTCTCTATACAACATTTAACTTTTATTTTCCATTACATCTTCAAGTATTAAATTAAATACCCAATTATTTCTCTGAGCAGAAGGTCCAAACACAAAACATTTCTAATCCCAGATTATATTTTATAGCAAAATATGTCAGCATTAACTTTCAAGTATAACCCATTACTACGAATGGTACTTCACATCTAGATATAAGTGGTAGAGTCATTTAGATTTTCACTTGATGTCCTTTTTCTCTCACAGTAACATCTCCTGATGGCAAGCTGAATAAAACAGTTTTTAACAAAAAAGCTAAGTGTGGACTTGAAACATGTCATATATATAAATATGCACAATTTGGGTACGAAATTTTTCTCCAATCTGGTATTGATTTTATGAAATTGTTCTTGATTATTTTGATGCAAGTCAAACAAAATCAATACTTCTTCAAACTGATTAGGATCATTTAGATCCTCAAAACCTTGAGATTATTTCATGTAATAAAATGCAATAATCAATTTATGTATTTTTAATATCTAACTGCCTATGTAAGCAACCAACCACAGACCGGGCCGCGGATCAAATGGTACCGGGCTGCACAAGAAACATTAAATTGTTTACTGTGGTATATTTTTCTTGGATTTGAGCTATTTTTATGAAAATCACTTTATATTCCTTGTTAAATCACTTTATATTCATTTTTTGGTTTAGCTATATTTTATTCTAATGTCATGATTAAATACAATCGAATTAAAATTATTAAACCAAAACAGTCTAAAATATAAACAATCAACGTTTTCACCTCAGCGGACCGCGGTAAAATTAACAAATGTTGACCGGCCCATGGCAGTAAAAAGGTTGCGGAACACTGAATTAGACTACAGGTTTCAGCATTAGAGTCCAGTTTTCTTCAGCTAAAACCTTGTACAGTACTATTTCATCTTTTTTTTAAAATTAAATAACCATTTGCTATAAATTATTCCTCAATTTTTTTTTCTTTGCTTGAGATCTCAGACCTGACATTTGTTCATCACATTTATTTCTTCTAGTTCAGCTCAATACCATTCATCAGTTTGAAAATTCTTGGTGCATTATTCAAAGTAGATGGGATGTTCTAACTATCTTCTAATCATAATGGAGTTGTTGTTACTTATACCACCTGACTGACAGTAATAGTGGATCAAGGTCCATGAAATTCATCACAATTAAGGGATAGATTTTTACACCTGTCATTAGCCTTCGCTTTGAGCACCACGCAGGTGACAGTACGATTTTGCTTGGTTAGACCCCAATTTTGAGGAAGAACATCTAGAGGGTGGTCAGGGACCTACCACCTCTCTTCCCCTTCCACCAACCTCATGAGAGGAGTTGCGTCTCGACATCTATTTAAAGTACCCCATGTCGCGAAGGCACTATACATTCACAGAAATCAATTCCTTCTCTTGGATTCTAACCCAGTCCCTACGGCACCGCAGTTAGCGTCACTAACCACTCTACTGGATGGGCAGCATAATGGAGTGTAACTTTTTTTAATGCTCATATCCTTAAGTTGTCCCAGAATATGTATTTATAGTAAAGCCTCACCATACTTTTGTCAGAGTTGTGCCAAGTAACATCCTTTTGGTGGAACCAATAATATATGGATCCAAATCAGATTCGCAGCCAATATTTCATTAAATACATTAATAGACTTAACATGAAGGTCCAGGATGCTTCCACTTTCATCACCAAACTGAATGTTAATGGCCTCTAAAATTTTTCTATCTTTTGGTACCTTTACATGGTAATTCTTTGTTTGCTTCATATATTCAACTATAATACCTTTTTTTACATCAAAGATCAAATTTCTCTTTTTCAATTATTATGGCATACCTATATAAATCATTGAGCAAGAGGTGCTAATATGTCCAACAGATGAAGTTTTACCTCATTCATTTCAAAGGAAGACCTTATCTGTTTATTATGACAAATTCAGTTCCAATGACATGCACTACATAGTAGTGCTTCCTCTGAAAATGACTTATGAAGGGATGATAAATAAAAGGCTTTCACAGCATCTAAAGGTAGGTAGCTGAATCTTTAACCAACTCCATTTCTTTTTGGTTCTTTCAACATGGATGTTTACATATTTATCAAACTCCTTATGACAAAATTGAAAGCCCTGGTAGATTCTAATGTTAATTACTTTTCCACCTGTAAATCTTCCTGCATATTTTTACCTTTTCTTAAAATTATTGAATACTTGGGATTTATTTTTTAGGAGAAAACTATCACCTTTTATGGAAGAAGTCATATATAACATTTAAAAAATATCTGTTTCCTTGTCTAGATATTATACATATTGGGCCCCATAAGTCCAAGTACTCTAACTACTGTTTTCCATAGGACTTAATTTTATATATAACTTTATATATTCTTATAGTTTTGGTTATCTGGTAACTTTCAGATGTTAAATTTCTTCATTTAAAAAAATTATTAAATCTTTTACATCTTTCCTATATCCACTATATGTCACCATTAATACGATGAGATAATTAATCCACTCATCTCATTACCAATAAAAATTTCCGAACAATATTATGAGATGCATTAAATATCAAATAATCACTGTATAAATGCAAACACAAATAAATATTTTTATTTAAAAAACATTTAATTGTTTTATGGAATTTCGCTTCCTTTGTCAATTAAGAACAAAATTTGATAACAATTAAAGTATGATTATTGAAAAGGATTATTAAAAAAGATCCAGTGAATAATTTAAAAAAAACTATTATTAATTTAAACATAATTTTCTACATTAGAAATAAATACAACTTGATTGCTTCATAAAAGACAGATCTAGAAGCTATAGCTGTTTCAAGGAATAAATAGATTTCTAATAGCTTTCTATAAAAAGATAAAACTTGTGGCAGGTGTTTAGAATTAGATTTGCAAAATATTTCTATAATGAATATTATTTCCAAAAAATATTAGAAGTAATGAATTTTTGCAATTTTATACTCCATAATAAAGAAAAAATTAAAGTTCCTGCATTGGTGCCAGGAAATGTGATTGAGACTATAGGTCAACATTATAAATAAAACTGAAAATAAAACTGAAATAAGCAAATATGCTATGCATTTTTTGACTGTACCATCATGATCCAATGGAAAACTTCCTTTATCTGGTGGAGAAGGAAAGAAAGGCTTTTGTTGAAACGTCAATGATGACATTGCTTCCTGAATGAATTCTACAAAGAAATATATATATATATATATAAGTTCAATATATTTATACTGGTAACAGAGCAAAAATAATAAAGAATAATAAATATAAATTCGAAGTTGACACTTCAGATAAATGCTATAATATTTGGTAATATTTAAAAGTCTGAAGTAGTCATCAAAGTTGACAGTCTGATTGATAAAGGAAATAAACACATAAGACGATGCTACAAAAAAGTTATCATGCAAATATGTTTGAAAAAGTATGACTGGATTTTAAGTAATTACCATTACTCTTTTCCTTCTACATCTATAATAATAACAAAAAAAAAATTCTAAATTGACCATCTCCAAAAAGTCTCTTAGAGTGAACAATATTTTACAGGCATCTAAATTTTTACATTATTAACATTCGTGCTGACCATTTATATGAATATGTGACAAATAAGACCAATATATATAACAATATGCTTCTATAATTTGCACTCTATGGAAAAAAATACAAAATAAGGATTAATCATAATTCATTTTTTATTATAGCTTCTCTTCCTATATTTTGTCATTGGTACATATTAGATTAGATCTAACATTCCACTGTTACCATAAGTTGAAAAATCTTTTCAACAAGAAGAATTAGTCTAAAAACTGAAAGCTTTAAAATATATATATGTCAAAAGAAATGAAATTCAACAAAAAATTATCTCAGCCAATATTCAAAATCTGTACATGATTAAATGTAAATTATCTGATAATTTAAATTAAAAAAATCATTCACAGAAAATCCCCAGCCTTCATAAGGATTTTTTTTTTATTAGCATTGCCCTCAAAAGCAACACAAGGGTTACTGACAGCATCTCATCAATTTGAACTTTGGTCAATCTATGAGGATAACACTGGAGCTGCCCCCCTCTCAACTCACACACCATACTAATGTGAAGACTTTGAGCTATGATAGACTAAAAGTGCATCAGCCTCTCTACATGTAACCTTCAGTAACAACAGGACTTGAATTCCTGACTTGTCAGCCGTAGTTCGTGCCCATGACCATTCAGCTACTGTAGTCATAAGAAAATCCCCAAAATGTTCAGCAATATAGTCAGAACTGTGTGTGTGGCCACCTTGGAATTTGTTCAAAAACTTTGAGTTTCAAATTATTCAAAAAGGAATATCCTTTTTAAAATAATAAAAACTGAACTAATGCATTCCTGGGACCCACAAACTTGAATTCTTAATAATTTAATAAACACATTTTTCTTGATTTTAATAAACACATTGGATTTTAAAATAAAATATTACTAAATTATAATAACCTTTCAATATATAATTTTTTGGTTCTAAGACAAGTATATTAAGTTTTAAAATAAATTACACAAAAGTGGCATAAAATGAATACTGGAAATCATGTAATATGTTTCTTCTAATTTCCAATAACCAGAATTGTCAAAGCACAAAAGAAACCTGAAGTGCTAACAGAAGTATATGCTCTTCTATTTTACAACATATATTTTTATTCCAAATGAAATGTTTGCTAAATATCCAAGTGTATTCCAGAACAAAATAAGTTTTAATTTTTCAATCAGATTAAAAGTTGTAAGAATTCTAGAGATTTGGACTGTGTTATCAGTATTAATTTTGAACAGAAATACACCAAAATAAATTATCATTTTCCTTTTCAAAGACAGAGTAAATAAAAAAGGATAGATGAATTTTAATAATTATTTTTGGGATTTTACTATTTTGATTACATATGATTTAGAATGTTCTTTCAAGTAAAAATGCATAGATTATGCTCACTAGCATTTAAATACTTTCAAATCCCTGCAATCCTTGTCAAATAAAATTCTTTATCTCTTAACATCTTTCCTCCCAGTAAGGTGCCTAAAAGCAGTCAACAGAGTCTATGCTCTAAACCTTTCACCCTGCTACTTTATTTTAATTAACACAATATAGATCTTATGCATAAATAAAATAGAATGAGAAACTTATAATTGATGCAAGTTCAAACACATAAAACTGAAGTTTACTTTTGAAATGAAATAAAAAAAGGTAGCCAAAAATAATAAGCTTAGTGAATATAGCTTAAAGGTCTTTTTTTATTATTATTTTTCAAATAGGCTGCATTTTGGCAAAAAAAAAAAGCCTTTGCAAACACAAAAGTCTTGAAGTATGAAAGCCATTTCATCAATGGCATCATCTAGTGGTGACTTCTGCTATCATTCTTTTGTGCTTGAATTTATTAAATTCAAGCTCTTGCCAGATGCTAAATATTACCCTGATTTTTAACTCTGCCAAGGGTACTGGAGTGAAATTGATCAAGGGATCTTTTACATGTCACATAATCATATGACATGCAATGCCTGCGATTTTCACATCCAGAAAATCAATCAATTCCATCCAAAATCAAGCTCCCAATCTTGGGCTTTAAGGTAAACACGCACAAATAAATATTTGAATAATGCATTTTTCGTTTCATATGCAAAAATGAACTGTAAGATTTTACTTATTTCTTCACCTTTTTTATTTGCTAAGATCTAAAATTTTAAAATATTTGTTTCATTATAATGGTATTTACATATAAATAAAAGCAAAATAGACAGCCTTTGTGTATGTGTGTTTATCCCATTTGAATTCTAGAAAATCATCTACAGCTTTTACAAACCACAGAATATCTATGGTCTTATTGGTTATAATATATTTGTATGCTTATGCTTTAAAACATACTTACAGTTAAATAATAATCTATTGTATAAAAAGAAACATATATGAATTGCAAGCAATGTTTTTAAATCCATACACAGACAAATTTAATCAGACTGATTAATAATTGCTCTACTATACTAGAATATTTATTATAGAGTTCATGACAATTTCTTTCTTAGGTGTGAACCAAAATAGGATCCAACTAAGGAAATTTTATAAATTTTTGTTCCAATTTTTCACATAATATACAAAAAAAAAAGTTCACTGTGATTCAAATATGAGTCACCTCCACGCTTCACTGTTTCAACTATATTTTTGGGAAGATATCCGCGTTTTTTCTTCTGTAAACTATTATACTCTAGTCAGAACCCAAAATATTGAATTTGCTGTCAATATTGAATTTTTTTAAACTTATCCTACGAATCTAGTTAGAACGGTGAAGCATGGAGGTAGAGGTGTAAATAGTCTTCAGGATTAGGTAATTTAGAATTTTTTATGGTATTGTGAGTCCTGAGCTCTACTTAAATATTTTAAAGAGCAAATTTAAAATATTTGCCCAAAATTTGGATATTGGGGATGACTTCATTTTTTAACAACATTATGAGGCCAAACCCACTGCTCTCAATGTAAGCTGCTGGTGTCCCTATAAATGTCGCCAAATTCTAAAAACACCTCCAAAATCACCTGATTTAAGCCTAGTACAACATTTCTGATGAGAATTTGATTTTAAAAAAAGAAAACATGACATGTAGAAACAAAATGTTAAGTAAAAACTATAATCACAGAATGGAGGAATATTGATGCAGAAATTACAAAAAACTGATTAAATCTACACCAAGATGTTTACAAAATGTTATGGATGCTTAAAGATATCTTACTAAACACTGCATTAAGAATTACAATATTGAAAAGCTTTGTTGGGACTTTTTTTAAGTGTACAGACTCTTGTGGCATAATTTTTTAGTAGTTTTTGACTATTAATTTAAATAATAATAGTTATACTATGTTTCAAAAATTTATTATTTTATTCTATTAAGAACAAGTTGAGTACTTGCATATTATCGCAACAATTGTCAACATTCAAGATAACTCACAAAGTTGGCAACCCAATTTTGCAAGTGTCGTATGCGCTGAATTGGCAATAATGTGCTTTGTTTCATATAATGCTGCCAACAGGCTGTGATAATATTAAGTACTCAAGTTGCAGATATCATAAAAAAAAACTACAAACTCCAATATATTAATTTTTATTCATCAAAAATGTTAAACTTTATAGGCAAGAGTACGAACACTTTTGTGATCTACTGTACATATTCAACAGTAACATAACATAACTTCTTTTGGGAAAAGAAATCAGATTTTTTTGCTGAATCAAAAATAGCATATAAGATTTAATAAATTATTTGCATAGTCCTGTAAATCCTTAATAAATATAAAAACTTATAAAATAGGTTACTAAAGGGAAAAGCATGAATGCATGATTGTTGATGATTTTGTATTTAATGGGAAGGGGGACAAGAGAGTTGAGAGAGAAATTTTTAGATGTACAAAAAGTAATTCTGAAATCACAGTTACTGCAGTCAAATAACAAGTATGAAATCATTTTTCAGCTAATGAAAAAAATGAGGTATAAGAATTGAAATAATATGTTAAGGATTACATTCCATTTCAGTGCACACCATTGTCCCCAGCTTATTGAATTATTGTTCCTCATATTAAATGGAAGCATTATGCAGTAAAATGAATCTTTTGGTGGATTTTAAAACTTTTTTCCTCTGTCACCATAAATGTGAAATTACCTAGAACTTAACTGAATTTAAGTCAGTATTAAAAAAGTAATACTAATTTAAATTTAATTAACATGGTCTAAAGTATACCTCCAAGAACAAGTTGTAACCTATCAAGACATGCAATTTTCAGCTAGAGAAATTAAATTATTAATACAGGTAGAATATCAGCAGCTGGAAAAAATGCAAAAACATTTTGTAAAAAATATGCAAGTCTTGATAAAATAAAAGGTGTCTACATATTATACTTTTGGCCAATTCTGTCAAATTGAATTACATTGCCAAAATACAACATTATCAATTCAACAATTGAATTCTGTTTAAGCACATTTTTTACATGCAGTAATAATAATAGCATTTGGCAACAACTTTGCATTTAGCAAAATTGGTAAACGGTATAATACACAAGTACCAAATAAAAAAACCGAAATATCCAGTAATAGTTAAAAATTGGTAAATTTCTTTGCATAAGACTTAAAAATAAAATTATGAAAGTAGTACACGTAAAATTATAACATAATAGGAGGGCTGTTCTAATTTCATTACATAACATGCAGTAAAATAATTTATCATAATTTCAGGTGTTGTTTTATTTCAGTGAAATAAAAAAATATTCTTTTGATTACAATAATATCTTTCCAAAACAACGCTAAATTGAAATGACTTTGTATCAAAGCCTAGTCAGGCAGCCAACCAGCTCAAGGCCCCCATTAGCCGAAGGTTTCTGCATGTAAAACCTAAAAAATCCTTTTCCAATAATCATGATTATTAGCTTTGAAAAAAAAACTGTTTTTCTTCTTATTAAATTATTAGCAGCTCTTTCTTAAAACTCACTGAAAGTATTTCTTAAATTTTATCAAGTCTTTATTTATTTCAAAACTATATTATTAAAATGGGCAAGTTATCTAAGTTTAAATCTCAGATAGGAGATAAAAGCCCTGACGGGCTAAATGCTCCGCAACAACAACCAGTCAGCAATGCGAGCGGGTACGTTAGGCCACTGAATTTATAGCTACTTTATTTTACAAAAATACTACCAGTAAAAAAATATTAGGCTCAAGTGTAGTATAGGGGGGAAGCACTTTTTGATTTGACGATTTTTATCTAAATGTCACGGTGAGACATCGAATTCATTCTAAAATAAATATTTCCGAAAAAAGTACCTTGGCTACCACTTTTAGTCGTCAAAAAAAAGAAAAGGACTGTGCCAAGTGGCCCCCCTATACTACACTTTAACCACAAAATGTTAGTTACACTAATAGTTCTAATATTAGTTAAAAACTAACATTAAATTTTCTATTGTAGTTTTATTGGATATGGAGCCACAAAGAGTAGAAATCGCAATTTTCTTTTCCATATATATTTATAATAGCGATGAAGATAAAGATTAATGGGACATACAGCGAGACCAAGACTATTATCCCCTTGAAAATCTTCTTGTTCAATAGAAATACAATTTCATATTTTATCTGAAAGCTATGAACATTTATTCATCTTACACTGCACTGTCCAATGGTTTTTTGAAAGCTTTGTAAACAGAAATGAGTTTCGCTTAAATAAATGAAAATAAAACATAAACAATAAAATGAAAGTTACAGTAGTGGCTTGATTTTTCTCTATACTTTTCAAAACATAGTTAAAAGAATATAATTTACTCTGAAGATACTAAATCATCTTAAAAAGATTTTTCTTTTTTTAATAGGACTAAAAGACTTTTAACCTTTTTTTTATTTTTGAAAAATTCCCGCCTTTCCAAAATTTGTTTGTTTATTTATATAAATGAAAGCGATGAATGGCATCATATGGGAAGTGTTTTGGAAAAGAAATTTACTGTTGTCGTCAATGTTGTGATATTAATGATGTGTGGATCTATGAATAACACAATTTTTTCAAACTTTTTAAAACTTGATTTTTGCAATATCCTGACCGAAGCAAGTGCGTTTTATGTTTTGTTGAGTGATTACACCCTCACTTGAAAACTGGAAACTGTTCAGGAGGAGATGAAGGCCTCACCTTCACAGATATTTGAGTATGTAATTTGTAAATTTTTTTGTTGCGATTTTAGTTTAATAATGTGTTAAATTTGAATTGTATCACGTTTTTGAGATGGTTGATGACCAAAGCGTTGTATTCGTGTATATCAATTTGCCTGAAATGTCATTTTTGATTTTTAAAATGTCATGCCTTCTATTTCAATATTCTTGATAATAAAGCGATTTTTTGTTTTTCAATTTTGGAACAATCGTGGTGAATTAGTGTCATGATGTTGGACTTCCGTTCGTACTTTGTTGTCATTAGTCTTGCCTTATGTTAACTGTTAATAAAGTTTTATTATTTCATAGTAACCATATTGTTCGTTTCTGAATGCTTATTTAAAACGCCAGTTGTCACATTCTGTCTATTATCAGAGTATGAATATAGTTTTCTTTTTTTTGAAGACTGGACTTTTCCTCTTCGGCTTTATATGTTGTAAAAGTTATACAACAATAGTTACCTTACAAAATTTTTTTGTCATTGCTAGGGGTTTTTTCCAACCAAGTAAAATATTTCTATGGACATTTAAAAGAAATGGAATTAAATAAATAAAATTCAGCTATATGCATTCTCTCTCACATCAAAGTGGCCGCAGTAGCTTAGTGGTCAAGGTAACGGACTCGTGGCCAGCGTGTCACTACTTCAAACCTGGTGCTGCTAAAGACCCACCATGTAGAGCACTGATGTACGTTAAATCTGTCAGGGCTCAAACATCCTCCTGTTGATTTAGTGTGGAAGTTATTAAAGGGGGTGCCATCTCAGGTGTCGTCCTCATCACTTGACCGTGGTTCAAAATTACAAGGCCCATTGCCAAAAGCCTTCGTGTAGCTGAATAAGGCAATGTTAATACTAACTCACTCACATTAACTAATGAAACAATTTTTTTTATTCAATGCTACTCATGTACATACTTTAAGAAATATGTATTACTTGGAAAGGGGGAAAAATTCCAATATTAAATTAACAACTATGTAATCATTTATAAACTTTGCCTTATTATATTAAAATGTTTGATATACTAATTTGATATCATTACCCTACAGGCCAATTTGTTGACATTTGCCTAGTTGGGTGATAACATTACAATATGGTTGCCTTGATTTTCATCTTTGACTCTGTGGTTGCCATCGTTGTTTTATTTTTTGCTTTTTTTATAATTATTTTTTATTGTAATTTAATTTTTTTATTTTTTATTTATTATGTTTTGTTATGCTTATTACTTTAGTATTTTTTTATTGTAGTATATTAAAATCAATTTTTGTAATGGTTTATATTTATGGCAGTATTCCTACCTATGAATTTCAAACAATTTAATTCCAATAGTTCTGATTTTTTTCATTCTGATTCTTAATTAAGATTTTTCTTCTTTCGGTCATCATGAAATGTGATAAGTGTGGCAGTAAAATGAAAATAGTTTTCAGACAGAATAAGAAATTTGACAGCAGTATGTTTCATTGTTGATTGTATGGTGCAAATTTGTGCAGCAACAATAGTAAATCTCCCAGAAATAGTTGGTTTTTCACTGGCAGAAAATTGTAATTTTCTCCTTTTTTTTACAATTTTATTTTTAATTTATGCATTTTGAAATGTTCCTTGTTCAAGGAAATTCATTAACAAATCTCATAATTGGTTTTTCATTGGCAGCAAGCAAATTGCAATTTTCTACTTTTATTTTACAATTTTATTTTTAATTAATGCATTTTGAAATGTTCCTTGTTCAATGAAATTCATTAACAAATCTCAGGATTTTTTTAACATAGCAATACATTCAAGGAATTTGATTCATAACATTTCACCATTAGTCCTTTTACATCCTAATAGTAATTTCTTTTTTCAGCTTGAAATTTCTAAATTTTTTAACAGTAATATTATTTGTTTTTTCATTTTTTCCACATTTCATTATCCATTAGTTTGCTGATTCTTTTCCCAGCATTTCTAAGTACCTCATTTTCTATTTCTTTAAATCTTGGTACTTGAATTTTTCCTATTGGTTTCCCACAAAAAAAGTAAGCACTTTTTTGCTTATTTTATTAATTTTGTAAATTTTAAAATTAACCTAATTCCTCTTTCCTCAGGAATAAGCCATTCTTTTCAATTATTTTCTTGTCGAGTTTTTAATGCTGGACTCTCATCTTGGATTGAAAACTATTGGGTGCCAAAATCTTATTTAGCTCAAGTTGAAAACCTCACCAAAAAGATGTTTGGTGTGTAGCATACTGATAACAAATTAGTTCCCAAGTATTGATTTCTGAAGATGAAACAGAGTTAGAAAAACACAAAAAGAATACATAAAAAACTGTACATATTTGATTGCAAATGTAAATTTATGCAACAAAGTGTTTATTTGCTTGTTTCCCAATATTGCTTTCTCTGTGTATCATAACATAATTAAATGAATTAGAAGTAGTTTTTGGTACTCTAATAAAAACATTCATTATATGTACATGAATTTGGAGGTTTTTATTGGCTATAGAAATCATGGTGGTGAGAGACTGTGGGCTTTCCCAAGTTGTTGCCAGTACAAATATTTAAATGGTAAAAGTTTTAATTAAAATGGGTTTCATCTTTATCTAAAAACAATACAAAGACCAATGGTATACTGACAATCAATCGCATTACACGTTCAGTGGCACTTTTTGCCTACTTCCATCTGCATGGGGTAACTATTAGGACAAAAATGCTGTCATAGTAAAATTTCTTCAGTAAAGAAAAAAAAAAGATCTATGCATCTTCTTTATTTATCAGCAAATTCCAAATTTTGTTTATTTTTTGTGGCAAAATGTTAGAAAATTCTCTAGCTAACAATATATCTAAAAGAAAAGGGCAGTATATTTAAATTAACCATCATTAATAGATTGATGATATATCAAAATAGTAGGTACCATTTGTTTGTATTAGTACAATCAGAGTATAAATAATAATTTAGCATCTTTTTTCTGTGCTGCCATACTTTACTTCATGATCCCTAGAAATGACATCTACTAATTTTGAAATCTGGAATCAGCACAAGATTTATTTTTTAAAGTTGTTTGTGGATTTTTATTTTATAGTCTTATAAAAATGACTTAAGGATTAAAAAAGTATAGCAGAGAATTGTTTTAAAAAAAACAAATAGATTGAATTTCAACCATTAAGCTGATGGACTTGAATCATGATTATTTTGAATAATTTTTAAGTTAATAAGTATTCAGATTTGTATGTTTCATGTAGCAAAAATTAATGGATGCTTTACTCTCTTAAGTAATGAAAAATGATTGAAAAAGTGTATGAATCTGAAAGAGATGCAACATTTGTTATAGAAAGATTGAAAGGAATTATTATCTGTATGTACTTTTGCTTATTTGTGTTTTAATCCCAAAATAATTAAAACCTTTTTAATTTCCCTAAAAAAATTACTTGTTACTTTCAAAGATTTTATGAATTGTGTAACAACCTATAATAATTTTGAGGAAAAGACTGGTTGCAAATGAAAAAAAATTATCATTCTAAGCATGATTGGGTACTTACATATTAGCATCACCGCAGCAAAATTAGCGTCCCAGGGATCATGCCTTGATATCAAAACAACAAAGGTTCTTATGTACTTTATTTGAAAGAAGAAAGAAAAAAACCAAGCAGTCAGATTTCAGGAGGAAATGGTTCAATATGTGTGATGCAAATTTGGCGACAAAAAATTTGGCGACCAAAAGTGGGTCCTCCTAGGACTCAACCAATACGAAAGTATCAATTATTATGTTATAAATGAAAAACACTCTTTTGCATGAATTCAAGTTTTTACCTGTTTCATATTCTAGGTAAAATGTAAATTTCATTCATTTGTTTGATTAACATTAAAATATCAGTTATTTTAAGTGCATTTAATTCCAAATAGATCATTATGTACTATTACATAAGTACAATCATATTCAAATAAATATTAAATTATAATGTCTGATTTTAACTAGTGTTTTTTTTTTTTGGTAGAAATTGCATGGAAAATATAGCTTATTTTATGGTGAGGTTAGTATAAGAAGTACTCTTGAAAAAAATAAGTTTGCTGCATTAAATATTAAATGAAGCTCATGTATCATGTTGAATTATAAATATTGTTTTTCTTAAAAAATTTAAGTTATGAACTAATATGATTCCTCAATTTCTGATATGCTTTGTTTTATCTTTCAGTGAAGCTCAAGCACTAAAGATTTCTTTGTCAGGTAAGAAAATTGTGATTTTTTAAACAAATGCTGAGAAATATAAAATGGTACTCGTGTGTGTATTATACTGTCAACCAATTTCGTCAAATAGAAGATGTTGCCAAATGCTACGAAATTGGGTTAATAGTGGAAAGCTTTCCCATGCATGTTTGAAAACATGAATAATGATGAGGACTGTTTTTAGTGACATTTTTTGAATTGGTAATGTCTTTTTGTTAGGTATCATTCATTGACAATTTAATACATAAGTACTAACAAAAATATGTACTAGTAGTTTTTTCTATCATTATCAATTACTTGTGGTATATATATACACATGCAGAGGTCAAGACATTTTTTTTTTTTTTTTTTTTTGAGTGCATTTCTTATGTTCATTTATTTGCAAATAGTTTAAGCTTAGTTTAGCCCATTTATTTAGCTGCAAAAAAATGTGGCGAAACCTTGACGAGATTTTCACACATGTTGGCAACCCTGCCAACCAGAGGAGAAAATGTAACTCTTTCCAGACTGGTTTTTCTACAGGTTTTCAGACAAGGATCTGTATTTCTGATGGTCAATTTTAATGGTTTGTTGTAAGGCTAATACAGCAACATATGGAAAAATACAACAAATTTTGTTTTATCATTGTGTTTATAGTATAAGTGTCTTATTAAATAGTATCATGAACATTATGTTGACAACTTTTGGAAAAAACATTTGTCAGCCCATGGTCTGTATAATTATGAAGTATTTTACTTTTTTATTTATTTTAACCATCATTTTTATAATCTTTTATGAAGACATTCTTTTTTAAAAAATAGAAGTCATATATTTAGGAAGTATAAGAAATCAACTAGCATAAATATTTTGACTCTTTAAATATATAATATAAATATGAAAAAAATTCAAATGTTTATTTGGACTTTTTTAAAATTTAATTCATATATTTTGTATGCATTCAACTAATTTTTTTTTTTTAAAAAAAAAAAGAAACCAGTGATTTTTATTTACCTAAAATTGTCTTAATCTTGATCTTGTTTAAAAAATGCAAACTTAATAACTAGTATCAGTATAAGATTGTAAAAAATTAAGCAAGAACATATAATATTTCATGGAGTTACTCCCTTTTATTTTTCACAAATTTCCTAGAAAGGAGTATTAGTGTTACTTTTCTTTCATATCATGAATATTCTTTTAATACTCTTGAATGAGATCTGCTACTTATGTATTAATCCATGTCAGTGATTTATCACCAAATATTTTACAAGTCATGGAAACCTTTTGATATTTATTATCTTAAAAACAATCCCTAAAATTTGTTGATGTTTGCCAATAGGATTGAGTTAAGAAGTCTCAGGGGTGTTAACTTTCTGTAGAGGGCTGAAAATATAAACAATATTCAAATATATATATATATATATAACTTTTTGAAATTAAAATTAAATAAATCAAATCTTTTACATATTATTTATAAAGAAATGGGGCTTCAGAAAAGTATAAAATGTTTAAAATATAACCATAATTTTAAAAATTACAAGCATATGAAAATAAGAAACATTTCTATTAGAAATATTAATTAAGTTTTACGTGCAAGCCATTTTCTAAAATAGGAGCTTTAATTACTACCAATAAGTTGATTTATAAAGTTAAATGTATCTTTATTACACTTTAGTAATTTTATATTAGTAGAATAATAAATTATACTTTTTAAAAAATAAAAAAATTACTTTTTCAAAATTTTAAAAAATGTTTTTAATATTTTTCAAATATTTTGAAATGCAAAAGATATATTATTCTTAAATGATGTAGGGTTTAAAGAGTATGATACGTTTTAAAATCCTATAAAGTTTTATACATCAGAAGCTACTATTTTAAAGAATAGTATATAATTTTATAGCACAACACCAACATTATTTAATATTTTTTACATATTTTCATATGCTTATAATTTTTTAAATTATGATTATATTTTAAACATTTTGTGCTTTTTTGAAGCCATAATCCTTTGTAAATAATGTGTAAAAGATTCGAATTATTTAATTTAAATTTAAAAGAATTATACCTGTTTGAAAATTGTCTTGAGGGGTGAAAATATAAACAAAGTTAACACCCCTGAGACCTCTTTACATTTAATTTGTTTTTAATTGAATTTCAGAGAAAATATGTTTTGTTTTCATCTCACATTATTTTTTCATGGAATTGGCAATTGTTATGTAACACTTTCTCATTTTTTTGTTATTAGAAATATTGTGTGTGCGAAGAATTTTTTTTGGATTCACTTGACCATAATATTGCATAAACTAATGACCTACCTAATGATTTTTGGATTAAATTTTGTATTTTTTTCCTTCCTATCTCAGTTGGCTTGATTTTCTGTAAAATTAAATCTTTTATTTCCTAATTTTTTTCATGCAATTTTTACTATTATATCATTTTGCAACATTAAAATAACTAAATTCCTTCCATTGACAATTTCAGCAACATTACTATTCAACTCATTCTTTTTACTGCATTTAGAAGTTTTAAAAATTAAGTTTAGTGGATATTTTGCAGTTTATCTATAATTGTGTACATACGTGTGAGTTTCACATTTTAGAACATTTTGCAGAAAAACTAATTTCTGCATTGGGTAGTTTTTTCGTAAATTTAAATGTGTGCAAAACTTTTTTTTAAATTATTATACAAGATTGAATAGAAGTAATATATATTTACAAAATTTCAATTATGTATAATGCTAGTTTTGTTTTTATTATTATGTGTCTTTGACTTAATTTATTCATGTTTATGTCTGAATTTCAAATGATTACTATCAATTCATCCTAATCTATGGAATGGTATAACACACACACTCCTACTAGCTCCTGGGGGGCACAGGGCATATAATACCCATGGTTAATCTTAACTGTTGGCCCAGAGGAGCTCAGAGTCACATTTTCCTCACTGAAACCTGAAAAATGCCAATTGGCCAGAGTACTAACAATTGATTGATGGCTTAGTGAAAGACTTATATATCAGGTAACCTTGACAGTGCCATTGGAAATTTTACTCATATTATGTTAGTTGATGTGATGGTATGTTGCATACCAAGAGGTCAGAGAAAAAAGTATTTTTCTTTCTCGAACTAAGAACTGCAGCCCCTTAAAGCTTATAGAGATGAAACTGGAGATAGGGTTGATTTTACGGCTTTATGAAGGATTGTATTGAACTTTATAAGTGACAGGCTTGCTTCCAAAGAGTTTTTAAGGATACCTATTTTCAACCCTTTTGTGATTTTGTAGAGACTTGATCAGCATACAGGAACCAACAGCTCCAAAGAAAGGTGGTATAAACAAACCAACAGGGTATTGAATATCAGCAATGAAAAAAGTATATTGCTGAAAAGGCTTACTGGTGGAAAATGGGGTACTATGTACCATCTATAAATCTTATGTTAAGCTTGCTATTGCATATGATAGAGAACTCCTTATCATAGCTTCTGAGTGTTCATGAACTAGCAGAGCAAGCATTACTGGAGTATTAACTATCCCAAAGAAAATAAGCTCTTTCCTTGTGAATAAGTCACTGTTTGGTGTGTATTAAATAGGAATTATTGGCCTTTATTTATTTTTTAATGCTTTTGTGGTTAAATGCAGCTCCAGTGAATTCCGACCACTATGTGACAAAGATTGAACAGTTTGTGTGTATGTCAAAAATTAATGGAATGAAAGTTAGGGAAGTACACAGTTTCTGTAGGATGAAACAATGTTGCTCAAACTGCAATGCATGTGTTGGGGGAAAACTTTCCTAAGTGCTGATATCTTTGTGGGCAATCTTCAGTAGCTTGCTCCTCTTAAGTCTAGTGACTTTTTTATTGAGTGTACATTAAATCCCTTGTGTACATCAATCATCCCGGAAGAGGTTTGAAAAACTGAAGGAGAATATTCTACCAGCAGCCAACATACTCCTTGCATATAGAGAATAAATAATTACATTGATATCTGTAGCATCTTTGTTTTTATCGATCCCTCAAATGAACAATTTATGCTATCTCACCTTGATTTGATGTATTGTCTGGCATGTGGTTAGTGATGCTGTTGCTGTGCCTTTGGACCTGGGTTCAAATCCCAGAGAAGGCATGGATGTTTGTAAATGTATAGTGCTTTTGCAGCATAGGGTACTCTAAATAGCCATCAAGCTGCAAGTCCTCTCATGAGGTTGGTAGAAGTAGAGTGAGAGGCACCTGACCACCTCCAGGGTGCTCTCCCTCAAAATTGGGTGGAACCAAGCCAAAACGTACTGTCACCCCCATGGTGCTCAAAGCTATGGCTAATGACATGCATACATCCAGCCCTTTGTGAGGAAGAATTTTGTGGGCCTTGATTTGACCTTGTCAAACAGGTGGCATTAGCAACAACTCCACTGAAGTAATCAAATCAAATTTTATCTTTTATAAGATTTCATGTCTGTTTTCTTCTTTAACCATCTGTATCTCATTTCACTTCCTGTTATAGAAAGCATGCTTGAAAGGATTTAATGATTGTAAGCATCAAAGGTAAAACATTAGAGTATAAATTAATGTTAGTATTTTTAAACAAAATATGAAATAATTTTCTTTTGAAAAACTCTTATTTATTAGGTGAGGGCCAATCAAGCAATGATGTGTTTCAAAAACGTCAAGAACTTTGTCATTTGTATGAATCTCTTCTTTTAATTGATTTGGATTATGCCTTGGACAAGAAAGTTGAACAGGATTTGTGGAGCTTCATTTTCAGAAATCCAATATCAGCTTGCCAGTCAAAGGCCAGAGAACACAAGGTGATGTACCTAGTTTTGAGCTTTATTTTATCGCATAAGTTTTAATTTACTTTTATAGCTAGGGTAAAGATATAGACATAATTATTTTTAAAAAATGTTTTTGCAGGTTTTCATTGGTTTCTTCTATATACTTGTTGCTTTTATCAAATTGTATATATATATATATATATATATATATATATATATATATATATATATGTGTGTGTGTGTATATTATAATTTACCATATTATACTTTATTACTGAAATACTTAAACTAATTTTTAATCACCATTAAAGTATCATTTCAGATTTTATTTACTAAATTCCCATTTATATTTAATTTTTAATTAGTATTTTTTAAGTCTTACACGTTTTTTTGTATTTGTAATCAAATAAATTGTTTCATTATTGATGATTATTTTAGAACTGTTTCTCAATCTAATATTGGAGCTTGCATCAAAGTGCTTAACTCTCATAAAATTCTTTTCAACCATGCTTTTTGCTTATGAAATCCATTCTGGAGTTCTTAATGCTACTTTCAGAGCCTGATTTTTTGTTAAACTATAGTCTCAGATAAGATTATTTATTTTCTATTAATTTTTATAACAGTATGGGCCTAAGAATCTTGCAATTTTATTATAATTTCTTCTGCATCTTTGTTGATCTATTTCATAGATGGTAGATTTATTTAAGTAGTGTACAAGAAATACATGAAAATTTTAATTTCATTTATTGATCTTATAATTGAAAGTAAAAGACAAAAAAAGATTTTATGCTTTTTTCCAAATTGTTAATCACATAAAGAACATTTGATTAGTTCTCTAATAACCTGGAAAATTTATAAATTAAAACAAAATAGAACAAACACACATAAATTAAATGCAAAAAAGGTGTATATTTATAAAAATCCCATTAAAATTATTGATAACCGTGGAAGTAAAAGTATAAGGCATTTCATTAAAATTTATTTATTTTGAAACAGCAATGAGATAAAAAAAACAACCCAAACTTTATATATTTGAAGTTGAGCATGTTTCAATATTTGGTGTATCAACTATTAGCTTTAATTACAGTAGAAATTCTACTCTGTACTAACCAATGTTAAACTTGTATAACATCCCAAGTCTATTTAAGAGTATTTTTAACACTCTTTGGATGCTAAAATATTTGTGTAGTGTGCACTTTAGAAGACTTCACAGAGGTTTAACTGAGTTAAGTCGTGGGAACTTAGATGGCCTGTTCAAAATGTGTATATTATGGAGAATCCACTTCATTGATGTCAATGATTTGGAGCATTTACCAAATGATTATGATCACTAACTTGTTCCTGCATTATTTCTTTTGATTCATGGTATTAATGAAGACCTGCCATATACAGGGACTGATGCAAGGTTTCGAAGTCCCCATATTATAGAAATTTGAAGAATCAGATTTATCTTAGAAATACAACATTTATGAACAATCAATTTTGCCGTGATGTATTATCTTATATTTTTAGCCATTTGTGTTGCCAAATAATTTACCTAAAAATTATTGAGAAAATGATATGTTTTAGAAACCAGGTGTTTCTAAAAACTTATTAAAGATGTTTGAAGGATTATTTATGTATGAAATAGAAATAAACAAAACTTATCTGAGAAAATTTGATTTATCAGAATAAAATATTTGAGCATTGTTGTTCTTTAAAATGTTTGTACAATTAAACCTAATTTAACTTTATTTCTTTCATGGGAGCCATAGTTTCTTCTAGCTTTGAAATCTTTTATTTTGGTAGCTACAAGTCGCTTTCTGACAATTATAGCACTAATTAAGCAATTTCCTGTGATGACTCTGCAGCAAGTGCACAGTGGTTTCCCCTCCAGTTTCATATTGATCTTGAAATCAAAGTTCAAATCTAATGATTCATTGTAAAATTTTTTAATCAATTTCTTCTATTGTAGTGGGAATCTGTATCATCTCAAAGTATATATTACACAGTGCCTAATATATTTTCAAGTATATTAACTTAATGAGCATTTAATTTTCTTGGCAACCTCTCATCTTGAGGTTTTTCTTTCTTATTTAACATTGGGATTTAAAAATATTGTTGCATTTTGGCAGTTTCTTTTCTTAATGTTCTTATTTTCAAGATCTTGTACTTACTATCACAAAACAGCTATTTACTTGATTAAAACAAATTGCATTGCAGTTTTAGTGTAACTCATTTAAGTAACTTAACTCAGGGGAATGATAACCCATGAGGGCCAAGGCTTTCTGTGCCCAAATCAGTATACACAACCTTGGGCCCTGAGATGCATTAGCAGTTGTTCCAGTCAGGTGGTCAGTTTGACTTGAAGAGCCCCCAGTGTTAAGTTCCCAAGCAAGTTTGGTACTCATTTATCGACCCACTGAAGGGATGAAAGGCTGAGTTAACCTTGCCCAGCCTGGGGTTGGAACCTCAGACCTGTGGTGTGGAAGTGCTATGCACTAACCACTCTGGCACTGGGCTTCACTCATTTAAGTTACAAACTATAAAAATAAAATTAATCTTGAGTTGTTCATGCACTTTTTATTTAACTACCTGAGTAATTTAAAATTAAAATTCATAATCCTTTGCAGGAAACCATTTATATTTAACTATTACTTTTAAAAATTATAAAAATATGAGGGCACCCAATACTTTTGATCAAGTCTTTAATGTAATAAAATCATTTTCTCATTAGAAAAATACAGATTAAAGGATTTTTATAAAAGAACAACTAGCCTGATAATTTAATTTGTTTTTCAGCTTAATTTTTTTTATGTAATTTTTTAGTTGAATAGATCAAGAATAAAATATTATCTTTAAAGAGTAAAATAATGAAAGTAAAACATGCTATGAGTTTGAAAAGCTTCTTAAAATTTAAGTTTTAACTCATTGATGTGGCCTTTATTTGAAATATGTCTCCCTACAATTAAAATGTAGTTAAAAAAATGTGACCATATTATTGAAGGGTAAAAAAATAATCATTAATTGTTTGCTTGATTTGTATTTATAAGCTATTTTCATATGTTTTTGTTTCAAAACTTTTGAAAATATTGCCATTATTGTAAAGCTTCATTTTTTTCCCTAACTTGTTCCTAAGACATGTTTCTTTATTGTTTTCTTGATTTTTGTTTCAGAAATCAAACCACAGCTATTCTAATAGTCAGCTGTCAACGTTGTTAGAAACAGCAAGTGGATTTTATCTACAGGTAACAATTCTATCTTTTCTTTTGCAATAATTAATAACAACTCAAAAGTGTTATTTGTATTTATTACCAGTATATTTAAACTTCTAATTTACCATAAATGTCAAATCATACATATCTTGATGTTAATGAAACTCTCCCTCCCCAAGAAATGTTAACATCTAGAAATGTCCTGAAATTTAAACAGAGGAAGTCTAATACAGTGGTGCGCAAACTTTTTTCGACTACGACCCCTTTTGTAGAGAGAAAATTTTGGGTGACTCCTAGAGATAAATGTTTACAAGTACGATGTAAATAGACACATTTCTTTCATTTTATTGAATAAAAAAATCGTCATTTCTGACACATATTAATATTATTTATAATTTAAAGAAAATATTTTTTTGTATAACATAAAAATCAGTAAATTGCCTTTAAATGAGATGTATGTGGCTGCAAGTTTCTGATTATCTCATCGATGTTCGGATGTATGTTGCTGGTAAACTCCTAGGAGAGCCCCCACCCTTGGCGCCAAACCGGAAAAAGCGCCAAGCAAAAACGAAATGGCGCCAAGCAAACCCGACAGCGGTGACAAGTAAATATAGCAGCATAAGATGGATGCGCAATGAAAATACATGTAAACAATACAGAAATTTAACATTTAAGATAAAAAATATAACAGCACTTACTTTCTTATTGTTGATCCTTCCCAAGTGGAGGATAAAGTGTAACAACTGCTTTTAAAAAATTCTGGAAAGTCTCGTCGCTGAGTAAGTGATCGCGAGAGCGCCGCCATAAATACTCAGCGAGGTAATGGTCGAACATGCCTTTTGCGCGGCTGGTGTGATTACGGAGAAAACGTTTTATTGCCGATTAACTTACTATTGGAAAACCATGAATTCTTTCTCATACTTCTGCAAACATCATGCGTATTCACACCTTTTTTTCGACATCTCCATTCAAATCCATCGAAAACAACACTCTTTCGTTCATTTAATCCCATTTGCTCATTACATTTAGGACATTCATAACTTGAAGCAATTAATCCTTCTTTCATACACCATTCAATCAATTCTTTCTTGCCTCTAGCATTCAATAACGTTAAAAATTCTAGCGTGTATTCACTTACAAGCGCAGCCATACTTTCAACCCGGAGCCCAACAACAAAATGAAATTTGAAATGCGCGCCCACAAATGACGAAAATTCTAGAAAAAGTTAGGGTTGCCATATGTTGTATTTAAAAGCAAGGTTACCATGATGGCGCAATTATCGCCAACCAAAGTAATTCGCGCCAAGGGTGGGGGCTCTCCTAGGAGTGAACCTATGTTGCTAATTGCAATTCGCATATCATCTTCAGGGTTCAAACGAGAGCGGTATTTAGTTTTTATTGAAACTAGTTTGCTAAATCCAGTTTCACATAATTACGTTGATGCAAATTGTATTAGTAATCTGATGGCATTCTTGCATAGAACGGGATATTACTTTTCCACGGATAGCCAAAATTTTTGGCAAGGCTGAGTCTTAAATTGATTTTGAAGAGTATAATCACTAATCAAATCTATCAATTGCTCTTTCTCACTAATTTGAAGAGTTGAATTGCATATGTCGTAGGAAAATGGATCACGAATCCAACCAAGATCGTTTTCAGAAAAATCCTCAAAACTTCTCGAAAAATTTTCTTTTAACTTTTCAATATGATTGAAAATGATGTTTTTAAATGTAAATATATCTATATTATTTTTCTTGATAAAATCGTTAAAGCAAGAGAACATGTCGGTGTTGTTTTTAGTCAGTTCAGTTTGCCAGAGACTAAGCTTATTTTTAAAAGCTTGAATTTTACTGGCTGAAGTTATGATAGTTGAATTCTCACCCTGCGCAAGATTAAGTCGTTAAGTTTTTCGAAAATATCAACTCAATAGCTCAGCTTTCCTGGCCAAACTTCATTGATATAATAACTTGCCAATCTATGTTTCTTTTCGCTTAAAAACGGTGTGTAACAGTAATCTCTCATATGTTGAGCCCATCTCATTGGAAAGTATTGAAAAGAGACGGCTTTTAAGACTGTTGCATTTAATGTAGTTAATTGAACTAACAGCGTCTTTTAATATGTTGTGCAACTCTTCATCCATATCTTTTACAACAAGAGCTTGCTGATGAATCATACAGTGATTAAATACCATATGAGGCGCCACTTTCATGATTAAGCCTCTGAGCCCTTTGTTCAAACCTGTTAATGCTGCAGCACCATCAATACAAACCGCAACACAGTTTGCCCAGGTAAAAGGGACTTTGCTTCAAAATATTCATTTATTACTTCAAATATTTTTTCTCCAGTTGTTTTTCCTTCCAAACTTTTGCAACATAAAAACGTTTCTATTATATCTTCATTAAAAATACATCTAACGTAAATAATTAGTTGTGACATTTTAGTAATATCGGTCATCCAGTTGTAAAGCAAATACAGATGAATTTTGTATGCGTTTTATGACTTCTGAATATATATTTCGTGACATTTCGGAAATCCGCCGAGACACGGTATCTCTGGATAATGGTATTGTTTTTAGTTCATTTCCATATTTATATATATATCGCAATGCATAATTGATGTCATCTTAGTTGCTGCAGGAAGGATAAGGGATTCTCCAATTGTATGGGGTTTCATTGTTTTTCCTATTAGATAAGAAACTTCTAAAGAAGCTTGTAATGCTTTCTGAGGTATGGTTGTAAATTCTTTAGATTTGCACTTTGAATTTTCAGATTTTCAACTCGTCTTTGAAAAAAATTGGCATTTTTATTTTGAAGTTCTTTATGTTTAGTTTCCAGATGCCTTTTTAATTTAAGTGGTTTCATGCTCTCATTTGCTAATTTTTCGTTCTAAATGACACATATCGGGCGTTCTTAATTATCAACAACACAAAATGTAAAACCATACTTAATAAATTCCTCATTGTATTTTCTTATTTTTTTAGAATTTTGAGACTCCTCATCAATATTTGTTCGTTTGTTAGCTGAAAATGTACCTGGTGTACGTATTATCCATTTATCGATTATGAATATAGGGGTTAAATGTTTTTAACTATAAAACAAATAAAAAAATTGTATTTTTTTCGAGAAATTCAATAAAATTAACAGAGATCTTTCTCTAATGATAGCACATACCTGATAACAAAGAGCAGCAAAGCCTGATAAAAATATAAAAAATCATAATTACACGTGTCACACGATAAAACTCGAGGAGAAACTAAAACAATTGCAGGCCAACTGTTACATGCTACAACTTTACATGGAAACGCGCAGTAAAACATTCAGCGATAATTTTTGGTCGGTCTTGGCTTGATACGCATGTCTACAAGATGACTCCCACAGCCCTTGATTACCATTATATCTCGTACGGTGCACACCGTTTGACACAGTACGTATAACATCAATACGTCGGACAAATAGGCGCTTTTCAGTAAAACTGGCAAATTACCGCGAAGAGGACGTCATCTACCTGAGTGAAAAACTTGCGTCTTCCCACTTTACATACATTACGTTTTACGGTCAAAGAAAGAGCAAACAGCAGGAAATTGCAATTAAACAGTAAGTGACAGCGTTTCACTCTTTATATGTACACTGTATGCTATGCAGCATGCATAATACATTTCATAAAAATTTGGCGACCCCTAGTTTGCGCACGCACCTCTGGTCTAATACACTAAAAAGTTGAGATGCAGTTTAACTAGAATACAGAGATTAGTAATTTTTGTAAAGAATTCATAAAAGATTTGAATAAAATATTACGAAAATGCAGAACATTTTTGTTTAAATGTAAGTTAAATTTAAGATAGGAATTTTTTATTATTATTTTTCAAATTGTTGGTACATTTTTTTACTGTAACATAAAATTTTAAATTCTCGTAGTACAAGATAATTTTAAAATACTTTCTGAGAATTCATTAGAACAAATATATAATATTTAAAAACTGAACGACAAATTTGATGCACAAAATTTTCCCCTGCAGTATGTTTTGTTTCCCTTGTCCTGAATTTTTTAAGAATAAATGCTCTTTGTCATGTTTCCTCAATAATCTTAAGCACCAAAAGAAGTATATTAACTATAAGCTGTATAATTTTCTGTATTACAGAGCAAGTCTGAGCAATTGAATTATTTTGCAATTTAAGATAATTATACAATTAGTTTTTGATATGTAATGAATCTTATTTTGCAAAATAGTATTTGAAAAAAAATGGTTATTTTAAAATTTAATATATTGTTTTTAAAAGTCTGTTTTAATTATTCCAGCTTCTTCAAAAATTATGCTGTGCATATGATATTGATATCCCATCTCATCCTAGAGACTCTGTGTTCGGATTAACAAAAGGTATATGCTTAATCATAATTACATGTAGTGGAAAATTAATTTTTCTAAACTGATGTTTTTGTTTTGCAATTATTTCTATTTAAATTTGGTGTTGTAGTTATATACCCAAATAGATTATGCAATTTATATTAGTTTATAGATAATATATACAGTTGTGGCAAAAAGTTCTAAACACACTCTTTTTATTTATTTGTTTTTTTGAGTTTGACTTAATTTTTTATTTTGTAATTTCCACACTATTTTAATTTATTTATTTTTTGAGTTCAACTTAATTTTTTATTTTGTAATTTCTGCATTATCTTAATTATTGTTATTGATATTAATATATTTTTCATGCTGATTTTAAATCTGTTTGCAGAATTTATGTAAAGTAAATTGTTTTATCTACATTTAAAAGAAAAAATCCACATTTAAAAAAGGCCATTGGGGTATTAAATTGTTGTTTTGTCAACCAATGAAATGCTCCATTATTCCAACCAATTAGAGAGCATTAGACATAAATGGTTGAAAACAGATTGTGCAGCATATTTTAGTGAATTGAAAGTAGTTCTGTGTTGAAATTTGAAGTGCATGGGTGGATATTGGAACTAGGGGTAAATGTTCATTTTTGTCTAATAATGAAAAATATGTAGGAATACTTTTGAAGGAAGACATTCTATGAGCTAAATTATTGTTGAAGTGCAATATAGTTTCCTATTGTTGTGAGAACATTGAAAAAATATTCTGATACAAATTCTATTGCTAACAGGAAGAGATCTGGATTACAGAGGAAAACAATTTTACTTGAATACAGGGTATAGCCCAGAATTTCACTTTCAAACAGAAAGCTTAATTCACTGCACATTTTGAAATAATGGATTTTAACATTGAATGGGAATATGTAATCAAGAATTGTGAAATGAAGACTGCTCAAAATTGAATTACAGAACAATTACTGACCAATTTTCAACATAGGAAGTCATTGGGGGTGTACAAGGTATCATTAATTATGACTAAAGACTGGAAAAGGTAATGCTTAAGGATGAAAGTTAGTTTCATTTTTCTGGTAATCAAAGAAGGGCTTAAGTAAGATGACATACTCATGAGAAATTTAGCCCTTATTGTCTGAAGCCCATAGTAAAGCACATGACAAAAGTGCTGATATGGTCCTGCATGTCTTCTCATGGTGTTGGAAGACTTCACGTGGTGAGGAGAACAGGGAAATAAAAAATAACTACAAAATATCAAATGCTGTAAAATAAATTGCTACCAACAGCAGATGATTTTTTAGGGATTTTCTTGCACTTTTCAGAACTAAAAGCTCCATGTCACCATGAAAATGTAGTCCAGAAATGGTAATAATATAATACTGCAAATAAAATGACCTTGCAAGGAAAGTCAGTGTTTGGTAATTTTGCTGCGGGCAGCTGAGGACGTTGATTGTTTACATTTTTGATTATTCTGATTTAATAATTTTAATTTAATTGCATTGAAATATGCCTTCAGAATAAAATGCAGTTAGACCAAAAATGAATATAAAGTGATTTAACATGGAATAAAAAGCGATTTTTCTATAAAAAGTTGCATAAACCCTAGAAAAATACAGTACATTAAAGGAAATGAAAATAATTTAATGTTCCTTGTTCGGCCTGGTTCTATTTGAGCCATGGATCGGTTCCAGTTTGTGGCCTGGGATTTGGGGACCACAGTGATAGAGAAATTATGGCTTAGCATTGATTATAATATTTCAAAGTAAGAAACTTTATACAAATGGGAGTCAATGAAACTTTTATATTTTCTTTCAGCCATGTTAGCATGAAAGAACCTTTGATGAAATTGGCGCATTTTTTGCCAATATGATGTAGTACCATAATTAAAGAAAATGGCTGACCCATAAAATATGGGTGTTCAGATATGTAACAACTGTGTAATTTTCAAAATGAATATTAAATGTACCATCTTTGTAAATTTTTATGTTATTCTACTACGTGTACCATGTTATTCCATATTTTGTTATTTTGTGCTTACTATACATTCTTGTGTTTAAGAAGCTGTCCTATAAAAATTACTTGCAGGATTAAGAAATTTTGCAACAAATTTGAAGTAAGAATTTAAAAATACATTATAATCAATAAAAAATATCTAAGGTAGTATAATAATTTCACAAAGAAATATTATATATAAATCAGACAAAAATTAAGCAGGAAAATTAGGGTTTTCAGAACTCCTTGCTACATATATGTAGTGTAGTATTTTATTTAAAAGTTAATATATTTATCATATCATTGCTTAGTTTTAGATTTCTTGTTATTGCACCATTTTTTATTAATATTATTTGTAAATTCTAGAGTGGGACAGCAGATATCCTGTCACCCGTCAACCACGTAAATCTTCTCTATTTTATATTTGTCAACATTGCCTGGTTCATTTAGGTGACATTGGTAAGTTGCATTTTATTATTGATTGTAAAATTAATTTTATACTTGGTAATTTTTTTTTAAGACCTTCCATTTATTTTTTTCCCTTTCAGAAAACATCGATGAAAAATATAAAAGTTAAATTGTTTTTTAATGCAGTTTTTGTTTTGCTCACCATTTTTTTAAAAATATTTTCTAACATTTTCATGATCTCTCAATGTGTATAAAAAAAATTAGAATGGACTGCAAGTATATTGAAATCTACCTTTATATCACTTTTAGCAAGTGATGAAATTATTAGTTCATTTGTATTTTACAAAGTACATGTGCGGACATTTACAGTTACGTAGGAATAATCAAATTATATTCACATCAATACTATTATAGTTTTCCAATCCTACAATTTTTTATTATGTACTATTCAATGAAATACAGCATTCAACAGGCCAGAAACTATCCCTTCAGGACACATGCTACTTGAATTGAGTCTAGAATGCTAATTATTATCATAAATTTAATTTATGTTTAATGCTATTTTCTCATTAAATGTTTTTGGATTCAATAAATGAAAGCCATGGATTTAGATTTATTATTTGTTTAATGTGACATCTCATCCTTCACGTTAAAAGTTTAAATTTATAAATGGTAAATATCAGTACAAAATAATTGTCTGGAAATGTTTTATGAATAGTACTGAAATTACAAAAATATCTGTATAAACAATTTTTAAAGTTTGTATTACATACATATATTTATTTGCCAACAAAACTATTAATTTTGTTATAAATTTTTACAGCACGATATAGAGGGCAGTCACTTCAAGCAGAAACTTTTTATCGACATGCTGTTGGTTTGGTACCTAGTAATGGTAAGTTATTAAGATCTTAAGGGTATTATCTTAAAGATAAGTAATTACACATTCTTCATTGTCATATTACATTATGAAAAATAAACACTTAATTACTATTTCAAAGATAATCTTGAATTCAGAATATTTAACACACTTAAAAATTATTAGTTACATACCACTTAGGTTAAAATAAGTGCAGGGAGAGGGGGGTGCCATTTTTCATGAGTTTCTATTATGAAAAAATAATATTCGATTGAAAATTAAGAGTAGTTTTTTGCTGATAGGTGTTATTCTCTGCAGAAATTATTGTATAATCTTTGACTTAAAATATTAGATAAACTTATGATTATATACATAGCAATCTGTTTGCAACATTTCCAGTTTAGTAATCCTTCAACTCATTTTAGTAACTTATTTTGGTAAATAACTACTTCCTGGCATCAGTTATTAAGTATGATCTCTAGGAATCATCAAATACAAAAATGGTCAGTAAAAACGTAATTTGTTTTTATAAAATTAATTTTTTATGTATTGTTTTAAGGTTATTAGAACTCATAGTTATTCAATAGTCTTTTCATAATACATTTATATGTTTTATGTAATACAGCCATTGCAAACAAATGTGTTGACAACTTTTTCCGATCTTTGATGGAGTAGCAAAATAAACACTTTTTAATGGTCTTGAAAATTTTCTTCTTTTTACAGTGTAGGAAATTCAAATTGAAATGTCTTTCATGTTAATTTTTGCAAAAGCATTAATCTGTTAATACTATTTATTTCGTTATACTTGAGTCAATAGCTTTGTATTATGTGTAGAGGCTAAATATGTGGTCTCCTTTCATCTTTTTTTCTTTATTGTGTGAATCAAATTAAGTGGCTTACTTCATGCTTCATATATTTCTAATGTATGTGATTCATGCTGTTAGCTTTTGAAATGTGAAAATTCATCCTGTTGGAAATGATAATGGAAAATATAATTCTTTTCCACTACATTTAATTTATTAGTCATTATCAATTCATTCTTGTCTCACTGTTTTTTGTTGGGTTTTTTTCATCCAATTTTGTAAAATAAGTATTTTTATTTCAATATAAGAACATGTATTTCAGGTCAACCTTATAACCAGCTTGCTCTATTAGAGGCAGCTAGTGGTGAAAAATTATCAACAGTTTTTTACTATGTTCGAAGTTTATGTGTTCAACATCCTTTCCCTTTAGCTGGCAATAACTTACGAAACCTGTTCTCTAAGATGTCATCTGATGGGTAAGGATAACTTGAATGTAAATGTTCATTTCAGTTTATGTAGAAATGATTATTTTTCTAAGGATTATATATTCATTAAATTATTGCTTTATTGTGTATATATATATATATATATATATATATATATATATATTTAATACTTTGTGGTTTATTCTAAGTTTTATATTTCTCTACAGAAATGGAAGTGAAGGAAAATCTCGCATGACTGCTTTTGAATATGTGTCTGTGTTTCTTCAATTTCATGCGCTTACTCATCTTCAAATTGGTAATTATGCATCAATGTTGAAATTTAATAACACCTATTTTTCAAACCCTTAAAAAAGGAAAAAATGTGTAATCAATTAATGTTATGAATGTATTGATGTTTGTAAGGTTTTTGAACTTTTATACATACTATTTTAGTTTCAATGTCTATTGTTTAAAAAATGGCGCAAATTTTATCACTTTATTTCTTAGATCCATGTTAACTATTAGATATGTATATTGCATGCTCTGTTAAGACTCTTAGTAAATAAATAAAATATGTCTAAAAAAAACTTTAAATATATTTTTAAAGAATTTTAAATTGTAAGAATAACATACATTTTGTCTTTATTTTATATATAATGTGAACAGGTTTAATTTTGTTTTCAATAGATTTAAAGAAAACTGATTCAATGGTCCAAAAGCTCACTACATCTCTTCCTGCTTTGATTATTGCTGAAAAATTTGAATCTTGGCAGTTGCTCCAAATGGTTGCTGTGTGCTTATTTGCTATTGAAAAGGCATGGGGTCTTGTACAAATAAATAAAAATAAAAACAAGAAGAACATTGATAAGGCTATGCTAAATACGGAAGAACTTAAAGCTTCATCTCAGCTAGAAGAGCTCTTAGGTAATATGTTTTTAGCATGTAAGTAATGTAGCAAGTAAACAATTTTTAAATAGTTTTTATGCTAATTAATATTTCACATATGATTTACTTTTTTAGCTAGTATGCTACATGCATTTTTATTACCTGTACATGCTTTTTTGGATTCAAAAGAAACAGCAAGCTACTATACTCTGCCTTCAGTTAAAATTATATTGGACTGGTTGATACAAGATCCTCCACTTCTTCAACATGATGCACTAACCAAAAATCCTCAGTAAGTTTTGTATTTAGTATATTATTTTCCTTATTAATGTCTCTCAATTCATATCTGTGTAGTCATTGCTAATATTGTAGTAATACATACCAACTTTTATACTTTGCAGTAAAATTTATACTTTTCATCCTTTCATTATTCTTTATTTGTTCATTTTTATTTATTTTCACAAAGTTTACACCATATACCAGCTGATTATAATATTTTTACTTTATTGCATCTTTCTAAGCTTAATTTTAAGTTCAGACTACATCTGATTAGGACTTGAGCAATAAATAAAGGCTTCTAAAAATATAAAATAATTATTGAAATAAAACACACATCACCATCTCAACATAAAATGATGATCTTGTTTTAACTCATACTTCAGGTAGCAAGAGAAGAACACATTTATACAGTTTTTGTGTGTAAACTGTAATTTGTGTAGGGTAGAAAATTTTAATGATGGATCACTTTGATTATGTAATACTTTGTAGTGCATGTCTTGTATGTAAACAAGCTATTATAGTGGGAGCACTATTCAAATAAGTGACCAATACATGAATTAAACATTGCAGCTTAAGTAGTATATACTTGGGGAGTAAACAAAGATTATAAAAGATCCAAGAGCAAATAATTTAATCAGGATTATGTCTAACTCTGTTAATTCATCTACAGCTTTTTGCATATCATTTTATTTTCACAGTGATTAAAAAATAAGTGCATGAAAACCAAACTTGTTGCTATTAAGTTTTAGAAAAATTTATGAAGGTTGTCTTTCCTTCATATCATGTCATATTTTGTTAGCAGTTGGTTCCTAATTTGTAAATGCAATTTCATTTAGCAAAGCATTTTTTTTTTTTTTTCTTTCATTGTAGCTATTTATTGAAACTCATTTTATTTGTTTGTTTTTTTTTTTTTTTTTGCTTCATATAACTGAAAAATTTGTTTTCGTTATTTTTTATGTTTATTAAGTTGTCTAACAAAGGTAATATATACTTTCAAATGTTTGAAACATGTTACAAAGAGAAATTTTAATGTATAACTGTATCCCAGATGGGGGGAAATATGCATTTCGTGAAATATGCTGTATTGATGTACATGTTTCTTATTCATTGGTCTATATATATGATTTTGCACAAGTAATCAAGTAATACTTGCTCAAAATTAGATTGTTTTCTGAAGGACAATGTTGTCAAATGTAAAAAGGGCTAAAGTACTGTTTATATCCTTTCTTGTAAAACATAATGCTCATTTGACTATTGCTGACCATGTCGGTACTATTTTTCATAAATATTTCCGAAGTTTGATATTACAGAGCAGTATGGAGATAGAAAGATTAAAATATTTGTTGTGATTAGTGAACAAGCTTCTAGTCAGAAAGAGTATAACACAGAATAATACTTATAGGTGAGCATATGTGTAGTACTAGCACTGCCTGGACACACAGCTGGATCCCAAACACTTTTTTAGCTGGCCTCCCATTACTCAAGCCCTTTTCGAAATTTACATTGACTGTAACATGAACACATTATATGCAGACAAGGTCGAGGACATTGCCAAGGCAGAAATTCACACCTTTTACATTATCTAATTTTTATCATCCTTTCTTCCTACGCACTTTGTCATACATGACAACAACAATACTTACACATAGGAAATCATATCTCAAAGCTGTTTTGTGGTGTATAAATTCAGAAAATGTTGAAATTTCCCTAAATATTTACCTTCAATAACCATTTTGAATTCCTCAAGAATAGATATCTTTCAAACGTTTGTATCCTTTCTCAGTTCCTATATCTTCATGTCTCTGCAACAAATATGATTCTTCATAAGCTGTCTACTGATTATTTTTAACTATACAAAGATATGCTCTTTGCAAAATTTGGACAAAAAAAAACTTACCTTGGGAAGATACAGTTTCTAGATTAAATAAGTATTTTTATATCTTATTACGTGTTCTTACATATTTTTTTAATTAAATTCCCATTGAAATAATTTAATTTTTTTAAAAAATATCTGGTTTATTTGCAAGGCACTAATTATTTAGAATGTGGAAGCAATTTCACTTGAAAATGCTCCTAACTTATCACTAGTGAGATGAAAATTCTTAAACTTTTTTACATCACAATCTACTATCAACTTCTGATAATTTACAACTATGTATATTCTTAAAAGATCAGGGAAGTAAGGAATGAGTTTTTATATGCCAGCAATGAAAAATAGTGCATGTAAATTTTAAAAATATTTTGATATAAATTATATTTGAAACTGATTGTTTTGGCTTAGTATCTTGTGTCTAATAAAGTTGGAAAAATAAATCTCAAAAGCATTTATATTTTGCATTATAGAAACTTGAATGTAAATTATTTTTAAAGGTTTTAATATAAATATAGAAACAAACATTCTTAATACATACATTTATTGTGTTTTACATTGTTTTCATTTAATGTTAAAATGATATTTATTTCTTTAACTAATGAAAGTTACTATTTTAATTTCTGAACTAGCTAACAGTGTCTTCTAAAGTCAGACATTTTGTGTTTCTTAAATTAAATTATTGCTTACATACATTTTGAAAGTTAGCATTCATTTGAAAGTTAGACTTTTCTCCTCAATTTCTCTTGTCAAATGCATCTATAAGTAACATTATGTGTTAAATTAGTGATTAGATTTTAGAAAGTGAACATGGTTTCATTAAAAAGAAGTCGAATGTGTTTATTCCCGTGTGATACTTTGTGGTGCACAGGGATTTTATAATTGTTTTCAATAAAAAAAAAATGTGTTTATTGAATAGAATAAAATTGTTGAAAATGGAGAAATTAAATTTAACCTTTTCCTCAGAATTGAATTATTTATAATTTTTAATATGTGACCTGTCTTTCACTTTTCATTTTGATTAGTTAATATGTATATTTATAGGGGTATTTTATTCATATTTAAGTTCTAAGAACATAATATCTAACAGATTTATCATTTTGTTGATATATTTTTCTCTTTCATAGGGTATGGCATGGCCTCTGTAAATTGTTAAATGACTTAGATGCTACCACCAAAGAGCCATTTGATCTCGAGAAATGTAATGATATTTATTTTTTTCTTATAAACATTTCTGTGCATTCTTTCTTTGATTATTTATTGATTTCTTTCTTAATTTTAATAGTTGATGATGTGCCTCTACCTGAAGACTGGGATTTTATTTCCTTTCTTCCATTAAAGAAATCACAGAGGTATATAAGTATTTATTTATTTTTTTTTTACTTGGAAAATGACGAATGATATATTTGTGTGGGAAAAAAAAGTTTTAATTATAAAATTTGAAATATATATATTTTTAAGTACATCACACTTGTGTTAAACCATGCTTTTCTTTTCTGCATTCAAATCTGTATTAATGCAAAAAATTAGATTATTTGCATGATTTTTAAAAGTCTCAAATAAAGTTATGATAAAGTTAATTTTTTGGGATTATATTTACAAAAGATTAAGGATAGAGATTATCTTTACTAATTAAATTGCAACTAATCAGAGTTCTGTAATTCCAAAAGGAATAAAATTATATTGATCTAGATTTGAAATGCTAATGATTTTAAATAAATGGTAAATGAGATGATGTTTCAAAGTCTTTTAAGAATCAAATACATTTATTGACAAATAGAGGTCTTACAAATAATATGATCAACAAATGCAGATTAGTAAGATCTTTCAGGATCAGATATGCATGGAATAAATTCCAAACTAGAAGAGAAGATCCTTTATATTCTGTGTCATCTGGCTTGTATAAGTAGCTGTGTTATGTGATTGTGGTTGTGAACTCATGTCTGGTATTGTTTTTGTCATGGCATCAGTTTGAATCCTGGTGCCATTAAGGATCTATTGTCAAAGGTGCTGATGTGCATTCAATTTATTGAAGCTCAAAGTCCTCATGTTGGCATGGTATGGAAATTGGAGAGTGGAATTCCAGTTGAGATATCCTCATCATATTTGTGATTCAAAACTAGAAGATCCATCATCAAATTATTTTTTTTTTTAATTCAGTGGTCACTGCCCAATATTTGCTTTAATCAGGATTTCTTTATTTGGAAAAGAGAAGCATCTATGAAATGTTCTCTGTTGACAAAAGGAATTTCAAATGTTTAAAAAATTATTGTATATGAATACGGATTTTATTATTCAGTCCTCACTTTGTTGTAAAAATGACTCTTTGTATTAGAAATAGATTGGTGCTAGAAATTGGATGTTTGAAAGAAATAGTTATAGCAAAAAATATATCAGAGATGTATTTAATTCTTATGTATGTGTCTTAATATTCTTATTAGGCTTCTATATTTTCAGAATTTTAAGAAATTAATTTCCTCTTTGTTTTAAGGCTGGCATGTCAAACTCATACAATAATACAGGCTACATGATATTTTTATGTAAATTAAGGGCTGTATGTTATCAGTGTAAAAAAATTAATAAAATATAGTATTTAGAATGGTTATATTATGTAACATTTTTTATGAAACTCAATGGGAAGTTCATAGTATTGTATGTTATACATATACATAATGGTTTTATATTACATGTTATTTTTTTAAAAGAACTATAAATATTTTATGTTTTTGAAACAACTTTTTGGAGGATATTTGACATTGTTTTTCTCAAAGCAAGTCGTCAAAATTTGGTTGAATATGTTGAGCTGATACAATTTTTAAAAGTGATTATAAATATTGATCATTCTGGGTTGTTATTATTTTCATTTGAGTAAATAGTTGCTTGCATAAGTAAGAGCATCTGAAAATAGCCATTATACTCGTAATAAATAACGTTTTAGAAAACCAATCTACAAGTAAATATGTACAAAAAATCATTGATAGATGTAAAGTAAAAATAGGAAATCGTAACCCAGCTTTTAAAATCAGAAAATCTTCAATCAAATTCCATTTCTAACAATTAAAGTTTGAAGAGCATACTCTGTGAATTTTAAGATAATTTAATCAATAGACTTTTGATAACTTTCGAACTGAGACAAGTTTTCTTTTCCTATTTGTTTTTTGCCAAATTATTTCTATTTGAAGAAGTTAATATTATTGAATAGCTTTGATAAGTTAAGATTGCTAATATTTGATTAAGTTAAGATTTGTAATATCAACTGAGAAAATGGATCATTTATCCATTGTTCATCGTTTAATTCAACACAGTTACAATGTTTTATTTTCAAAAAAATTATGATTTTGCCTGGTAATTTGAAAAATGGTTTTGACACTTAATGACTTGAAAACCATCGGATTTCTGTATAATATGGTAGATCAGTGTATTAACATTCTATATCCTCCAGAATTGAAGCAAATTGATGATTAAGCTTATATGCCCAAATATAATTTACAATTTTGATGACTGTCTTTAAAATATGCCCAATATTTAAAACTTTGGAGTACAGTTAAAAGGTTTAAAATTTTTACCTTGCTCTTTGCATGTTTCTTTTAATCTTGCAACAACTCCTTTATTAATACCGGTCATGATAGGTGCACCATCAGTTGCAAGACTAACCAACTCTTCTAATGGTAATTTATACACTTCAAAACTTTCATATATATCAGCCCCACATCATATTTTGTATAAGAATGATTTCCAAAAGTTCTTCACTTATTTTCAAATTGATATGCATCAATGAATAAAAACTGTCAGTTGAGCAATACTTCTAACATATGTACTGTCATCAATTGCAATATAAGAGGCTTTAAATGTTGATATTGTTGAATTATGCTGATTTTTCAACATTACAACTTAAACACTTTAAAAAATTTTTTATTTGTGCTATACTTCTACCTCTTTAATGAAGCATTCACTAATAAATTCTCCTTCAGTGAATGACTTCGATTTGTGTGCTTGTGATTAAATATTATTGTAGATAACCAACCTTTACAGCAGCTGTATTGTCTTCACAAATTTGGCAAATGTATTGTGTTGTTTTTTAAGAATTGATTGCAATTCTGACAATTTGTCCTCATGAAGTTTTGCAGCATATGGGTCATAATTTATTTTATGATTGGTTGACAGTGTCCTTTAAGATTATATCCCTTAGCAACTGGTATAAAACCTTTAAATGTCTGGCATAACATTTTACTCTTGTTTTAGAAACAAAAATACTGAAGTTGTTATTGTTATTACTTTTTGAAAAAAAAATTTTGAAAATTATAATATACCTCATCAATTTTTTTTTTATTGTTCTTGAAGTTCGATTACATTTTATTAAGTAACTTTTCAGTTTGTTATGAATAACAATCAAAACCTTCTTTTATTTGCAAATTATTAAACAAACATTGCATTTTGTCTTGATCATCTTGTGTTTATAAATTTTAAAAAAACGTATCTGATGTCATGCTGTTTGCCTCTTGCTCATTGATAAGACATTGCAAAAAAAAGAAAGATAAAAGTGGCACACATAATAAATCATGGTGCCATCTATAATTAATACTATGCATCAATGCTTTTTAAATTTCAAAATTAAAAACTTTGAAAACATGAAATGCAAAAAAAAATTTTTTTAATTTTTGGTGGGCTGCATATTAGACATGCCCGTTTTAAGGAAAGTTCATACTTTCTATTTTTATTTCTTTCTTGGCATTTATAGCATAAGTTTTAATGCTTAACTACTTTTTACCCAAATGAAGTACAAATCATTTTTAATGTATTTTTCAGGAGACTCAAATTCAATTTAAGCATAAGTATGCCAAATGATGAGGAATCAATATGGCTAAGATCAGTTCGTTTATGCAAGCTTGGTGAATGCTTAGCTGGTGTCACAATGGAAGGGTATGTGTCATTTTAATATATAAGTACAATTTACATATATTGTAGGCAATTTACATATATTTGTCATAAATTTATCGTTTAACTAGTTTTGTCAATTTATCCCTTTAAGTATTAAATCTAGATAATAGTGAGTCAAATAAAAAATTTTGTAGTGTTTCTTAAAATTTCTTTGAAAATCAGTTTGTCATAAAAACTATGGAGAAACTCCCTTTTGTATTAATTTTGTGTGGGAAAGTCATTAGTCTGTCTGTGGTTATTATTATAGAAAATTGGCCAAATTCAAAACAATGTACAGATTAAAAATTGTTTCAACATTATTGCATTCTGACTTTTTTGTCTAACAAAGAACAGAATATTTTACTGTGATGTACTATTGTTAATTCACCCTGTATATTTTTATTAAAAGTACATTTATGGAATGTTTCTAAATTTTTATCGTGTTTTTTCATAAATACTAGTATGTATTATAATATCATCATTGTTGTGAAATTTTTCTGCCCTAAAATATTCCTGAGTTTCGTTCAAGTTCTTTAACAGTAGGCAGAGAATATCTGTTATTTACCAATGGGGTACATCTGTGGTGAAATAAAATTCCACTAATATTCTCTGCTATATGTTAAGATTTGGTTTCCAATTTTTAATTTTAAACTCTTGAAAAGAGTTTGAAACTGCTAATTTTTCCCTTTTCATGGCTAGCAAAATAGAAAGGGTTTTATCGACTTCTTCGAAAAATTATTATGTTTGTCATAATATATTTAAACTATAGTTATTTGCTTTAATTTTTTATTATTTTTTTTTATTAATATCATTATTTTTTATTTATTTATTTGTCATTCACAATGAAGTTTATGCTGTATACCGGTATACTGTATGTTTCCAAATACAAGCCAAACCATGTATAAACTGAGAATGCATTTTTTCTTCAAAGATTTACCCAAAAGTCAAAACTTATTCATGAGCTGATTGGGGAAAAAATACTTTAATTTCTAAACATGTCAGCCTGAAAGCAAAATGTGTGCAATATTTTTTCAATGAAACACATAAAGTAAAATGCCACATGCCAACAACAATATTTGTATTTCTGGTAATCTTGTCAAAAGTTAACACATTGTTTCTATTCATTTGTCTTCTTGTACACTGTGCTAATAATAATTTTTGCACCAGTTTTGACTTGTTTGGCATATGATTGTAATCCTGTGTTTCATGCCCTGGAGGAAAATTCATTGCATGATACTCATGTGCATCTAGACATTTCGATAAGTAAATATAAATTCTAATCAAGTGTTTAGAAATTTGGATTCTGACTGATTTTGAATGATTTGTGTGACTTTTTTTCTCTTTTAAAATAAAGTTTTATTCAAAACACCTAAAATTTTAACCAATTAAAATTGCTTGTGCATGGATGGCTTATGTAAAATATTTTTAAAAAGTATCTCTTAAACTATGTTATTTTCTGTGATTAGGGGATCTGTATGTAACTTGACCCCATTACTTTTTTAAAGTTAAAGTAAAACTTAAGTTAGTTTTTTAAAGTTCCAAAAATTTTTGGCATATACACGAAAATATACAGTTAGTTTTATTAAAAATAAATATTAATAATTTTAAATGAAATTCATATTGTTATTATTAAAATACTGAATTCTAAATGCAATTGTGATTTTCTCTGAATTGAATTCATAGATATTCATTCATATTAAATGAAAAACAATTCAAATCATGGTCTCTAAATATAATTTCGAAGGAGTTTAATAAAGTTATAATTTTGCAGTTTGACAGTATAATGAAACCAAACAATTATTTATAATAAGGCTTTATTCAAAGCAATCTTTGACAATGAAATTGATGAACTTCACAATTATTGATTGCCAACTGTACATTTGAGTACTCTCCCAAGTAATTACAGGGAAATTAAAAAATTGTACACTTACTACACTGCTTAAAATAATTATGAGATATTATGATTTAAGATGTGAACTGTGGATGAGGAAATGTTTTGATGACTGATGTGTTTCGATGTTGTAAGATATAAGAAAAGAAAAAAGCAATGAATGAGAGGAATAATTAAATTTTGCTTACAATATTGGGGGTGTTAAACAAAAAATTGACTTTCTGTACATGCTAGATGAGTAAACATTAAAGTGTGATTTCTGGAATAAAAATTAGTTTCAAAAAGGGGTACGATTCTCTTCAATGAAAGCAGTGTCGCACACCTATGAATCAATGAGAGAAGCACATAATGAAAAAAGACCATAATAAACCCCTGAGCCTGCAGACATAAGATCTTTGCTATAAAACCCATCTGTATTTGCATGTATCCTGTGAAATTCTGGGTTTTTAGTATTAATTGTTTCCAGGATAAGACATTTCATTACCTTTGTAGGTGTTTCGTCCTTGATGATTTCATCAGTCAGGTTAAGACGTCTCTCATTTTGCCTCATTGAAATTGGGTTTATTAGTGGTGAAATTTTGAAACCAAAATAAACTTATTTGGGTATAACAATCAGGTACACTAAAAAAATACCTCATATAATACTTGGGTGTGACATTTTGGACCACTAGTCTAGATAATCTTTGGCAGAACAGTTAAAAGATTAACCCACTCTTACAGAAGGAGGTCACTTTTTACACCTTATCTAAAACATCTAAGTTTTCTATGTCACAGACAAAATTAAATCATTGAGAAGAATGTTGAAGCACTTAATACTGTCAAGCTCTAATCTCTCCTCAGTACTGTATAGAGGGCTGTGAAACATTGTCCAGTATCCAATGTTAATTTTAATTAAAAAAATTTTTGCTTTTGTGCTTGAAAGAGAGCTTGGCTTTATCAAGATTACACAAAAATGTAATTTTTAAAGAGCATATAAAAACAAGAGAAAAGATGGAATAGATTGATCAGGACAATGGGCAGGGGAAGCCTAATCAGTCCGGTAACTGCAAAAAAGTCAAAAAATTGATAAAAGATTCATTTCAGATAAGATATTTGTGATTATAAAAAGTATCTTGATTGGGTTGACAAAATCAACTTTGTAAAGGGTTTTTGAAGTGATAACTTCTATTGGCGTAATTTGCAAGAGAGTGAACTTGAATAAATGTCACGCTCGGGAATGTAACACTCCTTCTGCTTTTTTCACCTTCATTCGGACATACACACCCCTAAAAAGGAAAGGAGGGACATTTCCTCCTGCCATTCTGATGCGCTGTAGTTTGCCCCCCTTCTACTGAAATGAATGCGGGATTCTTTTTAATCCTAGTTGAAACATGCAAATGAAACATCATATTTTTAAACAAGTAATATTAAAAAAAAATAAGTCAATTTCTACTTAGATCAACAAAGAAAATTTTTATTTTAGCTACTTTTTATTAAATAGTTACAATTAATATAAATATTTATATACAATTAAATTATCGTATTTTTACCCAAAACAATAGGGTATAGAAAATTTCAGCTGAATTGAGTGCTTTAAAATGTATTTTATTAATGATTGAAAATTCCACCAAGATAAATATATAGAGAGTTTGAGCTAATAGTGTAAAAATTGAAAAATAGGCTTAGAGAGAAAGAGAAATCCTACACTAAAATTAAGCATAAAATGTATAAAAAGGACAAATTTTTATAGAATAGAACTAAGTAAATAGTATAATTATTATTAGCAATATTGCAGTGATCTTAAGAATAAAAATCTATTTTCGTAAGTGAATCGGAATAGTAAGGAACAAATAGTTCTATTAATCACATTACTTAAATATACTTTGAGTCTAAAAAGAAAATTAAAACAATTAAAAATTTAAAATAACAAAATTAAGTATTCAGGTATTAAGAAAAAGTTGCATTAAATAATTAAAATATTAGCTGCATGGTCCGGTGTTGCACGGGCTATCTCTACTTTTGTAAATTTTCCCTTTTCTTCACAAAATCAGCACTTCTGATACTCTTTTTCAAAATGACTTCCACACCCCCCTCCACCAATTAGCCCAGCGTTGCTCTGGTTTTCTCTTTTCCTCATGACACCAGCATTTCTGTGTGTGTGTGTGTTTGTACGTGCACAATGTCTGTGATTTCTAAAATTGTGTCAAAAAATTTCCCTTTTTCAAAATAATGGGCTATCTCTACTGTTATAAATTTCCCCTTTCTTTCACAAAATCAGAACTTCTAATACTCCATTTTCAAAATGACTCCCTCCCCCTCCACTGCTTAGCTCAGCGCAGTAATATAACTTATACATCAGAATAACACATAGGCTAAAATTTATAAAGATATTGTGGGAAGTGTCGAAAATATTTATAACGATATTTGTTAAGTAAGTAGGAAAAATTCTGCATTCTGCAAGCAATTCTGGCATGCTCTGCAAAAAGGCCCACGATAGCATATTTTATTTGTGAAGAAAACCTTTTTGTTTTGGCTACACAAGGCGCTCGCTTCTAATTTATTCCTGTAATCAGCGTAATCCCTAATTTTTTCTTATTTCAGAATAAAACTAAGTTTTGAAGGAAGAGGTTGTTATAAATCTCTCTTTATTTGAAGATTTTTTCTTATGATTTTATTATGCACATTTGGTAGTAATAAATTGATCTTTTTCAAAATAAATACTTTTAACGCTTTTGGTACTTAAAGTAAACAAACTTTCTCTTTCCCACTACATCATTTGGACAAATTTTCAAAATTTGTTTGTGGTTAGTAGTTAATTATAACGCTATAATTTTAATTGAATAGGCAGATATTGCATTTTTAAGAATAAAAATAATTATAACTACTGTACTGTATTTTTTGGAGTGAGTGAGTGAATATTAACGTTGTGTTGTTCAGCTACACGAGAGCTTTTGGCCACGGACTACGTAATTTTGAACCATAGTCAAGGGACGTGGACGACATCTGAGCTGGCACCCCATTCTCTTAACTACCACACCAACTTAGAGAAGGAATATTGTATCAATGCTTAGCAGGAATATTCTTTGAAATCCACTCTTCCAAGATATATGGCAGTACGGGCTCTATGATGAGTATTTTAGCGGGGAAGGCGAATAGTTTTGTAGCAGATACTGCGTTTTCAGCGGATTGCAAAGATTATTTTTGTCCCGAAAAAATAGTTTATGTCAAAATTTAAGTGTCTTATGTTTTTGTATGTTAATGAAGACCTTAGAAAATGATTTGACTATTTATTTTAAGTGAAAGGTGTATATAATTAATTTTACAGTGGAATATCTTTAATTTATTATCTCTAACGGATTAAATTTCCCAAAGTGGAGTATTTCGTTTTTGTATATATCCCTTAATTTTCAATGTAGTGATCCAAATAAAATATTGCATCAAAAAAACTGCAGTAAATCATAATGTGGTTGGATAAAGTATTAAAGTGCATTTCTCCCCTACACGGCGGGTCTTACAAAGCTCGAGCTATGAAAGTAGCTAGACATTTGCCACCTTGACTCTTATCGTTATCATTTCACTGTGTTTTTCATTGAATCACCTTTATAGCCATTATAATTTAAGAAACGGCGTTGCTTGCGAATATTACAATTTTAACATAAAATAAATACAACAGAAAGTAATATTAATGTATTACACTTTCAGATATAAATTATTTACACTATTTTAAGTGTTCATTACGCAAAACTTTTAACAATGTGTTACTTTTGCTGAGCAGAGATCAGCTTAGTGAGGTATTTTCAAAAATCAACCCTGAAGAGTGTTACAGGGAATTATAAATAAAAATAAAAAATTATAAAATTTTTCCCTGGCATTGAGAAATAGTACTAATTATGTGTTTTAAGGTTTTTAATTAATATCTTTTTAACTAATTGAAAAATCGGAATATAAATGGTCAAAACGAATTCCTCGGATCATTCTCGAAATTTTGGTACCTTCGGCGAGTTTCTGCATCTTGTGGTTCATGAGAAAATTGGGCTACATTCATTCCTATATACCTACATACATAGATATGTTTGTTTACCTACGAATTTTAATAGTGTAGACAAGAAAACAAAATATAATTAAGAAGACTTTCCTTGCATCAGCACCAGATATATTTGTACAAAACTTCCATACAATGACAAAAGAGCTAGTATAAGCCAGAGTTTAGGTGATATAAATCTGATTAAATCTCTTTTTAAAGGTTTTGACCTAGATTCCCCTCTTCCCAATCAACTAACTGTCTTACTATCCCTTTGCTTAAATTAATTCATGGGTAGAATTGAATATTGTTAAATTACAACCAAAATTCACAAAGCTGGATCGGGTCTTATGAACAAATTACCTATGATTTTAAGTAGAAATTTTAAAGTAGATTTTTCAAAAGACAAATAAATCAAAACCTTTAATTGATTTTTTTAAAATCAAAATTCAATTTAATTATGTCAAATGAAGCACGAGGAAGTATGGAATAATGCTTGACAGAGTTTTTTTAATAGATATTTAAATAAAATTTTGAATTTAAAGGATTTATAACCTATTTTAGCTACCATAAACCTATTGTTTCCTTCTTAGAATACAATTAATTCCCAGATATGATTCTATATTTTGCACAGAAATATTACTTTTTATGAGTACAGACATAGGAATAAATAATTTTATAGGACAATACTAATATCCCCTTGTTTTTTGTTCACCAAACTAATCCCTGAAATAACATTACAAAATTTGAAGTTATCACTTCTATCATGTGGTCATAAGCACACACACTTTTTTTTCTAATTTTTCTAATTAACCTCTTCTATTTCATTTTTGTTTAAAAAACAGCTGTTGGTTATATGATTGTTTCATACTGAACTTTTAATACCTCTTAACTGTTTTGGTCTGTGTATTTAATAATAAAGGCTTTTAATTTATGTATAATGAGGAATGTATTGTTAGAAAGATGTATTAAGCTATATAGTCTTTACTACTTTTAGTATGAATTTGCTTTCTATGAGCCAATCAGAGGGCAAAAGAGTGTTCAAAGCTGTTCACCAAACTGAATCTTTGACTGAAGAGGTGCTTCAACAAATCCAAGAACTGACTGTTAATCCCAGTTCATCAACATCCCTCAATGATACCCCAACCATGGTGAATGGAAGTAAGTTTCTTTCTTCTTGAAATGTTTTCATAGCTTTGTAATTTTTTTATTGTATTGGCAATGGAGCTAGCTGAATTAATATGCGGTTTATTTTTCTTCTAGGTACCAGTTTATCAGAAGTTCCAAATACTTCTCTGCGTTCAAAACCCTGTCATGGAGAAGGTGTCCCCCAACAAGAAGTTCGTTTCAAACTGGACGATATACAGCCATGCAAAGAAAAATCTGAAGTTGAAAAAGAAATCTTTAGTGAAAAATCAGAACGACGCAGTAAGGACAATTCTGTAGGCACTAGTAGAGAGAGACGTAGTGGAAGGCAAAATGTTGCAATGCAGGTAAATTCATTTTTCCTCTTCTATTCTCTATTCTAATGTTTTGAAGGTTATAATCATTTTGAAAAGTCTGTACTATGAGGGGGTTTCAAAAAGTAAGGTAACAATCCCATTCAGAGTTAAGCATTATTCAGAAAATAAAAAAATATATGCAGTGTAGGAAGGCATATTACTTCACAACATAGTCATACCATACTTATCAATTCATTTGTTCCATCAGTACATAGAACCATTGAAACCAACATGATAGAAATCAGTTTTAAAGGTTTTGTAACCATGTCTAGATCACTTGCTGAACCTTAGTAGTGGTTCTAAAATGCTGACCTTCTAAGTGTTTTTTAAAGGTCTGAAGAGGTTGTGATGTTCCTCCCCTTGGAAGTACATCTCTCGAAGCATCACCGTGAGCTAGAGGTGTAGGATTAGCGAAAGAACTAAGATCAAACATTATCTTAATATGACTTTATTAAGATATTCAACTTAAACCTTTAACAAATTAAATTATAATAACTAATATGAGAGAATCTATGATGTTAAAAATATGCAACACACAATAAGACTTAATCTAATTCAAACCACTATCAATAAATGAACCGCCAAATCTACAATTCTAATATTAAATAATCGATCCTACCTTATTACAGCTTGGAGCAATGATCAATCTTGTCTTTGTATGCAATGGTATGCAACTTGGCTGATTCCTTCTATTCGATCACTAATAATTTGAATTCACGTCACACAAAACTCATTCAGACTTGAACCACGAACTGTAATAACCATCAACTGCCACAAACTAACGTCAATTGTCAAACATTACCCTACATTGACATCCCGCTTACTTTAAGATCCTATATTTAAAAGTTTGTTCATTTGCATCTTTTATTCACACTTCACTTACTGGATTTGGTTGGAAAAGAGTTGCCATTAATTCTGGCCCAAAGAACCCAAAGGACTTGTTAAAAAAAAGATGATTGAGACGTCACAAGGTGAAAGTCATTTAGTACAAGATCAGGACTTTAAGAAAGGTGGTCTAATATCTCCCACTGAGAACGCTGTAACAAATCGCACATAGCAGTGGTGGTGTTATGTAATAACATGTCAGCTGTGAGCAGTCCCTGTTATTTACATTGAATTGCCTCTCATAATTGACCCAGCATGCAATAACTGTCGGCATATGTGGCTGATCCATGAGTGCAGAAATCAACTAGCAGCACTCCTTGTTTATTCCAAAAACTGTGGCTTTAACTTCCTTTGTATATGGCATTACTTTGAATTTCTTATAAGGAGTTGATGAGAGATGTGTCCACAACACTGAGGCTTGCCTCTACATGGGTGTCCAGTAACACAAACATTATTATTAACATTAACATTATTATTGTTTCTGTCCTTTTAAATTTCTTTTCTAACAGTTTTGTTACATATATTATTTTGAAGCTTATTTTATCTTCCTCTAGTATTCCTAAATTAAATTTCTTCAATACATAGTTTGGATGAAAAAAATTTTTAACTTCATATAATATTAATTTTGTCATTTTTGTTTCAGTGTAAGATTTTCTGATACATTTTTTTTATTGAAACTGTATATGGTAGTTTCATCAAAATTAGATGTTATTTTATTCTGTTTTAAGTAACTTTTTGATAAATTAATTATTATTTGATATTTAAGTTAATGTGTGTGTGTTAGTTTCTTTTTCAATGTAGGGTTGCATCATATTTATTTATGTTTATTATGTGAACTGCACTTTTTTTTAAAGTCATATTTTAAATTTTGACTTAATTTTAGACCATTCTTCAACAACGAGCTGCACAAATATCATCTACTACCCATGGAAGAGGTCTAGAGAATGCTAAAGACAATAATGGAGTAAGTATTCATTTTGTTAATCCATTGCTTTAGAATTCGTGGATTTTATCTATTTATGGAAATTCATTAATTTTAAACAATGAAATTAAAAAGAATATTCTATTTTAAAATATAGAATGCACATTATTTATATAGAACTTGGGTATTATTTAAAAATTTTTTAAAGACATGTTTAATTTCATTTTGTGTTTTAAAGAACATTATATATATAACATATACAAGTGCTATAATTTAAAAATTAATGCTCCAAAAAATTATATGAATGGGATGAAAATTAGTAAATACCTATATCAAAAGTGAAATGTTAACAGCATCATAGAGATTGAATGTTTTATTCAAAAAGTACAGTTACAAGAGCAAGAAAATTCTCTAATGTGTTGGCAGTGAGGCAAGTTGTTATCCATCTGAGCATTTATTTATAGAGTTGATAGATGTCCTGCGAGACTGCTTACCATATGCATTTCAACTGATGAGTTAGATTGGTGTGGGCCAGGGACAATACAAAAAAATGTTTATTAATGTTGTACTTTTGTACTTCATGTTTGGATTATTTTATATAAGCTCATTTCAAGTACCCGTTTGTAGAAATTTAAAATATTTCTCATCTATCTTAGATTTGCCTTTAAAAATAAAAATTAAATTTTTTTAATAAAAAAAAATTCATGAAATTATGTACATAATAACTTGCTGTTAAATTTAAATATGGTAACAAAAAAAATTAATTTTAAATATTTGTCAAGTTTGTGAAAAAAAAATGCTGTTTTAGTTCTCTAAATTTAATTACTTTTCTCATTTAAATATATATTGAAACACAGAAAAAAGATGGTAAAACATAATCTATAGTCTTATTTACTAATCAAGTACTTTAACTGATTACCATATAATTCAGCAGAACCAATTTTTAAATAATCTGTAGTGATTTAATAAATAATAACCATTTATATTATATGTATAAATCTTACCCATTTATTATATATTTTTAATTAAGAAAGAAATATCAGAGAGAGTAAGAAATATCTTACAGTTGGAAAAGATACATTAATCAAAAATACTAGCTATTGATAAATTGGTCTGTGTATCATTTTTTAATTTTGCTTGTGCTGCACTTTACATCTGCTTTCACCAATAGTGTATTTTATTTTAAAAGTATTATTATACTAGCGAAAAAAAATTATAATTTATTCAATTGGAGGGTTTTTGTAAAATAACATACTCTTTGCTAAACTTTACGTTATTGGTCATGTGATTAAAAGTCGTTAAGTGGGTGGCAGCTTAGTTATTGGTCATGTGTGTTTTTATGTTGTATTGTGCTCTTGAATCCACAGGTTTTACTCATTTTTTCACAAAATTTAATATGATAGAAGCATAATTTAAGTACATAATCCTTCAGCCTTTGTGGTAAAATATCAGAAAATTCTTATATAGGGATAAGTTTGTAGAAAATTTTGAAAGAAATTTGATTTAGAATTTCTTTCGGGAATTAATATAAATGGAAATAGTTTTCTCTTCAATATAAATGTAACACTAAAACTTAAACATACTTCTTTTTTTCTTTCTTTGATTTATTTTCAAACATTCCCTGAAAAATGTAATTTAATTATTTTTATATTTTTAATAATGCATCAAAGGGATATACTTTTTTATTCCACTGAAGTATATTTCATATGATTCAAAAAGTGGCAACATTCTATAAGATTTTGACATACATTTTATTTGCAGTACTTAAAGAATGGAGATTTTTTAAGTATCTCTTGTAATCTATCATGATTACTATTTTCTCAAATTGATTTATTCATATCTTCAAATATAGGTCTAAAATTAGCTTGCATGTTAAAATTTACATCTAAATATTTCTGTTCCTAATTCATTGAAATTTTTATTATTATTATTATTTCTTTTGTTCCCTTATTAATTAATAATTGGTGATCAGCCAGGCTTGAAAAACTGAAAATGTTTAGTAATATTTTATGAATTACTTTGAATTTTAAAGATGATCTTTATATGCTTTTTGACTTGGAGCCTCTTTGATTAGATATAGTTACAAGTTACATTATCAAATATTCAATAAAATTGAACATTTTTTTTTATTGAGGAAAAAGAAAATATTTTCTCACACAGACATTTTTACATAGAGTTACCTCAATAAAAATCAAACATAGTCTTACAATTCAAGTGGAAATCAAAGAAAAATATATAACCAATACTGTATTCACCAAGCCACAATGTACCAATTTCAAAAAAGTCTTAAATTATACCTTATTGTAACCTGTAGAACTAGGGATTATTGGAGAATAAAAAGTACCATCAGAAATACCTTTATAATTTTTTTATAAAAATTTATCTTTACTATGAATACTTAAAATGGATAAAATGATTTATTACCTCTTTGTACTTTTATGTGCTGATTTACAAAAAAAAAAAAAAAAAAAATCCCCAGCTCATAAAGGAAAATATACTTTCAATGTTATGGAAATATAACAAAATATAAATCATTATTCTTAAGTTTTTCTGGGATTTTCGAATAAATATATATATATATATATATATTAATGTGTTTTAAATTTTTTTTATTGTTATGATTATAGTATTTTTGGATAATGTGTACACTTTTAAATGTCTCAAATATGCTGCTTTCTGCTATAATTTTATTTATTGTTTGTTAGGTTTTTGCTATAACTAGTTTTGTGTTGAATCATACTATAGTCTTTACATTTTTTTTTTCTGTTGTTATACTTTAGGGTAATGGACTCTATTTTTTAAAAAAATTGTAATATCGGGTTGGCAACTTAGTGATGCAGAGAATTTAGGTATTGTCCATTTTTGTGGGTGGCCTTTTACCATTGTTGGGGCACTGTCATTATTCCATATTTATAAAAAAAATTGTTTGCTATCAGAAAACTGAATTAAGTATGATTTGACATCATCACCATCATTTTAAATTTTACCATTTAAGAAGTTCTACAGGGAATGAAATAAATAGTAATCTGAAGGCATAAGGTCAGGGTTCTATGATGAATGTGACAGCACACAAGGGGAAGAGAAATGGGAGATACCTGGCCACCACCAGGGTGTTCTCCCTCAAAATTGGGGGACTGAGCCAAATCTTATTGTCACCTCTATGGTGCTCAATGCTACGGCTAATGACAGGCGTACATCCAGCCCTTTGCAGCGATGAATTTCGTTGGCCTCAATCTGCACCATCAGATAAGTGGCATTAGTAACAACAAGCTGCCTTTAGCAATACGCTGAATAATATAGTGACACAAATTTAAAAAATCTTTGATATATTCTATAAAGGAAATGCATTTGTGCCAAATGGTAAATCGTTAGTAACAACAACCACACAACAACGAAGTTGCCTTTAGCAGTGCGCTGAATAATGTAGCGACACAAATTTAAAAAATCTTTGATATATTCTGTAATGGAAATGCATTTGTGTCAAAAGGGAAATTTTTAATTTATTTTATAAGGTGTATTATATAGTTTCACCCCATTTGCATAACTGTTTCTTGATATATTTTTTTGTGTTATAGTGTGTGTGCTCGTGCGCGTGTGTGCTTAAAATCGTAAAGCATACAAAATTATTATAAATGTAACTTAAAGCTAAACAATATATAGAAGTATTACTAGACAGTATAAATCTTGGTTATAAGACTGCATCAATATATTAGCAAAAAATTTTTTCTTAGGAAGTAAGATTGTAAGGTTAAACATTGTTTTTAAGGCATTTACTTTCCTCTATATTGGTTTATATCAGTGGACTTAGAAAAGAAAATAGTGTATGAAACTTTAATTTTAAGATAATAAATAATTTCTAAAAGCATATTTAAATATTATTGTGTGGTAGAAAAAATTGACATACCTGGAAATAATAAAAAACCAATGAGCTATTAAACTTTGCTTTTGTGTTTCAGGATACTATCCAAAGACAAAACTGCCGATCTCAAAATCATATTGATAATTCCCATCACATTCGCCCGAATCCTGAAGGTTGCCTGGTGCCTCAAGTAGTAAAAGAAGTTAGTGACCTGTATTTATATATGAAACAAATGATTACTGTAGCAATCTCTCTCTCTGCTAAGCTATTACTATTCAATTTAGCTGTTTTCATTGTAATGCAGCATCTTGTTGATCTGTTCTTAAAAATATGTTTTCATTAAGCATATGTATAAAATGTATTGATTCTATAAGTACATTTGCTTTATATCATCAGATGTTTGTCTCCCTCCTCCTATTTCTAGTTTATTATTCAGACATTTTCCTCAGTATAATGATTGCTTATGCATTGTTACTGTTGTGAATTATCGTGTCCTGCATGGGCAGAGCGTATTTGTCACTGCTTTCAGACTCACATGGGGTGTATCTCAACAAAAACCATATGTAGCAGATCCTGCCTGTGTGTTTATCTTGAACCTGGCTTCAGCGAGTCTGGTCGCTGTTGTTTTTATCTCGGATATTTTCTGTTTAAAATCTTGATCTTGGCTTTGGCGTTCTAGGAGTGCTGTTGTTTGCTACAATATTTTCAGTCTAATATTTTAACTAGATGAATTAAATTTTGTAAGGTTATTAAGTTTTTGTTTTATTTAAGTTTATTGTGTTATCAATAAATCCAGGAAAAGACAAACCTCGATTCCAGTATTACTTGAAGAACAACACCCACACACAATACCAGTATCTGTTATCACATTTATTTCTGTTACTCTCAAGTGAAGTAAATAAATATGAATAAATCAAAACTGTTATAAATTAAATTGAAAATTTTCTCTTCATGGATGGCTGAAGTGTAAAAGTAATTTTTAGATATAAATATTCACTGTTCTATATTTGTACAGATTCTTAAAGAAATTTTCAGTTCATAACCCAAAAGCGTATTATTATCTACAGATAGATATTGATATTCTTTTTTAGAAGTTCTTATGTTTTTTTCTTTATTGCTTAATAATTTCGAAGAATTTTGCATTTTTAATTCTGACATTATAAGTTCTTCCGTAATTGATTATAATAAGCATTTTGCATGTACAGTAGCAGATCACCTCTGGTTCATATTCTGGGCACACTATAATGGTTCAATGATTTGTTAATGATGTACTGTGACCAGTGACACTCCTTCATTCGGTTGGTGTTCATTGCCCTTAACCAATTATATAATACTCAACTTGTGAGAATCCCCCTGGACACCAAGATTGATTTTAGGCAAAGAACCACCAGACGACATTTTTACAATAACAAATTATATTTATTCACTTGAATCAATTACCAACCTTCTAATTACAAAGATTAATCAATATGTCTACGTCAATTTGATTGACCCTTACTATTAAATTAAATCATGAAATATGATACTAATCAACTATTAAACTCAATATCGAACGGGACTACCAGAATAAGAGGATTGAGAGATACACACAATTTGAATTACTAGCATTCATTAAATTCCCACTAACTTTATTATATATTTACTCTTATGATCCGATAATCTAGATTTAAAACTCACCTTCCTTTTACTGCCTCACTTTCCAGGCGCATCAAACTTTCCAATTGTAGATCACTGCCTAGTGATCAGCAAGACGCTAATTGGTCAATCAACTTTAATCTTCTTAGAACTCCGTCAACCTATCTCTTGGCATAATAGCCTACTGTTCACTTACAACACTCTCTTTAAATACTTTGACTAATTTGCATGTCCTGGTTTCTTCTTTTGGAGCTGGTTGGAAATATACGCGAACTTACAATCCTCAAAGACGCCTAAGAGTATTAGTACAGATCTGTCACAAACTGCACATCAACCAACATGCTCCTGGTGCTTTTCTGACCACTATTCTCCCTCGATTTCTCACCATTCATATGTGTTTAGACATGATAGGCCACTGCTTGCATGCCCTGCCTTTGCTGTGTTCAGAAGATGAACTGTGGAAAAATACTTGAAAAAGAATGGAATGCCGTTCCTTAGAACACCATCCTTACTCTCATTGACTCTGTACACAGATGTGTTGTTTTGCACCCTCTCCATCTTGATGTTGTACTTTAAATGTCACTTAATGTGTAAAATGGTAAGAATCTGACTCAAAAACATTGTGAAGCCATAACTATAAGAGATCATGACTTTGGTGAAATTTAACTGGATAAAATCACACACAAGGGTGTTAGCAATGAACTATGAATGGGGAGTACTCATTTGTATTGACATAAAAGAAAATAAAATCACTAAGAATTCAAAGTTTGAAACATTGAATTAAATGACATGACTTTAATTGAATAAATGTAAATTATTCTGCTTGAAAATTAAGCTGTAATGCATTGTGTGTAACAAAAAATTCATGTACCATAAATTGATTATTAAATCTCAGGGAAATGTATGTATATATGTATATCATTACAATTTTTTTAAGGATCTCTTGTCATGAATAAATTGTTACGCCTTAACTGCTACCATGACAGATTACACAAATTATGTGGGACACTTCATTAACTAACACTCAACTGATTTAAAACTACATTACTATTGATAATGTTTGAATATTGTCATTTTTTTCGTACTTTAATAAGCAAAGTAATGTACTTTTATATCTGAAAAGTATTTATCATAAAAGTTAGCATAATGCCATGTAATAAAACATAACAGAGAAAAACAAACTCGCTGCAATAAAATTACATCTATGATAAATAATTTTTTGTAATAATTATTGTTTCAAAATCTCATAGATGTATGAATTATTTATCACTAAATTATCAAATTATCCCGAATTTCTCACAAAAAATCAGAATTAGGAATTCAGACTCTGGGGCACCTAACACTATTAAAACTGTATCATCTTAAACTGATATATGGATCTTTTCTGATAGCCATAGTGCCATCCAGCACTGTAACTGGACTAAAGTTTGCAATAAAAGTGCTGTTTCGATTCTCAATATTCTTATAGAGCTTTTGCAACAGCATGAGATCTATTTCCAATGAATCTGTTTCACATTGGGCTCTATGGCAATGAAATGGCTGACCTTTTGGCCAAGGAAGGTGCCACTGAGGTTCCAGTGTTCAGTAACAACCTGATATTCTCTGAGATTTGCTCCAAAATAAAAATCTCAAACCAGCAGCTATAGAGAATTCCCCTGACTCATTTCTTAGGTAACAGGCAGAACCCAGGTGGTGCCCTTACCACATGGGACCTTTGGCTAGGTCAGATGGAATAAGACAATAACAATAAATAACATTTTCTTTGCAATATTTATTTTAATGCTAAGAAAAAATGTAGGAAGAATTTCCTTTCTACTCTAGTGGAATGTACCTGAAAGGTTTTTATTCCATCAGCGCATTATTAATTTTTATTCAATTATAAAAATAATAAATAATTATAAAGATTGTGTAAAGAAAAAAGTATGATGTGTTTATGTTAGAAAATTAGTGTTTTTTATGCATAGGAAATTGAAATTGATCAGTAAAATTATCCTAACAAATTATCTGAAACAATAAGAATTTTAAGAATATCATTCATAGCAGGCAATTGTTGGCTACTGAACATTTATTAACCATTAAAAAAAATAATTAAATTTTTAAAAATCTTAAATATAATATCTGACGTTTTAGAATGTTTTTCAATTTGCGCTAAATGATGTCTTGATTTTAGAATAAATACACATTTTATTTTGGTAAACATTTTTAAATGAGATTTAGCTAAATATAAATTATATTTGAAAACAAAATATTGCTAACTTATTTTTCTGAACATATGCTTCTAACCTTTCAATTTTAAATTATATCTGAATTAGTTTTGCTTTACTAAAAGCTATCTAAGTAATATTTGTAAATCCTCAATCTCTTAAAATCACACAATTGGGATTGTCCATTCTCTGAGTCCTGTAGTCCTAAAGGTTTTGAAAAAATATTTAACTATATGAATTTTGTTGTTTGTTCTCAACACTCATGGTATGAAAGGCAGTAGAAAAGACAGGTATTGTCTTTTTAAAATGTTATGAATGGTCACATCTGAACAGCATGAGTTTCTGAGATAGGCATAACAAAATAGCTAAATTGCAATTAAAATGTTCATTTTATTTTCTCCTTGTAATTAGGTAAATATCAACCGGCCAGTGCATCATGTATCATCTGAACAGTATAATCAGTTTCAACAACAAGCACATTCTGTGGTATGATACTTTTTTTTCAATAACAGAATCATTTATGCTAAATTACTTTTATGTTTAAATAGAAAAGATATTGTTTTATTTAAAACATATTTTAACTTTGTAAGATTGTTTATTTATTTTAGAGTGGTGTACAACAATGTGATAGAAATGAAACTTGGATTCAACAGTTTAATATACATCAGTAAGTGTGATTAATTTTATTTTAAATCTCTGATGAAAGTTAGAAATAATAAGTCTAATTCACTGTGCAATATTTTTGTTTTTAGAGTATGTTTTAGTTGTGCTAATATATATATTAAAAAAAAAGCTTGCTTCATAGTTCTAATATGAATTTAAGATGGAAATTTTTATTTTATAATATCAGAAGTGTATAATTAATTATTGATGGTGAGTGAGGATTCTCATTTTAACTTGTTATGGTATTAAAAGAGTAATTTTAAAGAGAATAATGTAGGTAATATCAGTCAAATCAGGATGAATATCAATCTCCATTGTATACATAAAAAGTTTGTATTTGGGGAAACTATATGAAACTCATTGCCTTGAAAAGATCTGCACTGATTATTATGGTTTAAAATGTAGCTAGAATTTTTGTGGTTTTTTTTCCCCCTGTTTAACTGAATGAAGATTTTTCAAATTCTTTCTATTGTTAAAATGAGAAAATAATTTTGTTTCACATCTAATTAATTTGAAAAAAATCCAAGTTTAAAAATAAATTTTGACTTTCTTTTAGGGCTGGTATTACTCCCGTCAACCAAGTTCCTCATGATAACAATCCTGTTGCTAGTTATGTTCCTAATGCATTGTCTCGTGTTGTCAGAGCCCATGCTCCCAGCTTCAATTTCCAGCAGCAGCCACAGCCTCCACCTCAGCAGCAGTCACAGTCCAATCAGATGATTGCCAAACAGGTGACTCCAACTACATTCATCAATCCTCCCAATGTCCTTTGGAATTACATGAGTTTTGTGACCCCATACCAACAAGCATGCGCTGGGACTGCCACTCAGCCAGCCACCCAAATTATCATGCAGCAGGGGACAGCCCAACCAGCCCAGCAACTTCCCAGGCAGCAACCTAGTTTCTATGTGATGAATGGAACCCAACAAGAATTGACTCCCATTGAGGCCACTTCTAATATTCTTCATGCTTATAGGAACCCAACAGGTGGCTCCACTATTATACAACAGCAAACACCTGAAATGATTCGAGACCAGGTGCAAGAACATTTAGCCAACCAAGCTAGAATGTGGCAACAAGAAAATAACAGGAATGATATTGCCACTAACCATTTGTTGAATCAGGTGAGATAAAATAAATGTTTAAGTTTATTTTTTTGTATATTTATTTTTGTCACATTTCTAACAAATGTTAATGTGTGTATATATATATAAAGGAGAAAAGCGACTCACTCATTCATCACAATATCTCCAGAACTATTAGACCAACAGACTTAATTTAGCAGTAATGTTCCTTTCATGTAGTAGAGATCCACTAAGACCTTATAGATAAATATTTCCGTTTCTAAACTATTAGACCTACAGTCTTGAAATTTGACAGGCATGTTGATTTTATGGAGAAGAAATCTGTTAAGAGCGAAGAATTTTGCAAAAATCGACCCCCTAGGGGGCTTGTCAGAGGTTAAGGGACATTATAGATGAGTATTCCCATTTTTGAACTGTTAGAGCAACAGACGTGAAATTTGGCAAGCATATTGAATAGAGATCCACTAAAAATTTATTTTTTGGAAATCTACTTTGATGGAGGGAGTCATGCCCTTCTTAAATCAAGAGGTTTAGGTTACCAAAATGTTTTTTAATACAGTTGAACACTAAATTTTAGGACATTGATATCAATAATTTATAAACAGGATGTATTCTTTCAATGTCAGAAAATACCTAATGAAGCAGGCAGGTAATGGCTAGCTTGTTATATATTGGTTGTAAATTACAACTGAGTCGTTTGTAACATCTCCCAGTCTCTCATTTTGAGGCATCAGTCCTCAATTCTTTTTTTAGAAAAAGTTTAATTTTATATTAATTTTAATATATTGTGCTTAAAAGTGTATATGTGAATGCATAACTTACATTTACAAAATAATGGATTAAATGAGCCATCCTTTTTTTAAAGTTGCATATTTTTATAAAATGCATTTGATGAATTGAAATTTAAATGTGAATAATGGGCTCTGAATAAATATCTACATTGGATTATGTATATAGTGTTACGAATTTTGTGTAAAATAGTGTAAATAGTTTGTATTTGGATGTGTAATGCCTTTATCTTACTCTAAATTAGATTTAATTTACGTTAAAATTGTAATATTCTCACAAGCAATGCCGTCCCTTATGTTATCCTGGTGATTCAATGGGAACTTGGCGATAGAGCCAAGTTGGCGTCATTTTTGGTGACCAAGTTGGTGACTTAGCAACCAATTTGGTGACTTGGTGATTATGTTGGCGACCATTTTTGGTGAATCCGGAACCCTATGGATTCTTCTAGAAATTACTAGAGAAATCGCTAATTTCAGGATTTATGACGCAAGCAGGTTTTTCTCGAATTATCTGCAAGGGATATAAATAGAGAAATGCTCACCGAAAGTCAGTCAGTTTGGTTTTGACTAGCGATCAGTTAGTATTGCTTTGACTGTTGAAGTGATTAGTGATTACTTGGGCTGTTGAACGAGCAATTGCTTGTGAATAATCTTTTATGTATGTGTATTTTAGACACCGATAATTGTGTCTGAGTGGCATTGAAGGTGTGAAGACCTTCTGATATTTTTTCTGCGAATATTGCTGCTGAATCCTGTATTTTAAGAATTGGGTTTTTGACAATAAATTCTCATTGCTGTTAAAGAACTGTCTTGTTCTTTGCAACTGATGGGCATAAAATCCTCGAACCCCAATCAACGTAACAATAGTTTAACTTTTTCTTGAAACAGAAAATTTATTTAATTCCTGAATTCTAAAAAGTTATTAAAAATGAAATTAAGTAAAAGTTATTTAAAATGCATGAATAATTCAATTATCATTCTAATGATAATCTACTTTTTTTAGGTTGTTGGTCATCCAGTTGCCCAAACATTACAAGGTACCTTGTCAGCTCAGCAGTTACAGAGTGCAGGGGCATCTGTATCATCTGCTATTCCTCACGAATTGAGTTCTAACACATATTCCCTTTTTAATTCACCATGGCCATCAGGAATCACTATGCCTAGGGCAAATAAAGAAAGTAAATATTTTATTCATTTTAAGCAAGATTTTTTCTTTTCAAAAATTTTATTTATTTTAATCTCAATAAGATATTTACATTGTTCAATTACTAACCAAGGGCAAAAATGGTATTATTCGATTTTTTTTGCATCTCATTTAAAATTTTTGTAAAAAGAAGAACATTTCTTTAGAGTATAGTTTTCAGTTTAGCAAAAAAAGTCTGAAGTATTAGATTGGCATTTAAGTGATTATGGACTTAGTTGATAGATGATTTAAGCATATTCTTTTTCTTTATCATCAAGTTCAAAGTACTTAACATATATTGCTTTCTTGTTATTTGGACGTCTTCCTTTAATTAATAAGAAAGTTGTGTTAATGAATTATTTAGAATCGCTTTTATTCCAATTTAAAAATGGAAGAACAAAAGGTGCATTTCAGATATATTTCATTATATTATTTTCAAATAGGCAGGAACTAATTCAAGCATACTAAAAGTGTTGTGCTGTATTTATTAGTCTTAAAAGAAAACCAGTGTTAGATTAGCTAACCAGATTTCATTTCAGTGATTTTTAACTCAAATGTGCAGTGATCCAATGACCATCCAGTTAAAAGTTGATGAATGAAAACCATGTCAAGGCCATTACTGATTCAGGTTATTATAGCAGAATAGTTCAAAATATTTACATATGCATTAAAAAAAATGAGCAGTTTAGTTGTGTTTAAAAAAATCTCAATTTGTGGACCTCTCATCAATGAAAGGAAATTCATTTGAGAAAATGCTACAATTCACACACACACACACTTCTGAAACACAGTGAATTGATTGATAACTGATGATGGAAATTGTATAGTTTATAACAATGTTGATTACTCTCCCAAAAGAGATTGTTAGTGTAACAGTTGAACCAGTCAACAACACAATTCAATAAAAAAAAGATTGTCAATGGACTAAATTCATGTGACGTCACGATCATGTGATTCCATCAACCGGTGAATATGGCGTTGTTTGTTTACTATTGCATATGATTATTTTGTTCTTAAAGATTTACATTTTACTTTCTAAAATGTCTTATTTTGCTGAAATGGTTGCTCGATCAGTTATAGAAAAGATAATTAGAAAGAAAAAATCATTTTATAATATCATTATAACAAATCAAAGTGCTTTGTTAGCATGGTGAAGCGTGAGGATTATATACCATCTTCCCAGTGTTTATGTGTTTGACCACTCTTTGAATAATGTTTTCAACACCGTAAGACAAATGAAACTTCTTCAAACAAATGAAACTTCTTCAAAAAGGATTTTGGATAGATGTAGACTTACTTCTAGAAGAATGTAAATATTTAAAAATTTTACATCAAGTTGTATTGAGAACATATTATGTTTAGTTAACTTAAATTTTACTTATGTTACACATCTTCAGAGTAGTTAACAAAGGTACTTCAGCATTTAATTATCTAAAATTAGAACACAAGAATCTGATATGTAACCATACATATATCAAAAAGAAGTATATATATTTATAAAACTTATTTTACTTAGTAATTTTACAATATTACAGGGAAAAAGAAAAAATAAAGAAATGGAAAAATATCTTACTTTATTACAGCTCTGTTAATGTTTATACTAGTTGATGAAATAAGAACCACTTTCAAACATCAGAAATCAAAATTATCATTTACCATTTGTAAAATTACACATAAAAAAATTGTGCTACATTTTAAAAGTCTTTATTTGCTGCACTACTTTAGGTAAAATATATGATTTATCGAGATTTGAATTACAAATATTGTAATAAATTAAGGCATTAAAATTTTTAAATTAGAATGTGTATATAGTAGAATATAAATTTGTGCCCATATATTAAATATAAAAGTCCTGCTACTCCTACATGACCAAAATAAAAAAGTCATTTTTCAATTCATAATTCTTTTAGAAAAAAATAAAAATTGTAATATATTTGCGTGGTTTCAACACATATGTTTTTCAGAGTTTGACTGTATGGTTTGACTGTAAAAACTGTCTCTCACACATATACAAATTTTTTTACTACATATGTATAACAAATATGCATTTATTGGTATTTGCACAATTTGTAGATTTATCATTATAGAGAGATTAGATTTATTTTATACTTTTGCAAAAATAAATCTCATGATATATGTCCTGAATAAATTTGTTGCATTGAGTTTGTTGCAAATATTGACCTAAGAAGAGTACTTTGATCAATTTTATGATATTTATCGAAGAGAATTACAGAGAATCTTTTTTCAAAATTATTGTTAAGAGGTTAATTGGTCAAAATCACTGATATTTTTGTGTGTTTCGAAGATAAATTTTGGGCTCTTGTGTATTATAATGATCAATTTCTTTTTTTAAAAGTATAATTATATATAAAAGGACACTTTAGATACATATTAGTGATATCAAAATAAAATGCCAATACATTTCTCCAAGTAAGTTTTAAGTTTGCATGAAATGGAACTCAAGTGTTTAACACTAAACATAAATATCTGGTCAAGAGACATAACTAGTAAAAATTGTGAATGGAAATTTTATGCAACTATTTATTTCCATATTGTATTAAATTGTTTCTATCTTATTTGCAATTCATTGTGTTATAAAAATAAGATTCCTTTTCATCAAAGGATAAATATTTATTGTTAATCAGAAACTTTCATATTAACTCTATCTAATATGAGATAAACAATAGCTTAAAGAAGTATGCAATTCAATTAGAAATTAAATTGAATTTGTGAAAATTATAGTATTTTTTCTGATGAAATATTCTTTAATATAATACAATTATTTATAACAAGTTGTTCAACATGTTTAAAGCACTTTATACAAAGGCAATTAAAAAAATTATTGAATTTGTAATGTAAATTTTTAATATAGTTCATGCTCGCATTAATAATCTGAATTTGTGATCCAAGTGTCGCATATCAATGCATAATATTTAGTAGCCGAGATATAAAGGTGAAATTCATATTACACTGAATATTTTTTAAAAATTATATATTAATATATGATTTATTTCTTTAACTTAATAGTGAAATTGTATTTTCTTTTATTACTTTATACAATCATTTCTAAAAAAATTTCCAAACATTTTTAAAGGTTAATTACTAAGTAAATCAGACAGTCAAAGATAGGAATGTTATTTTATTAGAAACATTTTCAAATAGCTTTAAATGCTTCATAATATTGTACAAAATACGAGGCATATCCAGAAACTAAGTTCCGTTTCTATTTATATCCGCTCCAGCGCAGCGATCGCAGTTCCGTGCATGCCCGGCAAACGCTCAGTATCAAGGAGAAGAAGCATGCGTCATTTTTAGATCACTGTCATCCACGTATATTTTGTTGTGCTTGTTTACAAAGTCGGTGTTGATTGAAAATCCCGCTGCGTGTGAAATCAGATGTGTAATTCGTTTTCTGAATGCTAAGAAAGTGAAACCAATCGAAATTTATCGGCAAATTTGTGAAGTTTACGGACAAAATGCGATGAGTGATTCAATGGTGAGAAGATGGGTCCGACAGTTCAATGAAGGACGTAGTGAAGTGCACGATGAAGAACGAAGTGGGCATCCATCTTTGATTACAGAAGAACTGGTTCACGCGATTGATGAGAAGATCAAGGAAAACCGTAAGTTTACAATTAGTGCTCTCGCTATGGAATTTCCACAAATCTCAAGATCACTAATGCATGAAATTGTTACTGACAAACTGAAATTTCATAAACTTTGCGCACGTTGGGTACCAAAAATTCTTACTGAGTCTCACAAAACAAAACGGATGGGTTGGGCTCTTGAGTTTTTGACCCGTAATCATGAAGGCGGCGTAGATTTTCTGTCACAGATTGCCACAGGAGATGAAACTTGTGTTTCTTATGACACCCCTGAAAGTAAGCGGCAATCAATGGAATGGAGGCACACTTCATCCCCAACAAGGGTTAAGGCGAAACACATCTTGACACCTCAAAAAATCATGTGCACAGTGTTTTGGGACAGCAAAGGCATCTTACTGATTGATTTTTTACAGCGAGGTCAAACAATCAATGCAGCTGGTTACTGCGAGACACTTAGGAAATTGCGCCGCGCAATACAGAATAAGCGCCGAAGCTTTCAGTCAAAAGGTGTTTTTCTTCACGACAATGCACGACCACACACTGCAAATGTGACGAAAACCCTCCTACGAGGATTTGGCTGGGACGTGTTTGATCATCCTTCGTACTGCCCTGACCTCGCTCCTAGCGATTTTCATCTCTTCTTACATCTCAAGTCTTTCCTTGCCGGTAAACACTTCAACAATGACAAAGAGCTGAAAGAAAATGTTTCCAACTGGTTGAAGACACAGGCGGCAACCTTCTATGAAGAAGGCATAGAAAAACTTGTGCCACGATATGACACATGCCTGCAAAATTTCGGCAGTTATGTGGAAAGGTAGTTTAAGAGTTTTACATTTTTGTGCAATAAATGTTTTTTCTGTATCTGTATACAATTTATTTTTATTACCAAACGGAACTTATTTTCTGAATATACCTCGTATATATGTGAAGTATTTATACACAATACATTGTGTAAACAAAAAATTCATTTTCAACAAATAACTGTTCCACAGTGAAATGAAATATTCATTTGAATTTTAAGTGTAGGTAGGTAAACTCGAGTAAATATAATATATTTTTTAAAAAATTGTTATTTACCATTTCTAAATAATGAAGTAATGGGGGCGGGGAAGAGAAATTTTATACATAACATCATTTATATATATAAATTCACACCTGTGTGAAGAACAGGTTTATCAGCTAGTAGCATATAAGTACAAAGGGAAAAAAATTATTAACTTCCTATAGTATTGATAAATCAAACCAAAATCACGGGATTATTTCAAATGTCTGACACTTATAATGCTTCACATAGAGTGTTTATTGTCCCCATTAGTAAGCCATACTATTATAAAATTTGCAATTCATGAAGTTGTAAAAAAAATTCAATTTTCATCACAGGAGACATATATATGAATCATGTACTCGCATCCTTAATTACCTTTGCATGCATAATACTAAGTTTTCAGGAATTAAACTATTTTAAGGATTTGTGCAAAAAAGGAATATAGTTTAAATCATGGATAAACAAATACTTACTTCTTAAGTAGCCACTGAGATTTCAAAAAAAGATAGGGAAAAAAAACACTTTTACCAAAAGATAATTCTCTTCTCATTTATCTAAAACTTTCATATTAACTAATGTTCTATGTACACAGGCTTCAAGAAATAAACTGTTTTGCAAGTTTGATATGTACTTCAAAAAAATAAGACAATAACATATCAAATTAAGTGTAATCATTTCTAAAAATTCTTACCCCTTTTGTAATGGTTTCATTCCCCTTAAGAATATTGTATTTTAAATTTTAAATTAAAATCCAATATGAAAGAAATGACATTAAATTTTAACAGCAAAGAATAATTATAAATAATTTAGAAATCGATAATTTGTGTGTGAAGGTAAAAATCAAAGAAACATTTCTTTAATTTTTGTAAACATTCCTCCCACAAATTATCATCAAATTGAAAAAATTCAGAATAAATATTTTCTCCTGAATTTGAATTATTAATTAAAATTACACAAACAGACATTTTTTATATTATTCACACCTAACTGACACTGTGTTGTATAATAATAGGTGTAAGTTCTTTTTAAAGAAATGATATCAATGTGTGTTATTCGATAATCATACAATTTTAAAAAAGTAGTTTTAATTCTATACTGTCAACCATTCTTGCAAGAACTAAAATAACTAAGAGTCATACCTAAGTATACCATGAACTATAAATAAATGCTAGGATCCAACCGAACTAGGATAAATAAATATGCCAGCTAACACTAGTCGGAAGTAGACAACTACCTAATTAGATAAATAAATTAGAATAAAACAAAAATTATATAAAAGAGTTGTTAAGATTATTTCCTAACAAATATATATACTAGAATTATGCAAAAAATACAATGATATCATATTTTTTTAATTAGATAAAATTAAGACACAAGAACGACGTCAACAAACGTATAGGAAAACCAATGCTTTGAAATCGCATGTGTTGTTTATTGACGTTGGAATCACGTGATTACTGACTGGCGTCAGTCTGTCCATGAAGTTACTCCATTTGGTGGGATTATAGAGGAGTTTGTGTGACACTTTGAACTTTTATCCAAATCTATACATTCAACAACTCACCAATCAGTTATAATATCTCAACTTGCAATGCATTTTAAAAAAGTTGCCATAATCGGAAATTCATAAGAATGATATATTCAATCATGATAATGCAAACTCTACACTTTTGTGTTTGTTCCAAAAATTATCTGAGCTAGATTAGAAAATGTCACATCTTTTTGCTCTGACCTGCCATTCCTCCAGATATTCAATTATTTTGTTCTATCTAGAACTCCCTAAAAGGTAACATTTTTAATGATGATGATGTAAAATTTCACTTAGTTTTATTTTTAACTGACAAAAATCAAGTTTTATGAACATGGAACTCTATGGCGCTGCCTGAAAGATCGCAAATGATCATTGGTAATAATAATTACTGTAAAATCCAATGTATAATGCGCACTTTTAAAAGAGAAAATAAAATAAAAATTTACAGGTGCTGGGGTAAAATCGAAAGCTTTCAAAGTTAAAAAAAAAAAGATGTGCTTAGAAAAAGTTAAGACTTCTACATGCATCGAAATACTATTTCTTTAAAAGAAATGAAATTCTTTATTAACTTAAAGTGTTGTAGTTCTAGAAGAATATTATTTTTTTCCCCTAAAGTTTCAATAATACCTCAAATAAATGACTTAAAAACATATGAGCATTGTGCACATATTTAAAAAAGAAGGGGGGGGTGGCAAATATACTTTATACCTATCACATTTTCTTGAATTCAATCCTGTTTCATCAAAAAAAAAAAACATTTCTGTTTACAGTGAATGGTCTCCAGAATTTTTTTTAAAACTTTAACGTTGTTTTTCTATTAAATCTAATTGCAATTAATTGGCGTATATATGCTTATTGTTCTTCATTTTCTTTTAGCTCAACATAACAATATTGACCCCGTTTTCATGCAATCTAGAATTCAGGTGAGAATTATTTGTTGATTCTTGTATTTACATGCAGTATGTTCTCTGACAATGATTTCTTGAAATAGGGTGTCTAAACTCTTAGAAAATTTATATTCACTTCAAAGAAAGAATATTGTACTCTACACACCAGAAGAAATCAACTAAAAATGTACTAATGTGAGATATTTCTCTTCTGCCAACGAATGAATAGAAACGTACAAAAATGCATGTGCAAAGTTTAATGAAATAGTCCAGGGTCACAATTGAGGCATGATAATTGTCATTTATCTTAGTACCATGTGATTGTCATGTAAATGGCACAGCTGTCTGGCAAAATCACTAATCTTCTGAGACATGGATGTTTAGAAAATATAATGTTGAGGATTTCCAGCCAATCAGAATCAATTGCATAGCATTTGTAGCAGCATCTAATGGCAGTAATGATTCACAAACTGCAAATCATGTGCCATTGTAGTCACTTACTTTGATCCTGCAAAGTATCTAATTCAAAGTAGTTTTTATATAATTCCACATTTGATTGGGGATTTTACTAATGAAAATAATAGCCAACTCATTATAGATGAATTTGAAATGGTGGGGATACCCTGTTAACATTTTGTTTCATTTATGGCAGATAATGCTGCATTATGCAAGGGAAATGGAGCTATTACTTGTATGAAGGGGAAAAAATAAATACTTAATTATGGGTTGCTTATGGCATAGATATATTCTTAATATCTATTAAGCTTTTATGTACTCAATGGTTATTGCTTAAACTTAGTCTCTATGTAAACTTCTCATTTTGTAATTGGTTTCCAAATGTGTGTAATATTTTTTTATAATTATAATTTTTATAAGTTGTGTTATTTCACTGTATTTTTTTAGAAGCTTCTTTATTGTGAAGTCATGACTTTCTTGTATGTAACTCTATACCATAGTGTTTGAGTTTTTATAAATCAAGTCAGATACAAAAGTAAAATAAGAGAGCTTAGTAATAAAGTGAAATTTTCACCACATTAGTTAAAAAAGTATTTGTTTATCATGTGTTTATTTTTAAAATATAAAATATTGTTTATGTGTTGTTTTAAGATTTTTCTTCAATTGTCATTCGTAATTTATTTTACACATTTATTTCAAATTTGGCAGGTAAGTATGTACTGAAAAGTGCCAAAAGAGAACATGTACTACAAAGTTTACACAATAATAAATTGCAATTGATAATATAAACAAAATTTTGTTGTCAGAGACTCCTTCCATACATAGATTGAGGCAAAATTAAGTATATTGTACCTATGTATGAAAGGAGCCTTTTTTATTAAAGGGTCTGTTTTGTATATTTTTAAAGTCATCTGCATTAAAGTACTATCTACCATGATAAAAGAAATCAGGAAAAAGTGAATGATCCTGTTAATAGAACAGAATTAATGAAATAAAAACTTTTAAATAAAAGGAAATAATTATTTTTTGATAGTATCCTTTAATTTTTATGCTACTTCCATTCATAAAAATAACAATTTCCCCAATTAATGGTGAAGCTTTAAAAAATGGTGATTTAGCAGACCTAAAGCAAATATTGATTTTGATAAGTTTAACAATATTCTATATTTTATTCCATTATTTCCTTGGATGCTTAAAGTGATAAATGACATTGAAGTTTCTAATCATGTTTCAGAACATTGGAGTCACGAGAAAGTACTCTTTATGTTACCCATATCATTTTTAAATTTGACATCTATATGCTTAATATTTTTGTATAGATACAATCTATGAGTTGAGTAATTTCTCTGTGTATTTTTTTTTTATAAAAGCATCTTTATTATAAAATCATTACTTTGTTTGTTACTATATGCACACCTTTAAATTTACTTTAGAGTACAGGTTTTTATAAATGAAGTCATCACAAAAAAAATTCTGTGAATAATTTTCCTTTCAGAATATCTTTTTCAAATTTTCTTTGCATTATTTTCAAATATTTGTGTATCATGTATTATTTTAGACTTAAAATGTTTATAAGTTATTTTAAAAGTTTACTTGAAATGTCCTTCATGCGTTGTGATTTGCCATTTTCATAAGTTTGCTGGTATAAAATGGGCAGTGCAGTATCAGGACTTTCATTTGCACTCAAGAGGTTTGTATGAAAATTTTTCTAACAGTATTATGACAACACAACAAAAATTTACAAACTTTGAATGCAGAAGGTTAATTGGAACTAGATGATTTAAGCGTTTCTATGTCAGGAATATATAATTTCAAACATAACCTCTAAATTCTGATATAAAAAGGATTGTGAAATGTTCTTAAGACTTCAAAGAAAAGAAATCATCAAAAGAAAAAGGAAGTCACATTATATGTATATTGATAAGTAATTGTGGAATCAAATCCATGTTTAAAGAAGGCTGTTTTGATTATTTTAAAACTTTGTATAAATTCTCTTGCAGTCTTTATGGTCAGGCCCAGGACCATCTCCATTAGAACGGCTGCTTGAACAGCAGAAGCAGAGGCGAGATGGTGCCACACAGTGAAGTAGTTGAGCAAGCAGAGAGGGAATTCTTTCAGTCATTAAAATAGTGGCTATCTAATGCCTTCTTTCCTGGAGGAAGAAATGCTGCGTAACATCTCAAAATGCATCCATTTCACAGAAGAAGGTGAAGCTATATGTGTGGAGATGTACAACCTTCATTGCACTGTAATGAGGCACTGCATATACTCTGTGCATCCTTTTTAAGTAAGGTGTGCTTTTTCAGGTTGTGCTGAATTTCGCAACTAGATATGCATCCATTATTACTACTACTACTACTACTATTCATACTGCAGATCAGTTAAGTTTTTTTTTTTTCGGTAGTGCCGGACCAGAAGTTCCAGCTCTTTCCATGTATCTCAAAGGCTTAGTCGTTGACTACGGATATGCATTTTGTTGGTTTCCTTTTCTTTTGATTCGGAAGAGGTCTCTGCATATATGTACATATGGTTTCTTATTCAGTGGAGATCTCTGATATCTATGCAAAGGCTTTATTTTTAAAGAAGTGATAAGAGGCTCTATGCAAATATACTAAGTGATTGAAAACTTAGTTAGTTCCTGCTGCAGCGGGCTAGTATGGATATAGGAATATTTTAAACAATATTAATTTTATGCTATTTTTTTAAGTGCCATTCTATTCACCAAAGGAGGAAATCCTGGAAGTTTCAGAGATGTGATTTAAATTGTGCTATGATGTTTGAAATCTATGCAATTGTTTCATAGAGATACATTTTTGTTAGGTACTTACACAAACACCTTGTGGCTCTGATTTTTTCTAATTTCATTGTGAATGAGACCATTCACAAATTTGAAAGTAAAACTTTTTATTTTCATCTGGTGCCTAAGTGAATCGAAATAATGTTGTGACCCAAATTATATTCAAATCTTATTAATCAAATAAGGGACAGTGTTTGCTTTTGAAAACAATGAAATCTGTAATATTCTTACACAGTTTCAGAAATATAATACTTCTGATTCTTTTGGTTTAAATAAGCCTTTTTTTTTAAAAAAAAAAAAGTAAGAGAAAAGCATAAATGAAATGTGACAGAAATCATTCCTTGAACATATGTAAGAATGTACCTGTAAATTGAGCATATCTTGATTCCATATCAGACAAATTTTTGAAGTAACGATTGGTATTTAAAATTTCATTGGAAACTATTATGTAGAATCTGCCCTTCCCCATATGTACCATTTTCTTCTCGCACTTTTAGACATTTACTTGACCACAATCATGCTTACATCGTATCTTTTGTTGTAGGTTCTATCTTTTATTCCATTTGGATGTGCTTTGATAATCCTTTTGATCATTACTGATTTCTGAACTTCCATTATTTAACTAATTCCAACACCATAACCAGAAAGAGAAGATAGTAAAATTTTTATGGCATACATGTGCTGTTCTTTGAGCTACTAGTTTCTATTTCGTTTTTTTAAATTACATCTTGTTGAGGTTTTTTTTAAATATATATAATTGAATTCTTATTGACATATGGTTGTAATAATTTGGAAATTGCTCTAAAAGGTGGTTTTAAAACAACGTTAAATAAAAGTTGTAGAATTTAAGGCAGAAAAAAAATTGTATTAGGATATTGACTGGATTTTGTACAATTCTAATTTATTTTTAATCACTCAAAGCCATCATTATGAATGTAAAATTAATCATTATAGAACTGTTTGTATATATATACCATCTTATTCTCTTCACGTTGTGAAACTGTACTTTAAAAAGTTATGAACTTTTAATAAAAAGGAAAAACTTGCAACAAAATGTATTCCTAAATTGTTAATTTCTGGTTGTTTATTGCTTAATTAATAAGATTTTTATTTTTGTATTTTGTAAGTATATACTGGCTTTTCTGTTAGTATTTTTTATTAATATTTTATGAAAAAAGGAAATTTCGTATGATCATTAGGTGTGCAACACGTTTATATGTAACAGACAAATTTAAAAATGTTTTAGGCCATGGTTAAACATGTCTCTCAAAATCTTTTCTTTAGTTGCATTTTAAGCATTTCAGTTATTTTCAAAATTTGTGTAGCATATTTAAAGTTTTAACAAAACATGCAAAATTTATATTATTTAGTTTTTATATATACCAGAACATCAGATGTATTTGAACAAAAATATATATAAAATTCATTACTTTTCAACACATTTTGTAAGTTTTTAAAATCTCAGAAATGCCAATTTTAATGAAGTACTTCATTCACTATTTCATTTCAGATGTAATTGTACTATATTTTGTAATATTAGAAAATTTGCAATTTATATAGAATACTTAAAACACCTTTTTGAAATATTGGATAGAGTTGTATGTATGTGCAGTATTGCAACTAATTATCTTTAATGAAATTTTAATTTTTATACAATTTTTAAAATTACAAATTAATTAATCAGTGTAAATTTTATTCTTCAGATAATAAACTTCACTTTTGTTTCAAATAGATTTCAGAAATTCCCAATTATATTTATAACCTTGTGTTATTCATTATTAAAAATAACAATCTTACTTTTTGTTATTAATAAAATTCATTTTGTGTAATTTAATGAATTAAGGTTTTAAATCGCAATACTTTTTCTTCATTTTTCATGAAAACTTATGTTTTGTATAGAGGTTGCAAATATCATGCGCCAAAAATATTTTTTATAGTAATTTAGTGTATTGCAATGAGATTTTTTGTGATTTTAATGTAGCACTGTTATTTTAAATAAAATATATAATTAGTTTTCCTCCTATTTGATGAGAACAATCCATTATATAAAATTATAAGCTTCTCAATTCTTTTGTCATGTAGTATTTCACATTTTATTAATATGAAAAACAATTTTTTTATTCTTGTAACTTAACAAAACAACCACACATATTATTTGTAACCATGCTGTTCAATAAATGTCACATTTCAAGCGTAAGTTTTGTTTCTCATTCCCATTGGAAAGTCCAACTTTGTTCAGAATTTTCTTCCTTACAGTGTACAACAAAGTTTGATTGTCTCTTTTTCCAAACACTGAAATCTGTCAAATTCTCAGTTGGGGAAAAAAAATGTTACGTACAAATTTTTTTTAAAATGAATCAGTAATGAACTGTATTTCACTTCATTTTGCCTGAGCCGATTACTGTCCAAATTAATTGGGTAATTTTATGTTTAAAACAGTCTTTAAATTTTATGTTATTGCTTCAGAGCAGGAAAGATATATTACATTTGGAAGTCACCTATAAATTTAGAAATAAGACTCCAGCATTTTTATGATAGTTAAGGGCTTCTCAAAAAATTATTTCTATATCAAATGCTAATTTGTTTGCCATTAAAGCTGCATATACTAGAAAATGTGGCAAAGACTAAAATTTTAATTTTTGTAAATTACATTAATAAATCCTATTACATATTAGGATTAATTATTTTGACTTGAGTTTTATTAGTATTTAAAAATGTCTAAAATGTTTGTGAAAATTCAATTGTTTAAAATATGATTTTATAATGAGTATTTTATACTATAATTGAAAATATTTGTTACATTGAATATACAGAAAACTGTAGATGAGTTCAATAGGTATGGTATTGTCAGCCTTTTACTGCTATATTAGCAGTTATTCAATAAAATAGAGTATAAATACACAAAGGTACCAACTCTTTAAGTGCTGCAATTCGACATAGCATCGAAGTTCTAGGAAAATATTCAGCCATACTACCTTCTACAGTCGTCCCTAATTGTGAAAATGTTGCCTGTGCACTAACATTTTAATTGTGTTTCTTACATGTTCGATTGGATTCATGTCTGGCACACAATCCAGGTTTATAAACAATTTGCTAAAATTGTCCAGAATGTTTCTCAAACTAATGATTTAGGTTTTGTGGCTTAATGCATTGTCATACTTAAAACTTTAATTGTTTGGATTCATAAAGTCTACAAATGGTCTTCAAGCAGCTGAACATTACCATTTCCAGTTAATGATTGGTTTAGTTTGAGTTGAGAACCATCTAAAGACAGACACTCAAACCCTCTCTCTCTCAAGTTTTTTTCTACTCATTTAGGACTCAATCAATGTGTTCTCAAGCTCAGCAGAGGAATTGTAGTTGAGATAGTTGTTTGACAAGCCAGATCTGTCTTGTACTGCTGTTTCCCATCAACACCAAATTACAAACATATGTGACAATTTTTGCCATCTGACAGAAGTATTAATTATCTGGCATCTGCTATCAAATAGATGCAGTTGGCCATATGGTGGCAAGTAATGCCTGAAATTATACATTTTCAGTGCACTGTACATAAAGGAATGAATTCCCTAACAATTTCCCCATGTGTCGCACTCTAATTAGTATCCAAAGTCTTCAGTGATTTATAGCTGCACAACAAGGAATTCAGTAGAAATGAAAGCCCTAACAATGCATTACTTAGACATTTCTACTGTCATCAGTAAAGTAATAAATTCAGTCTAAATTAGAATAAAGCAAAAGTAGATGATATAGTATTCCTTTTCCAAGCAAACCAAATTTTGAACTATGTAGAGATTCAAAGAGAACATTTTAATTTACAGAGTTATGAAACGACTTTTTAATACGTTTTCCTCATTCAGACAAAAAATTCTCACCATTGATATATCTGCATGCATACCATGAACGTCTCATAGTTTATCTTCCTTAGTAAATATTGTTTCGGATGTCTGTATGAGCTAGTAACAGCAACAAATAGTAAAAGAAATTTATACACTTCATAATAATCTCTTATTTTAAAAGCTTTTGCTTTTAGATAAAAATGAATATTTGTTATAAAGAAGACTAATTTTCAGCAGTATTAATTAAAAAAATTTTAAAATGTGATTTGGTAATAAAAAAAATCAAATTTGCAAAAAATAATTGATTGTAATTCACCTTGTTACATGTAATACCATAGCCAAATTTAGTTTTATGTTATTGAACCTGACAATCATCTGCTCCTATAATAATACAAGCATCAAGTTTTTTTTTTTTTAAATAACTTTCCTTTATTGGTTCATAAAACAATGCATCCCATCTTGCACTAATTTAAAAAGGTAATATTGAATTAGTTATTGTGTAAATACACAATACTATTATATTTGTATAAAATCAACTATAAAATAGAAACTTGTTTACTAACCACAATTTAATTGCTTCAAATAAAAAAATAATCTTGATATACACTATTCAGAATGTACTTTATCACACAGAATTTAAATGGTAAAAGTAATAAGTACCAGTTAAGGTACTGAGATAGATTAGCTGAACTTCAACAAATTTTCATCATAGCACCTGAATAATGGAAACAATATAAATCATAATTACAATCTTTAAGAACATGGTATATATCAAAATAAATATTTTTAAGAGATATTCATTCTTAGACTTGTCTAGTAAATTGTGAAGCTATTGTAATTTCAAGTAACAACAAAGGAAATTCATAAAAACATATTGAAATTTTAAGTATAACAACTGTTTGAAGTTCAGACTTACTCAAAACTAGCACTATCTCGACATTCCAAAATAGAAGCCTTTATGGAGCCAGTAAAAATGTAATACAATTAGTCTGTGTGTGGGCTTACTGGTACCAAAATATATTTCCAATGGATGGCATGCTAGGTAAACTGACCATGTTCTTAAAGATCTAAATATGTAACAAGGAATGCTAAGTTTATTATCACAGCAATTGTTCTATCATCACATAAAGAAAATTTATGTTGAATCCAATACTGCATTTTTATCACAAATATTGATATCGATTTAATCATTAAAAAACAAAAGTAAAATATTCTCAGAAACTATATCTAAGAATCGATTTCTTTGGGAGAAAAAACTCAACAAAAATAGGACAAAATTTTTAAAACAATTCTACCAATCTTAAAAAACCTTATGATTATGAATCCAAAAACATTGTATAACAATTCTATGCAGAAACAATAAAATGCAAGGTTACAGTTTTAGTTAAATAACTATATTTAAAAATGAAAATTAGATATAAAATTTTCATTCTCTTTTATTGTTTCAATGTTAATACATGCAAATTTAAGTGTAATAGTACAATATTAGCATTTCCCTTTTAAAAAATATTCTATTAAATAACTCATTTTAAAATTCTCTTTAAAGAAATTATGAGTAAATTCTACGAACAGGTAAATTATAATTCCACACCACATTTTAAGCTCTAGAAAATTTGAACTTACATTTAGAGATTACCTTCATTTGCCAATGAAAATTGATTTAGGTTACAATAGAATCACAAAATACGATTGATAAAAAATGTAATTTTGGATCCAATTACCAAATTCAAGTTCAATATTTTTAAAAGTGCATAGCTTTTACATGTACTAAAAAAATAAAACCGATTACTTAGCGTAGTCACAAATAAATAAGTCTTAACGTTTTCATCCTCAAAATATACAAAGGAAGTTACTATTTATAAGAAAGCTCTCACAGTTTTTTATCTTTTTCAATCAACACTAATATACAATTACCCGAAAAAGTTGTAAACAGCATAAATTACACTGTATCAAATGGCATACACTTAAAAAAGTGCATATTAAATCTTTGCAAATAGAGTATTAATATTGAGAATTATCAAACTTCACAACTATTATATTCAAAGTTCTCAAAATAGATTCTAAATCTTTGAAAGTGTAATATTTCAGCTTCCAAGAACAAGTTATTTCTAAATAATGCTGGTTTATTTATAATTCTATAGGTGCAAGAACCTACATCACACATTCAGACACAACAACAAAAATTATAGTATTGAAATATTAAGCTGTAATACTTTACACAGCACTTGAGTATGAAAATGCAAATAAAGAATACCTTTTTCTTTCTTCTTGTGTTTTATTTATTTCTAGAAATTAACTAACAAAGGATTGAGAGAAGTGCTTATATATGAATCTCAAAAATATATTGCCTGAAACGTTTTTCTGAACAATCACCTCACATAGAAAAATGTTTTCATAAATATCACCACCAAAACTTTAATTTTTAACATCAGTAACGCTTCACTATATTTTGAAGCTAAAGTAACATCAGAACTATCAAAGTAACACATTTAAATTTGGGGGTTAAAAGTATTAAAATCATCAAAGCTCCTTCATTTAATAAAAATCACAAATATTAATTCATGTCTAATTTTCCAAAATAAAAAATGTGAAAAAAACAACAATGAAACCTTGGTAGCTCTAATGTTACAAATATATATACATACAAAAATATTAACACTAAAATTAGAACCTTGTTAATGTTATAAAACAAACCATCCTTGAGTATAGTTAGTTAATACTTAATAAAATTTCAGTATAATAAAACATGCACGAGTTTTGTGTGTAATATATGTACAATTTCAAATGAACACATGCATGAGTCATTCAAAAACATGGCAACATGATGGATATAGAAAGGGGAGAGAATCAAGGAGCTTCAGTCATATTAATCTGTATGTGATCGGTGGGATTATTTTTATGAAGCTCATTGCAAGTATTTTCGTGATTCATAATTGAATCAAAATTTAAAACACTGGGTTTTGCACCATTTTCAACATTTGCTTTGTTGATTTCAGAAGAGTCTAGAAGTTTCAGTAAACCTTCTGGTTTTTTCTCTGGAGTATTGCAGTTAGAAGTATCTGAGGAAGTGACCTCTTCTGCCAAAATAGTATCTAAGTCCCTGATAGCTTCAGTGATTCTCATCTGAATGGCATCAGTATCAGACGTCTCACTACAGGCTGGGAGTGTCTCTAAGCTTAATGGTTCAGAAGTGCAAGCACTGTTGCTTTCCTCACCGTTGACATTCTCATCAGCAATCAAATCCTCTACACTTCCTCTTAGATTTAAAAGACTAGGAGATATATCCGCAGCAAGTTCACCCTCATAACCCATGGAGAAAGAACTGCTGGATGGAGACTTGTCACCATAAGCACCAGGATCAAAATCAGAAGACATTACACTGTCGCAATCTACAGAGAGTTCATTTTCTCGCTTTGGCATAAAGTCACTCTCGAATCGCAAGGAAATGTTCGGGGGAGCATTGTGAAGATTGTGTTCCCTGAGCACAGGCTGAAGAGTATTCCAACGGGATTCAAATGTGGAACATTCTGAGAGAACATCTCTGTTGTCATACAAATAATTTAGAAGCGTCGACACTTTTTGGATAGTTGGTCTGAAGGAGGCAGGAAGCCAACAAAATTGCATAATTTTGAATCTAAAAATATGCAAAGAAAATGTTAATCATCAAACCAAATTTTCTTCTATTAATAATCTGCATGTAATTTATCAAGACCTGTCAAATAGTTTCTTAAAAATTCAACAATATATTTAGGAAAAAATTTCGAAAATACAATAATTAGCTTTAATGCATTTATTAGCAAAGAATTTTTTTTTTTTAAATATGTAATAATTCTGAGGAAAAATCTGGCTGGGAGGCCTAGTTGGTTGGTTGCTTGCCTTGTACGCCTAAGGTTGCAGGTTCAACCCTGGCCCAAGTTGCTGGATTTTCATTATGCAGAAAATCCACAACGTCCATGTAGTATGACTATATGGCATGTAAAAGATCCCTTGTATGCCTGTCTGGCTTATGTGCTATCGGCAAAATTGAATTCTGAATAATGCTTTTGCATCATCAGAGCAAAGGTGTCTCTCTCTGGTGAGGAAACTGGGTGTCAAAATTACTTGTGGCTATTGGTGCTGTACTTAAAAAGATACTAACTCCTCAGAATGTACTAGGTTTGCAATGGTAAAATACCAATCCAGAGCCCCATTAGGGAATTTTTAAAAAATGAATTCATGCATACATTTACATTTTTATATACTCTGTATCAGTTCTTCTTTACTCTGAATAACTTAGTTACTCTCCTGCGTTTTCATATAGTACTAAAAATTGGAAAAGTAGAAAAAAATTGGCAAAATTTATCACAATGTACTCACATTTTTAAAAAAAGTTTTACTTCTAAGAATGATTTACTTGACTAATTTTGAAAATGTGCAATAACAAATTAATTTTAGCTTTATATAAAAAAATTTAATATCTTGTGCATTCTAAAATGGAAAAAGTGCATAGATATTAGGAGTCAATATGAATAAAAAATTTGTGCAAAAATAATCTTAAAATAACTGAATCTAAAAGAGGACCAATATTAAATATTAAGATGTATCTTACATCATATCTTTATGCACACAAGGAGTCTTGGGTTGCTCAAGTTTCAAAGCACATTCCATTAAAACCTTTTGAATGACATCATTATCACTTAAATTCACATATGGTAATTTACCAAACTCGAGAAATTCCCACAATACAACTCCAAAGGACCTAACAAATAGAAAAGAAATGAAATTTCACTACATGTACACTTGTTTAAAGCTGTTAAGGTAAATTTAATTCCATTTGCTTTAATTAAAAAAACTAAAGATAGAAAAAAAACAATTTCATTTATATATTTCTTTCAAAAGAATATGCATAAAAAGCTTGCATGTTATTAAGGTAAAAATGCAATTACTCAATGCAGAAATAAAAATATTGAAATAGCTGTTTTTACATCATTTGTATTAATAGTAAATACATATGATAGAATAATACTATTCTAAATAGCTCCATCTATTCAGAATAATTTGTAATACCTACAAAAAAAATATGTAATATATTGAATTATTTTATTAATTATATTTAAATGAAAATTGTTAATTTACCATATATTAGCTTCTCTGGTGATGTCTTTTGCTTCAATAACACTTTCTGTACACATCAACGACTCAGGAGCACACCATCTGATAGGAAAAGCAATATCACCAAGGCAATAGAAATCTCCCTGAAAAGATTAATACAATTCATTTCCCCTACAACATACCATTTTCTTTTGCTCCAATCTAATTTTTCGGAATGCAAGACCACATAATTTCCATAAATTATTTACCTGGATTTATATATTTCTTCAATCTTTTAAGAGGAATTAAAAATATAAAATTATAAATTTTAGTACACTGATAAAACTTAAATATAATTATTGGAATTGATTTAAATAAAATTAACTTTTTATTCAGTAAATTTATTATTGTTTTTATTTATTTTGGAAGAATATCACATTAAATATGCACTTTTTATTTGCTAAAAGACAGATTAAACAATTTCCAAATCAAAGGGCACAAAAAACAGTATATTTGAATAAATCTTGTTCAAAACATGTTAATTTGCAGAATAGTTGCATAAAAAAAAAAAAAAAAAAAATCAAAAAAAAATTTGTTTGTATCCAAAATTTCTGCTTCAAAGAACAAAAAAGCCCATGTTATAAATATCAAAAATATTTTTGCTGCATGTGTTTAAAGATCTTTCTATAAATAAAAACTATATAAAATAAAATTTTAAATAACTTCTATAACAAGATATTATAATATCACATATAATTTCAGTATAACATAGAAATGTAAAATATATATAATAAAAAAAGTACAGAACATTTGAATGGGGTAAAAAACTTAACCACACTATAACTCATTTTCATTTCTAAAACATATAAATTTTGGATACCTACATTTTTTAAGCAACACATTAAATTCCACTCTATTAAAAAAGAATTTACATCTATGGATTTAAAATACACAGTAATATAATCCAGAACCAACTATACTCTTAAGAATACAGCATTAAAACTTAACACATATTTATAGATTCTGAAGTGGCTTATGGCAGCATTAAGAGAGATAAGCTATTTCAGGTAATCGCATAGTTTGGAATCCCCACTAAGCCTATTAATTTCACCAAAGCCAAACTTAGTAATGTGGCATAGGATCAAAATCTAAAATAACTTATCTGAGCCTTTCATCATCCTGCAAGAGGCCTGTATCAAGGAGATCCCCTTTCATGCCTGCTATTCAACATAGCATTAGAAAAGTGCATCAGGGACAGTACATTAGACCTAACAGGCACCTTGTGAAATAGGTTGCTGCAATAATTGGCCTACGCAGATGAGATAAGATATTATTGGAAGGTCAGAAAGGGCACTCAAAAAGGATTTCTCAGCTCTTGAATCTTCTGACACAAATATGGGCTTCAATGGGTCAATAATGATAAAACAAAATTTATAGAAATCTTATCCCCCACAGTAAATTATTCTAACCTTTTGAGAACTAATAGTTATATCTTCGAAAAAGCTAAATTTAAATACTTGGGTACAATAATTAATGATAAAAATAATCCAAGAGTAGAAGTTGGTAACAGGATCAAAATGGCTAATAAATGCTTGTATGGGCTGAATTAAGATCTAATTTAATCAGCCACAACACTGAATTAAGAACTTACAAAACACTAATATTACCTGCCTTGCTTGTAGCTTACAAAGATAAAATGCACCCATTGGACTATTTGAGAGAAAAATTCTCAGAGCTATGTTTGGACAAGTGAAGGGGGATGGTGGAGAACCAGATATAATTTTGAACTGTACAGGCTTTATCGGCAACCACAAATAACATGTCATCAATAGTAATAGATTAAGAAGGCTTGGCCATATTTGGGGAAGCAGGTCAGAAGATAATCCCATTAACATCTTGACATTTAAAAAACCTGAGGGAACCCAAGCTAAAGGAAGATCATCAACTAAATGGTTGGTTGACGTTGAGGAAAACCTAACTACTTTGAAAATTAAAAATTGGAGGAGTCCATACAAATAGAGGATGCTGCAAGGAGCATGTGGTTGAGGCAGCCAAGGCCTGTAAGGGGCCTGTTGTGCTGATGAAGAAAAAGTATATTTAATGGCATGTATCTTGGGATTAATTTTAATGGGCATTAAAAAAATTTAACAGTCTTAGACAAAAAGTGTGCAGTTTCGGTTGGCTCAGCAGTTTAGAGATACAGTGCCTGCTTCATAAGCTCAAGGTCACAAGTTTGATCCTGTCTGAAATTGATAAATTTTCTGAATACAAAAATCATAAGCACATATATCATTATGTGGTAAGTAAAAGATCCCTTGAATATCAATTTGGCTTTGATACTCATGGCAGTATTTAGCATCTAATGTGGACTTGAATTGAATTGCTTCAAGCATCAAAAATTTGGTAGCAGGAACTTCCACCAATGAAATGGCTCTCACATTTGGGGACTTGCTGCATCTGCAGCTCATTTGAAAAAAAAATCAAAAGACAATTGCAGACAACACATTATTACTAAATTGAATTTTAAAGCTTTCACTATACTTCCTCTCTTCAAATTTCAAATGAATACAGGAATTCATTATTTCAACATACTTTAATATTTAAACGATAAAGTACATCATTGGTTCTGCAAAATTTTACGGCCACTTGTAACCCTCAAAGATTTTAACCTCTAGCATGAGCTTTGATGTTAAAGAAATGAACTTGGGATCTATGTTGGCCTCAAAATAATTTTGATTAAAATTTTAAAGCACTTCATTTATCATAAAAATTCATTTCTTAAGAAGGATTGTGCAGTGAATGTATATTAACCCTTTCAGAAGCACTGGTTGTAAGGTGCAACCCCAATTTTAAAAAAAAATTGCTAGAAAATTATGTGCAACTTCCTACTCGTTGACCTTAAAATAAAGTTTGTTCTATAAATGATTAACACATGACAGCATCACTTGGTTATTGATATTTAGAACCAAAAAAAGCAGCCTCTTAATTCCTGTATTTTTTTAGTCTGTTGTACTTCTTTACTTTTTTCAATATAAAATATTCTTAAAAACTTTACATACATAACATCCTTACTAACATTATAAATGTGAAAGTTTGTGTGGATGTTTGATACTCTTTCACATAAAAACTTAATGGATTTTAATGAAACTTTACAATAATATAGCTTATTCATCAGAATAACACACAGGCTATAATTTATAAAGATATTGTGTGAAGTGTCCAAAATATATCAATAATTGTCAAGTAAGTAGGAAAAAATTATGTCATCTGCAAAAAACATGCAACAGCATATATGTATGAAGCAAAACTTTGCATTTTGTTTTGTCAACACCAGGCATCAGGAACTGTGAAAGCTTGAACAGGCTGAGTGTGAGGCTGATTACAATTTTAACATAAAATAAATACAACAAAAAGTAATATTAACGTATTACACTTCCAGATATGAATTATTTAAACTATTTTAAGCGTTCATTACACAAAATGTGTATAACAATGTATTACTTTTGCTGACCAGAGATCAGCTTAGGAAGGTGTTTTAAAAAAATCAACCCACAAGAGAGTTATGGGGAGTTATTGATGACAAAAAAAGTCTTTTTTTTTTATCAGCTATTAGATCTACAGACTTAAAATTTAACAAACAAGGTTTTTTTTTATTCAGCTGAGATATGCAAAAGCTTTTTTTTTTGTTTAATTTGCAATTCACGTAAAATTAGCTCATTAAAAACTTTATCCCTCAATCTGTATTGTTTAATTTTTCAATTCACCTGTGCGAAGAAAGGGTATAACAGCTAGTGTTATTATATTTACAATTTGCAATTATTACATACAAATCCCTTTTTCCCAAAGAAACTTGCACAAAACATTTTTTTTTAGTACTTATTTTTTCACATTGCACTATGAAACTAGAAAATGCAAATGTTGAGTAAATATAAGTGCACCTCTTTGAGCACTGAAATTATGTCCACTCTATTCACTTAGTAAACATTCTGGATAAACTCAGATGGAACTCAGGTGTAACACAGCTAGTACAGTTTGCAACCTTGCCAAGCAGTAATGGAGGAACAACTGGAATGAGGGGGGTGAAAAAGACCAATAATCCATTAGATAAAAAAGAGGAAAGGAGTATGAATTTGTTTCAGAAGCAACGATCATTTTACTGTACAGTATTTTCAAAGCAGTTGTGATTGAGTTCATCTCCTTTCCTTTTTTTTATAATAGATTTATTTAATTTTTTACAATATTTCCTGCTTTTCTAAATATCTTATTTTGATTGAATTCATTCTTTTATTATTATTCTGTTTAAATTCTTGACCAATATTTACTTAATATAATTATGCTAAACATGCCTTGTCAAGGGCTTAACATTTTTGAAACAATGACTTTTTTATGAGCTTTGGAAAACAAAGCTAAATCCAAAATGTTGATTATATTCCATAAGCTCAAAGCATCCAAGGTGAGCTTTATGGAACACAGTACAAAAACACCATAGGACTCCATGGATGTGCAAAAAATGCAATGTTGGGTTGTGTAGTATGTTCCAAAAAAAATTTCTAGCTTCCAGAAATTCCATCAAAATAGCATTTCAATTTTTATATGTTGATTTGTCTTATAGACTAGAAGCCGTATAGAAATTTTTTCTACTCTGTTACAGACAAAGTGAGCAACTTAATTCACCAACTGGTATGTTACAATTGCAGAACTCAACTTGTAGGGAAGGGGGCAGATTTAGTAACAGATTGTTGTGTATTAATTTTTAAGGAAGTAATTTGCATACAATTTTAAGTTCATTAAAAAAAATTTTTAACTACTTATTGAATTACAGCTTTATAATAGGGAAACTCACTTTAATTCACAAATCTTCATTTCTCATGGATCAACAGGCATTAAACAAATATACATACCATAGGTAGGAAATGTAAAGTGGTTGGCATGAATCAACTGTTGTCTTCTAACATTTATATTCTTGATATTTGAAATTTTAACTCCTCAATTTTATTAAGTTATACAATAGGAGAAAAAACACATGAAAGTGCGAAACATCAAAAACCATGGGTTTTCCTTCATCTGCTCAGAAGTTTTTAAAATACAATAGCCTCACTCAGAATGTCTATTTACATATCCAATATTTTAAAATATATTAATAAAAATAATAATAAAATTCAATAATAAATATGGTATAACAAACTTGCCTTATGTAAATATATGGCTGTTCCATAATCTCCAAGTTTCACAATGTTGTCTGGAGTAATCAAACAACTATGAGCAGCAACATCCCTAAAGCAAAATATTTTTCAAAAATTTACCATACTTTAAAATTCGACATACACATTCATTTCATGGTTCCTTTTACTAAATAGAGAAGGGGGAAATAAGATTCTACCTTTTATAAAAAACTTTTACAAAATGCTTAGATGAAATACAGAATTAAGAGGAAAGAATTTGATACCTTTAAATTTTAAATTTGATTTTAAATACATAAGAAACCTGAGACTTAGAAAATATTTTTCTAAATTTTATCACTATAATATCAGTAGCACCTTCTAAATCTGAAAAAATTCAGTTAGAACTTTCAAAAATGTATTCCCTCTGAAATAACATAATTACCGTATTTTCCTGTATATAATTCGCAGCGGCATATTATCCGCAGAGCCCTTTTTTTCGAGTAAAAAAAAAAACATCGTATAATCCGCAGCAGCGTATAATCCGCGGCAGTTTTGGCGGCGAATAATCTTGCTCCTTGAACGTCGACGGTCCTGGTAGGTGGAATATCAAATGATAATGGAACTTCGTCCATATTAAAAATCAAATCCTCTGTAAAATTATTTTCAACAATAATTTGCTTGCAAAATGTCAAAAAGTCGTCAGATTGTTTTTCCCAGTCATCAAGTAATTTCTGTCCGACTGTTGAACGACTAAATTGTTTCTCTTCATAAACCGGTAACACCACGTGGGCCCACCAGAAAAGTTAACAATATTCATTTCGCGTGCAATAACTCGGGCTTTAATTCTGATGCTAACTGTCGAGACAGCTTTCCCATCGTCCCTTTCTTTTAAAATCCATTTATTTATTTCTGCCTCTAATTCTGTCCAGTGAGGTTTTCCACGACGATCGGCCCTTTTACATCTATCGAAATTTTCGAAGTTAGTCTTGTTCCTTCTCTACAAACAAATATTCGATTCGTCAACGTTGAAAAATCTTGCAGCTTCTCGATTTCCGACTTCGTTAGCCTTCTCTACAGCGTTTAATTTGAAGTCTGCAGTATAGCTAACACGCTTACACTTCATCATGATTAAAACTTTCAAAGGATGCAACACCTCTAGTCAAGACAATGTTGTAAATGACGCCAGCGACTTGTAACTGCTATTTCCTTCCGAGGAACCGAATTCGTTCTTGAAAGTAATTGGACAAACACTAATTATGGCCGTAATATGTCAGCCGAATCGTGAAAGCTCCATCTTATTTATTTTATAAAACATAAACAGCATTTCTTTCAAAACGTTGTTAACTTTTCTGATGGAGAATGTTTTTTCTCAGATAATCCACGGCAGCGTATAATCCGCACAACGAAATTTGAAACTTTTTTAACACATAATCCGCGGATTATATACAGGAAAATACGGTACATTTAAAACACAAAACAGAATTATGTAAATTTAATAGCATCAATGTATATATAATACATTTGTATATATAAACAAATAAACTGAAACTCAGTGGGGCAACAGTCCATGAGGGCCAGGGCCTACTGTGCTCATCCCAGTATACGTGACCATTGGGTGCTGAGGTGCATGAACAGATGGTCAGTCTGAACAGAAACCCAGTGTTTAAGTCCCCAAGCAAGCTTGGTACTTATTTATCGACCCACTGCAGTAGGGATAAAAGGCTATATTCATCTTGCCTGGCCAGGGAATAGAACCCATACATATGGTGTGGAAGCGCAACATGCTACCACTCGACCACCAGGCTACATAAACAAATACTGCAGAAAATAGTCTATCAACAAGCAAATAAAACTAAATATATGATCATGCCTATTTTTCATGATTATTTTGTTTACAATAAATATTACAAGAGCAAATTAATTATTTTTTTTAAAAAAATGCATTTTAAATGCCAAGATACTAATTTACATAACTAAATATTAAAAAAAAATGGAATATTAAAATTTTACTTTTCTCACTCTATTTGATGTAAAAATAATGTTCTCACATACTTTTACAATAAACAGTAACTTAAATGTGTCTGCATATAATGCTTCAATTAGGTTATAAAAAAAAGGCTACATGTCTAAAGTAAAAATATTTGAAAAAGCTAAATGATTATTATATATAAATACCCCAAAAATATATATACTCCATAACTTTTAATAACATTTACACAAAGAGAAACTATTATTAAAAAATTCTATGAAAAATCAAGAGAGGAACTTTTTTTTTATTTTACAATGAATATTTTAAAATTATTTTAAAACTATGTAACTTCAAAAATACTCATTAACTCATAGAAAAATTTAAAAAACACAAAGCAACTTAAAGGAAATCAATTAAAAAATTAGGTGTAAAATGAAAACCTCAAAATATAAAAACATGCAGTAATAGAATGCAAAACAAAAAATAATCAACATACATATGAATATAACCATGTTCATGCATATACTGAAGAGCTGATGTAATATTACAAGCCAATCGAAGAAGTGTTCCATTTTTTAAAAGTGTTTCAGGTGATTTGCGTTGCTCTATCAGATACGATTTCAAGTCCTGTAAAATTAAATAAACAAAAAATAAAACAAAAAATTCCATGCAAAATACAGCATGTTAATGTTAATGGCTTTAAAAAAATGGAAGGGAGGAAACCTAAATTACAACAAGTTTTTTTCAGAAAATTCAGGAGATTTTTTTAACATGTCAACTTTAATTAAATGAATCAAGAAAAGCTATTGTGTTGTAATGTAAATTATACTTAAATGAAAATATAGTGAAACTCCAAATTCAAAATGAGAAATGAATATTGATAAGAAACAATTTACAATTTTTGAAAAAAATTTTGGGTCTTTCTTCTCCAATAAATAAACAAAAAAAAAAAAAAAAAAAAAAAAAAAGATATCAATCACAGAAATCCTCTAATAATATTTCATTTAATTTGCATTCTTCCTTTTTTGATGAAATCTGATTTTCGTTTTTAAAGGACTATATTCCCAGGTATGGAAAAAATAATAGTCTACATATAAAATTAAAAAGATATAGTCCTTTTAAAGAACTGTTCATTTTTAGAAGATGTTAAGTTATATCATAAAATCTAATACTAACCCCCTGCTTCCCTAAAAAAATATAACAAACTGAAGGATTCATTACCATATCACAATGTTCCATTATGAGTAAAAATGGATGAACCTCAAGACAACGACTCAGTAAAGTCAACATATTTGGATGCTTCAAATCTCTGAAAATTAAATAATGATTAAATTCTTAAAAGTATGCATGTTTAATGTGTATTTTTAAGTAAAAACATAAAAATTTACCTGAATGGACGAGTTTCTTGTAAATATTGCATAAGTTCAGTAGAAGTTGCATCCACTCTGAGTATTTTAACCACAACTTTTGTTTTTTCTTCAGTTTTCTTTATGTTATATGCTTCACCTTCCACAGCTTGCCCATACCATGTAGGGCCTACTTCCCGCAAATATTTTAAATGGTTCCTGGGAAAGTTCACCTGATATTCATCTAAAAATAAGAACAGTACAATTTGTTGCAAAACAATTCATCACAAATAAAAACCAATTTACAAAATATAAGTTTTAAATAGCTTATAATTCTGATCATTCTCAATAGAATTTTAAAAGATTCAGTAAAAATGTAACAGGTCTTTAATAATATTAATATTTGGAAATAGAGTTTTATGGTTAAATTATTTTATCCATTTTATTGATGTAAGAATAAGTAATGAATTGCTATGTTTGTGAAAGATCATTAATGTTTGCCAATTTTTTAACCTGTACCTTTCTATAAAATTTTCAAATTTGCAATCCATACAACAAAATATTTTATTTTTAGAATTTTTATGAATTTTAAATCCATTCTTAAATATTTTTATAACAATTTATAACTAAGACATTTTATTTACAAAGCATAAAAGGAGGAATTTTACAAATTAATAAGTTTCAGTCACAACAATTGAAACGATACTGGTATTAAAAATGAGAGTTAATTTTTTTTAAACATTTGTTTTGAATTTTTAGAGAAATACTTGACTAAATGTTTTGTAACTTTGAGCATGTAAAGAATATGCTTAAACTAGTACTTTCTAGCAAGTAACATAAATACTGTTTCTATATCTTTTGAACTTTTTGAACTATCTGAATTTCCATGATATTCAACTGCATTTTTTTTATACAAGTTCCCTTAATTTATTAATCTTAAGATTATAATGGAAAAATAATGACATTTTTCATAGAAGTACAGTAAAAGCTTTGCTTAGCTCACTGAATATTCAATGTTTTCATTTAAAACACTTCAATATATAATTCCAACGTAATGTTTTCAATATTTCTTAGGTTTAATGAAAATTTATTGTAAAATTACAGATGTTATAGTTAAAAAAACATTTGAAAAGTTTTAGACTGTTTAAAGAAATATTTTCATGAACACAAGTACTAATATGAAAATTTACACAAACACTGCAAGTAGCTAAATATTTTGTTTTAGAGACCAATTATTTCTAGATTTTATAATATAGGTTGATCAAAAATACTTATCAGTATTTGTTAGTTTTCACCTAAATGCATAAATCAAATTTCATTTAAATGTCCAAAGTTATAAAATATTCTGTAATTTCTCTAAAATGTCAGTATTTCAACAGAAATTTAAAGAAAATTTCTAAAATATAAAAATTACTTTAATTCTGAACATCACTGTAATTTCAAGTCATTATCAGAACAATTATTTTTAAGTCTTTGTGGTTTTTTATAATTCCCAGATTTCATATTCAGATCAAGTTAATATTACCAACAGAGAACAGTAATACAAAAGCAGAATTAAATTATTTAAAAAAACTAAAGGGAATTTTAAAAGTTTCTTATAAATTTCAAAAATTACACTTCTCAATTTTACAATATAAACACAGTCATATAAAACGGAAATTTTAAAAACTTTTATTCATTTTTAACAAAAAATATACAATATTAATACATTTTATTTGAAAAAATTCCAAGTCATTAAATTATTTTTAAGTGCAATTAAATGAATAAAAATAATGGGTAGGCATTTGTTTTAAATAAATACACAATTTACAATAACTTTTATTTCTGCTCGATAGGCTTCATAAAAGAAAATGTTAGCAAATTGTACATCTTTCATTAAACAGATACTTTTCGCAATAATACACAAGATAAAAATTAATGCAATAGTTAGCCTGGTTTTTTTATTAACAACTTTAAAATATTGAAAGTATCTATGAATTAAGGATAAATTAATTTTTTTTACTAAGGCTTTGTCTCCATGCATAGTAATTTTGTTGAAATTCTTTTAATCATTCTTTAATCATTTTGTAATTTTCAATTTTGGGGACATGGTATGATATAGACAAAAGATTTTAATTTAAGGATTTTCAAAATTTTTTTGGTTGCCTCTTATGTGTGTATACTATGAAAAAAAAATATTGTGCTCAAAATTTCATGAAAAGTTATCCATTTAATTTTTTAAGGAAAAAAACTTAAAATTTGTGAAGTGATTTTAAAATAATAATTTGTGAATAAAAATGAATATAAAAGCAAAAATAAGGTGCTAGTTTGATATCGGGGGTAATAGCGCCGAGTTGTTGTTTATGTTCGCCAAGATGGGCGATAACATTACAATATGGTTAACTTAATATTTTTATCGTTTGTCGATGTGGTTGCCATGGGAATAACGTATATTAGAAATAACTTTTATTGGTTTTTTCCTGTTGAAACCCTTTTAATTTCAGACAATTTTAAATAAAAATTTCTAATTTCTGTAAAAAGTGAACCATTTTCAGTGTAATTTTTCTAGTGTTTGCCTCTTCTGTATAATTCTGTGCTATTTTCGAATATGGATATTTCTAAAATGAGTGTGTGAGTACTAGAATATTTTTTTCTTAGAAGAATAAGTGTTGTGCTTTTAATTATCACTATAAATTGTTTACTTTTATTTTATTTTATGTTTTAAAAATGTTTTTTTTTAGGTTCTTTGTTCAATGCAATTCGTTGAAGGAACTTGCAATGCATGTTTCATAATGCAAGCTTTCACTACTTTGTAATTAGAATTCTTAATTAATTTTAACATTATGTAATTATTTTATTCATAATTTAATACAAAAATGCAATTATTACTTTTTTAATCATCATCTAATATTCGTTATTTATAACTTTTTTTAAACATTTATTTATAAATATTATTACATATTTTCTTATTTATTTATAATTAATATTATTTATTTATAACTATTACTGATATTCATTAATAATTGTTATGTTATTTATTAATAACTATTTTTGTTGTTTAATTAAAGCTATTGTTATTTATTTATAATTATGTAATATGTGTAATCTTATGCATTATTTTTATTTTTTTACAATTCGCCAATTATTCTTTTTTAAAATTCCTATTAAATTTTATTATATGATTATTATTTCTGATAACTGTTATTAAATCGCACTATATGAATATTATATATAATTACGATAAAATAATATAAGATTATTATATGCTGCTTATAATGCTATTATTACTACATGTTACTTTTTATTACATATTATTGATATTCATTATTTATTGATTGATCTAGATTATTCTCAATCTCTTCTGATATACTTTATTTGAAATACATTTCAATGTATTTCAAAAAAATTCTTTAAAATTATTGTGTATCATTTAATTACCGTTAGGCCTCCATATTGGATTCTATTCCAACTACAGTAAAAGCTGCTAGGCGCGATCTTATCACACCAAGCTACCCCGTTATCAAACTAGTTCAGGGTTTTTTAAGTTTAGAGCTTCCAAATTTTGTGAGGTTATAGAAAGAATAATAAAAATCAGATGTCATTTTTTGACCGATGTTTGTCAATTGAATGCGCTTAATGAGAAAAATTATTACATGAAAATATTTTTAAGGCTATTGTAAACAGATCCTGCCAGCAAAGTATTGATTGTTATTAATGTTGCACTACAAAGCAACACAAGACAACGGACCACTTAAGTGTTCAAGTCCTGAGAACAGCATTTGAGCTGGCATCTCCTTCTCCACCCCAAACTAACATGAGGAATTGGAGTCTCAACAGATTTAACATGGATCAGCTTCTCTACAAAATATGTGCCAAGACTCAAATCCCGGACTCAACACAAATAATCCCAACCATGAGTTACTTCACAATACCTGATATAACCTACTAGAAACAAAACATAGGGATAGCCTATTCTTATTCAAAGTAATAAATTATCTTAGTCAAGAAACAGATGAAAAATTTATATATAATGTCTTCTTCAAAACTATTTTTTCATTTTAATGTAAGTATAGGAATATATTTTATCTCAATATGCAATTACATTAATAAATAATGAGACAATAATTATGATTCACAAAATGCCCGTTTTTCAACATTAATAAAATAATTCAATATAAATAATATATGTGAATATTGTAAAAATATGACAAAGTAAAGTATATATGAAAAAAATGTTAAACAAAATTGTTAAACATCACTCCATTGTATACTGAATAGTACTTTATAATGGTATACGAACTTAATTGTAACATGTCTTTAAAGCAACAGTAGATCATTGTATCATAGAAATAATTATGTTTCAAGTAATTTACCAAACCAATCCTGAAGCGATATTTTTTCACATGATCCAGTGAACCGTGCCGGTCTTATATTTTCCCTTGTCGATCCCAACCCTCGACTCCTGATTTCCGGAAGTGGTTCAAAAACCACTTCATCAGGACTGATGCCAGTTGGAAGGCTGAACTGATTACTTGATGGGGGTGGGAAGATAGTAAATTCAGTCAGATTCTGAGCGGGTGCGACAGATGCTTCCCTCACATGTTCAGACAACTGATGATGCCTTTGAGTCAGCTGAAAATTTAAGAAATTTTACAAAAGAAATGTTCATTAAAAATGATTACCGGAATTATAAGAGCATTATAAACTTATTTTTTGTTTAAAATTGCTAATTATTAAAAGTAGTTGGATTAACTTATTTTCATTAAAGTTCTGTATCAGCACAAACAATAGCACTGGATTTTGATACAAATGGTACAAAATAATTATTGTTAAATACCATATGAAAACTACAATGTATTCTGTTAAAATGTAACAAACATTAACAAATGTTATTGTATGCACTCATTATTTTATGTCAAAACATAATCTTTGAAAAGATAATTGAATTTTGAATCATAAATATCTAAATCATACACTTTTCCATTTATTTCGACACCACATGCATCCTAAGAAAGCTACAATGATTGTAGTAACTCCCACAACACTAGCAGCAATCAATATCACAGATGGGTCCACAGTTCCTGTAAAAAATAAAATAAGTTTTACATATGATATAAGAAGTATAAAACCTAAACTATGATTATGTAATATCCAAATACAAAGTGTCTTTAAATACAATGACAAACACAAAAGTCAATAAAATAAAAAAATAATAAAAATAATCTAACAAAAAGTTCAAGTTAAAATCAATCTTAAAAATCATAAAATTTATAATAAAAACTATAAATTCATAAAATAAATTTAGGTTGGCTTTCTGAATTCCATATACCATATTCTGGTAAGCAGCAGTTAGCAAAAGCTGTTTTTTTTTCTTCTTTAATGCACTCTCTCAATAATAGTTGAAAAGTTTTGAACCTTAAAAAGTTTGATGAATGAATTCTAAGTGAAACAAAATGAACTGAATTTTGAGGATAAATCTAAAATTGAAAACCCTGATAAAAAAAATAACATACTTCAGTTCAAAAGAAAAAAAGAAATTATAGGAAATTAAGAACCTTTTCCAGAATGATGTTTTACTGATGTGAACTTTTTTTAAATTAAAAACATACACTGTTTTCAATTCTAAGAGAATTTAAGAAGTTAAGAAAGTCTTATATATTTGTAATATTTTGTATATATAAAGATAGATCTTGATACAGTTATGACAAATGTATCCTACTCATTTTGAAAAGTTTTTAAACTTACAGATTTCAAATCAAAAATGTTAATTACTAACACACAGCAAAAATATTACAACTATCCCTGAAATTAATTTCGATTGTAAAACACTCCAATCCTAAAAAATTCATTTAATTATGTAATATGACCAAAATAATGTTTTATAAATTAGATTTAAGTAAACAATTCTCATAAACTAATTTGTAATGAAAGGAGGCTCTTAATTGGCATTGGGTTGAGTGAGAGCATTTAGTTCTTATAAACCTTTATCTCCTTTCAGGACTTTTCAAGTGACTTTAGAGATGCTCTTCCAATTTCTTTTTTTTAATAATATATTATTTAAAATTAATAATATAACTATTGTAAATTAATAATAAAGAATTACATTTATGTGATTAAGATTACAATTAGAATTAAAAGTTAAAAATAGACAAAAAAGTCTTGACTTAGAAAAAAATTTTCATGATAGGAGTGAGTGGGAAGAGCTTAGCCAATCCGGTTGCAGCAAAGAAGTCTGAGTTAAAGATTTTTGGATAAGAAAAATTTAAATGATTTGTGGTATCAAGTGGAGTGTCTGTGATTGGCTGATCAGAAAAGTCAGCTATTTTCGCACTTAAATATGGTTGAGAAGTGCAACCAATCACAGATGAGTTCAAGCAAATCGAGGTGCATAACTTAAGAGAATTTAAAAATTAAAGATAAAAGAGAATTATTAAATGGATAGATTTAATTTGAAATTATAAAAAAGCAGGATCAATTAGCATAGCTCTGGGTTATGGAAATTAAGATCAAGAGTATATTTTTTTTATGCTAGTGATTGATCTATCATCAGAATTATCCATTTTATTGAAGAAATTAGTAGCATTTCTCATGATTGTTTGTTTCATAGTAGAGATTTTACACCTGGCTCTGTGAGATCTACATTCCTCATGAACCAGCGAGCATTAAGAATTTGCCAGACATTTAAATCTTGTGCACTTTCCGAGTAATTAATATGGATCTTTGTTGAATCTTCCCATACAGGGGAAGCATAGGCCAGGATACGTTTTAGGACCAGTAAGTGATAAGCATTTTGTTTCTATTACTTAATTTTGATTTTTTTTAAGGAGCTTTTCTTCTAAGAAATTACACTAGGCTTTATTGTACATTTTGAATATTTTTGCCTATAGTCATATTATTAAAATAATCACTAAGCAAAGAAATTTGAAATTTCCATATTTAATGATTCTTTAAGCTACTGATTTTATACAAGAACAATTTGAGATTTAAAATGTATATCAAAGCAAATATGCTCCTCCAATTTATTTTTAAGATAAAAAAAGTAATAACTTCTTTACTGTGCTTTCTTACAGAAATCAAAATGAATCAATTACTTGAAATGCATTTATTACCGACTTTCTGTAAAAATATTGAGCTGATGTAATTCTTCAAAACAAATGTACTTATTAAAAAAATATATTACATGTAAAAAAATCAATTATTAACTTTGATTAACTGACTTTTTTTTTACTTTTATTAACTTTGCTTCTGCTTATCTTATTCATTTTACTCAAGAAAACAAGTTCAAAAGCTTCACCATCAGTTACATCAGTTGACAATTTACTTGTCAAATAAAGGGTTAAGTCTTGGTGTTGCTAAAATCCTTTCATGTAGATGGGCTGATACATAATTAAGCCAGTCAACACTCAAAGTCTCTATATTGATGAGATGAAGTTTGGAAAGTAAGGCACTACTTCAGATGAAATTCTAGACACTTGTTGGTGGTTCAAAATGACACACACACAAGATCCACTGCTAATAACTCTTGTGTTGCTTTGAAGTGCAACATTAATAGACTATCAACTCTTCATTTATCTACTTGTTAAATCCTTACAGATTAATTTAGTTAAATACTAAAGATTAGAATTAAAAATTATAAAAGTTAAGTTTAATTTAAAATGTACAATGAAAAATATCACTTTCATCACAATAATATTTAAACAGTTTAAATAAATTAAAGTGGATGTGATATATTTTTCATGTATTTTAAATCAATATGACACATTAATCTGAATTGCATAATAAATCAAATAATGATTGATTCAAGTTGATGATCAAAATTAATAGACCTATGATTGTGCAACTCTTTTCATTTAGTAAAACACAACAGTGAAATATTAATCCTAATTATATAGGTTTTAAAAATAACCCAAATCCTACATTTACCAGACAAAAAAAATGGTATAAACTATATTATCGACCAATTAATCAAATGAGAAGAACTCGCCAAAGTTGCAATATGCAGCCAAAGGAGGAAAATTGCTCCCTCACATATATAAACACAATAACAATGGTGATGTTTTTTTACTTGGTATATAATGGTCAAGGGTATAATACATAAGTACCAACAACATTTATACCCGAATATGTTTTGACCTACAGAAATTTTTTTGTGTGTATAAAACTTCACAGCACAATAATTGTGACTTACTTAAAAGCTATATTCTCAAACACAAATAAAAATATATAACCATTATGTGGCATTTATTTCAAAGATAGTTTGGAAACTATTCAGCTGTGAAGTTTTTTTATTAGTTCAGGAAGAGAACTTATTTTGGGTAATCTCTTAACAGTGTAAATTGGCATCAACTATGTTTGATTCGAGGTTGGGTAGCATAGTTTTTCCAATTATTGTTAATTCAGCATTCTTTAGTTTATGTTTTGAATGGAAAGTAACACAGGAGAAAGTTCGGACTACGACAGTAAAAGGAAATGGAATAGTAATGTAAGTTTGATTAGGTAATCTTTGACAATACGAGCTGCTTAACTTTATATACTAATACATAAGGCCCAAAAACAAAGATTAAATGGGAAGCAGAATTTTAATTAAGTTATGATTTTATTATTCTTACAGACACAAGCACCATATATATGCAAGCTCAAATTATTGAACGATATGAACTATAATTGAATAGCCTAGAGTTATCGGTAAATCATAATAGCATCACTTTCCCATTACTTTTGTTTTTTTCCCATTATTATGTATGTTTAGATACAAAATCTAATTAAGATAACATGAAAACATCAACCAAAAAACTAATAAATATTAAATTTAAAAAAAACAATGCGCAAAAATATGCCAAATAATGAATAAATTCCATAAATAAAACAGATATACATCAATAGAACATGCAATAATTTAATAAAGAGTTGTGGTTTCATAGTGCCGGGTAAAATAAATGCATACCTTCGTGGACGGTCATGTTTTTAAATCTAGTATATTACTTCTCATTTACCGTACACACGATAAAATATTTTTAACGAAAAAATACATTCTAAATAGGAATGCTAATGAAATATACAAAACTAATAAAACTTTTTAAACGGATAAACACGGCACAAGCATATAAAATTTTTAAACGAAAACTTAATCATCGAAAACAAATGGGTGTAAAATTTTATTATAGATGTCACAGTAAGTTTGATACTGCCAAGAAGCAAAAGAGAAACTTCATTGAAAGCATTGAAATTAATACTGATTTTCTATTGGCTTAGCCCTGAAAGATGGAGGAACTGCGCGTAATGAAATCAGGAGATTCGAAAAACACATAATCATAGAACAGCTGTGTTTACTTTGTATTCGAAAAAATGTACTGTATTGACAGTCGTATGTTTCTTCTATTGCATCCACACACATTTCATTTTGCTAACCCTTCTAGCGGTGACATTCAAATTACGGACATATCTTTTCTTAGTTTTCAACTAATAAATTGCTTTAAATATATTAATTATATAGTGACATTTTTTAATCTGAAAAAAGCTTCTTAAATAAATTCTTTCTCTAGTACATTCTTATACCAAAATATGCCATCATTAGAAGCAGTGATATTTTAGTCAAGTTTCATGCTCCAGTTTTGATCTAGATGAGAACGGTGCTTCAATCAAACCTTGTGTTTTCCGGTTCTGATTTCACTAGACTGGTAATATAGGTTTTCAGAAGCAAAAAAAATGTTGAATATTTTCCACTGCCGAATCCTCTTTCCTAGTCAAAGTTCGATGTATCGTTGAGAGGGATCGGTTTGTAGAAACCTTGTCAAGGTTATTCTTACTGGAAAAACCTGAATAGTAATACATTGTATTCCTGATATTCATCATTTCTGGAGCATTAATGTTTTCAAAAAGTATTACTGGGGGTGAAGTTTGGGCGCTAGTTTTAATGATTTCAAATATTCACATTGATTTTTTTTTTATTTTTTAATTTCAGAATCAGTTCAAAAGCTAGTAGTGTAAACTAAATTAGATACAAATTTTTTCCAAAGCAATGAAATACTATTATTGTTTAAGAAAAATAAATTAAATTTTTCTTTTACAATTCATTAATACTAAACTATAAATAATTTTAACTTTTTGCTAGTTCTAGGGAAAATAATTCTTTATAATAATGAAAAATTTACATTTCGCTATAATCGATGCAGAATGTTTAGTCGATAACAAGGCAGAATTATAGTCTAGAAATTTCATATACCTTACTATCCTAAACCAGGGAGGAGAAAATAGCAGTCAGCAAAGAGTCTTCGCAGCCCATCAAGACAATCAGAGCATTTGTAACTGTAAATTACTAAAGTTCTAATATTAAACATTAAAATAAAATTTATATTTTTCATTTAAGTAAATCAGACTTTATCACAGCATATGTAACTCCTAACACCATTAAAAATATTAAAAATTCTGTTATTAAATTCAATTTCAAAGGTAACAAACATTTATAAACAGGATCGGCCTTCTCTATAAAGAGACCCGGTTGCAAGAAACGCCTTGTAGGCTAAAGAAAATTGCACAAATAAACATATATATTACCAAAGCATGTATTTAGTGTGTGATTTTGTTTTTGCTAATACATTAATTATTTCAGAAAAATTACAATTTTTTGCAATTTTTTCAAGCGGCTTGAACACATGTTTGACTGAAGATAACTCTCTATTAATTTTAATTTTCTGGAAGAGCGCTCAACAATTTCTTTTGTAACTAGCAACATAAGAAAAAGTCTTAACACAGTTAATACATTCAGAAAAAACTCATTATGACTATTATTATGTATTACAATATATCTTGTGCGTTATTTACATTCCTTTCATTCAAAATCTAGTCCCATAGCAAGCTAATTTCCTGGATTAGGTTTTTATCTATATTTTTGTAGTAAAAAAAACTTTACAAAGATCTAGAATATTTTTCTAATTCTTTTTTTTTCCCCTAAGGTTTTTATATCAGTGATTAATTTGTAATCAGAATCAATATTTGCTATGCTTTTAAATGTATATTCTATTTGTTCAATAACGGTATCAATTACAGAGTTAACCATCAAACTCTGGCGCCCCTGTTTGAGAGTTGGAATCAAATTAAGGTTTAATTCACGCCATAAAAATATTAGAAATTTATGACAAAAATGTTAAACTTATTTTTTAAATTTACAATTACATTATAGAACATTATAAGAACTACTAACAAACTACTTAGGTTAATGTATAAAAATTGAATATAAAGGGAAGAGCGCGTGCTGTTGTCTCATGCGAGTCAGGCAGAGAAGTATGCGAGATTGTCTGTGGAGAAGACAGGTTTTTTTGAGTGTACGTTCATTTCAGTTCAGTTTAGTTCATTTTAGTACAGTGATATCACTGTAAAAGTGGAGACTTGGCTAACGCCTTATGCTCCGATAAAATTTGGATTAGTTTTTAACCTAAGTTGTAACGTACAGCTCGTGATTGCATTGTCCATCAGTAGTTTGAATTATCGCCTTGTGCTTCAACTGAGATTGATGAAAGTAGAGTATTGAAAAACTATTAGCTGGAATTTTAGAATCTATTGTATGATGTAAAAATTTTTTCCACTTTTTGAACATGCTCTATTGTTTTACATTTCGCTATTGAGGAATAAGGCCATTCTCCGTAGTTGGAGATAAAATTTTTTCAAAATTTCACGCTGCGAATTGTATTTGATACAGTTTATAATATAAAATGTTCACTAGTTTCTTGTACTTTACGATCTTCTCACAAGGGAGAATCTGTTTGTTTAAAAAGGAAATATATATCATTTAATGGTAATTTTTTAGCTCGCAACTTATTGATTAAAACTTCTGTATTTCTGATGCCTGTCTGTTCCATTTTTCAAGATGAGAAATATAAAAATAATTTTTATGTCTTTTGCTCTTTTTCCATATTTCTTCACTTTTATTTTTGTGTTGTTTTTTGAAATGTGTATGTGGGTCTTCCCAAGTTATCCAAGAAATAATATTCCACGGCTCTGGAGAGGCTTTCGCTCTAATTTATTAACTTCTTCATTAATCCCTATTCCCTTGTGAACTGGTACCCAAATGAATGTAATTGATTGAACTATTTGGAGGCAGTGATGTAAAGTTGAACTTAAATTTAATATTATCGTATTGGATTTTCTATTAATATTTTGGATGCTTTTTAGAACTGATAAGCTGTCCGTCAGGATGATATAGTTTTCTGTTTCAGAAACCCAATTTTTTAATGCAGTCCATATGGCTATAGCTTCAGCTGTGAATATTGAAATCATTTCTTTCAGTATGAAATTTTGTCGAACTTTTTTCTTAGGGATCAAAATTCCTATTGATGTTTGATTAGTATTTTTTGAACCATCGATTGCGCTATTATGATATTGTTATTAAATTTTGGCTGAATGTAATCATTAAGCATATTTTGTACTATGTCATCTGGAAGATACTTGTTTTGAAATGGTAGTTCATGTGAGTACAGATGTTTATTTTGCGATTTTCGTAGATTGGAGGAGGAGGGATCCATTGAAGAATATCTACTTTAGAGATACATAATTCTTGGAGCAGGTTGATCGTCTTTTGAAAAATGCTTATCTCTTTTTCTCTATATTTATAAAAAATACTATTTATATTCCAAAATAACCTTGCGTTCGGTGACCAGTCTTTTAATACTATTTGCTTAGTTATAAATTTTTGGCAAAGGAAATTATGGCGATTATTAATACTTTCATTCATAGACTCTGCTCTTAATAAATCTAACGGGGTATTTCTTGGGAGACCTAGGGCTAAACGTAAGGCAGCATTGTAAATCGGTTCCAGTTTCTGTCGGTTGCTATTGCTAGAAAAGGAAAGAAGTTGACTTTCATAGTCAAAGATAGAACGAATTGTGGCATTAATAATATTTAAAAGATGATCAGATCGTGTTCCTATTTTCTGAGAAGATAAGGCTTTAAAGGCATTTCAATATAATCCTTTCTGACGTAGGTAATTAAAATGATTTTTCCAGGTGATATTGGGGTCGAAGATGATACCCAGGATTTTTTTTTTTTTTGAGACTTCACATCGGGAATAGGTTTGTCGCATATTTTAAGTAATGGAGGTATTGTGCTTCTTTTTCTGGAAAAGTTTGGGATGGACCTCCCCTTGGAAATACATCCCTCGAAGCATCAGCGTGAGCTAGAGGTGTAGGGTTATCGTAAGAACTGGAATCAAACATTATCTTAATATGACTTTATTAAGATATTCAACTTAAACTTTGAACAAATATATAAATTAATGTATGAGAGAATCTACGATGACACAATGCGCAACACACAGTATAATACAGACCTATATCAATAATTGAACCGCCTAATCTTCAAATATAATTATAGTAAGTAATCAATCCTACCTTATATTATTCTGTAATAAACTTGTCTTTATCTACAGTGGTATGCAGCTGTACATTTAACTTCTAATCAATCACCAATATGTTAATCCACGACACGTAGAACTTGAATCTTCGAACAACGAACTTCAATAATCATCCAATACCACAACGCACTTTAACCCTCCAACTGAACAGCACGGCTTTTTCCACCCTACTAGAGAGGCTTCGAAAACGGACCACACTGAATTTTTCCTAAGGCCGGGGACTCACCAAAAATGAACCAAACAGATTTTCCCACTTTAAGTAATGTGTTCAAAACCGGTAAGGTGGTATTTTTCCGAATTCTTTTCCCCCTTTAAAGGTTTACGATCTTGAAAGATAATTAGAGACGGTCGGGGAGACACAATGGGCATTGAGGGGAAACTTTTATGGACACGGGGAGATCGGTTCCTGTGGCAATCGTAAAATCTTCAACCTAAAGTGTACACAAATAGCGAGTCAACGATTTGAGAATTCTCATTTTTTTTTCTTTACCTTAAAATTCTCAAATGGAATTAAGTTTTTATAATGTATGTCTAAGTTTTAAAAAA